>OW026520.1:20780499-21365499 GCA_932274085.1 Protocalliphora azurea
CATACATACATACATACATACATACATACATATATACATATATACATTAGGTTTAAGCGATGACACAAGAAAAATTTCAAAAGCAAAACATCGACTTGGTACATCTATATTATTTCGTTTTTTACCAAAAATAATACTCATAGATCTTTCTTTCAATAAGCCAATCGATGCGAATTTTGCTAAAAAAGTTAGAATGGTCAATTTTACAGGATGAGTATTCGTAATTATTTGGAAATCTTGAAAAAATCAATGTTACTTACCTCTAGAAGTTTCAAATCATAAAAAAATAATTTATTTGTTTTGTATTTTTATAAAGATTATCAAAATATTAAATTGTTATTATAATCCAGTAAAATAAAATATTAAAATTAAATAATTCATTTAATAAAACTAAAATTTTAACGAAACAATATTTTATTTAAAAAAAATTTTAGTTATTATTTTTTCTGTGTAGCACTTAGACAAAATCTTATTTATTGAAACTTTGTGGATGTTTAAAAATATCCGTAAAATTTAAGTTTAAATATAATGAAATAAATTAAATGTAATGAAAATCCTTTCCCCCGTCCACCTGTGGATCCATGACTGCTTTATAGCATACTGACAAGAATAATTTAGCTTGAGTTTCTGCAAACTTTATATATTTATTCCATATGGAATTTAGGCTTGAAAATATTATAGATTTGTAAAAAGTTTCAAGAATCCGAACAAAATTTTTTTAAATAATAAGTAGTAAAAGAGCTAATTCAATAATAAATGACTAATGTTGGAATAGATCGCCAACAGGTCTAAAGACTCGACTAAATTTTTTTTAATAATCCTCAAAATTAGTTTGATATGTTACTAATTATTAGTTTATATTTTAAAATAGTGTGAAGTAATTGTAGCCCAGGAATATTAGTCCAAAAATTGCTAATTCATGGAGTTCAATGTAGGGATCAAAATTTTGTTATATAGCTTCGTCTTGGCATCTTACACATCACCTTCATCTTCATAGTTTTTCGTATTCTAAAGGATATAATGGTGGAACTTTATAAGGATTTTTCGTCATGGTATACCAACTATGATAACAATGTACGCTTTTTTAACATTGTCTAAATAGTCAAATATTCCTTGAACAGAAATTCAACTCTTGTTTTTTCATTTAGTTTAAAATTTGCTAAAAATACTTCGTAATGATTTTAAACATATTTGATGTTTTTATGAGATTAAAAAAACAGGAAAAAGGGATATTTCATTGAACCAAATCAGACAAGTCGTTTTCGAGATATGCTTCAATATATGGTCAATTTTACAAATAGCGACTTATGGAAAGAACCAGTCAATTTAAAAAAAGTGATTTGGAGACTTATACTTTATTATAAAATATATCCTAATTGATTGAGATATCTCGTGCCGCAGATTCTTTTTTTTTCATTTTTTTTTTTTCATTTTAAATCAAAATATTTTTCACTTAGTGGAAGAAATAGATAACTTAAAAAAATATATAATTTTTTATAAACCTATTTTATTATTCCTAATTATTTATAACGATAAGATTCATTAAGTTTTCAATAATTAATGAGCTTTTTTTGAAAGATTTTATGGAAATTCTTAAAAATTATTTATATTTTAGCATAAAACATGAAAACCGCTAGAAATATGACCAATGGCTAAACAGGATTGAAAATGAAAATTTTTAACGGGTAGAGCAAATTACTGACTCATGTTTTATAGACAAGAAATGATGCTATAAAAATGTAGTATAAGTCAAGTCCAGAACTTGTCACTCAAGGCTCCTAGATGTCTTTGAGGTTGTAGAAGTCTAGCATTAGCCCCCATAAAACCATGGAAAAATTAGGTGTTTTAAGTTGAACATATAAAAATTTTTAAAAATTTAAAGTTTATATACAATTAAATAAAATATATTATATTTTCAATATTTGATGGCAAAAATTTTTTTTAACCAAAATTTTTGAAAAAAAAAAAAAATAGGAAAAAATAACCAAATTTTAAAAACTCAAAGTTATTATTAACATATGTATTCAGGTTTTAAATGTTTTGCTTTTTATCCTAAACTTTAGTTAGTCTTTAGGCCAAAACGTATTTAAAATTTAACTGTTTAGAACAATATTTATCGAAATGTGGTTCCTGATCCAATTTTGTAGGTGGTTGGGATATAAAGTTTAACAATAAAATTTTAATTATTTCCACGTCCTTATGATATGATAGCTGAAGCAAATTAGTTTGTAATAAATTTTGAATTGCGAAACAGCAGGGTCGAGCAGTAATAGAAACTAAGGGTTTCTTTTACAATTATGCGTTTGCAGAAAAAGAATGCAAATAAGAGTTATTGTCTATAGGGACTTAGTGAATCTCATTGGGTAACAAGAATTACAAAATCTAAAGATTTAAAGTAAAAAATATTTAATTACGAGATTTGGCTAAAAAATTCATGTATCAAAGTATTCACATATATTAAGTTTTAATAAGTTAATTCAAAAATTGTGTACAAAATTGTAGTTCAATTAAAATACATCGGGATTGATAAAACATTTTTATTGCAGTTATTTGTAAATTATTTTGCTCTTTTTAAATTTTTATTATTATTTAATTATGTTGTCTTGCACAGTTTTAATAACTGAACAAGGTACATTTTTTATTTTCTACAGCACGATTGATATACCAAACGACTCAGAATCTACTTAACTGATTTAAATTGGTTCATTATTTCATCTAGTGCTCCAACAAATTTTCTTTTGGAGTAATATTTTGAAGCTCAAATATCTTTAATACATATAAGTGTATTCCTACAGAATTCTGCCCAAATAAAACATTTTTAAACCTAAAACATTCTATACAAAATATGTTCTATGTAGCTATACATAATATGACATTTAGTATCAAAAGAATCGCTTTAAAATTAATTGCAGCTTCTTTATAGAGTCCTCTGCTGAAAATCAGTTAAAAGTACTTAAGTCTCACATAAATATTCGTATGTTATTAAAATTTGTCTCAAATGAGATTAAACATAGCACCTATATGAGGATTTCCTTACGTATTACTTTAAGGCACATAAAAAATAGTTTAGGATATCGTATAATCGGTCTTCACCGAATATATATTTCTTTTTTAATGGTAATTTATTTTGTAATTACAAATATTTGGGTTGTTTGTTACAACGTTACAGCTTTCTCAGAAAAATTTTCCAATCCATTTCACTTTTAGAAATTTCACTTTAGAAATTCTTTATATATTCTACTGATCTAAATTGTTTTCTTCATTGTCAGTTAACATGGGAATGAGAAGTTATGGGAACCTCTAGTTTTAAAATGTGTGATGAATTTTTAGCACACTCTCTTTTTATTGCTGGCAAAATTAACAGAGTTAATAGCAATTTTAAAACTGGTAAAAATAAAATTTTGATTTAGCAAAAAAATAACCAAAATAAAAAAGTAAATTTTGGTTAAAAATAGCCAAAACGGCAACACTGTGCTCCACTTCGCATTGAATCAGTGTTGCCAAAACTTCTTCAGAAAAAAAGCTAAATGACTGTTACAAAAGCGCAATTTTTCGGAAAAAAAGGTAAATTTCAAATTATACTGTTGCAATAAAAATATTTGTTATACTTGCATGTAAGCAATCTATTAAATTTGTTTGAGCAATTTATATGAGTTACGCCCAAACGTAACGTTCCTACTCCTACCTTTAAAAGTGTAAATCAATTCGGAATGACTCCTCTGTCTTCGTCTGTCCACCCATGTAAAACCATTTAAAACTTAAGGTTGTAATTTAGAGGCAACTTGATGGAGTTTCGCACAACATTTTTTTTTCGGAACACAGCAAGTAAATTTTACAGGAAATTTTATCTTATTGAACATTTTGTATGTTTTTTTTTTATTATTCAACTACTTATAATTTTTTTTCAATAAAACCAGGAGCATAAGTATTTCAGAAATTCAGATACATATGAACATTTTATAATCGTTTATATATATTCTGATAATTGTTCAGTACTTTTTTTTTAATGTTTGATAGAAAGTTCAAAAATATTTAAGTAAATCTATATAATTTAGTAAACATTTTTTTGATATAAAAACTGTTATTAATAAGAACTTATTTCTCACAATTTACCGGAAGGTTATTTTAAAACCTTTAATTGTATCCTACTTGCATCAAATAAGTTCCCAAATTATAATCGAAAGTTAAACTTGCTTTCAAAAATGTATGAATTTCGATCATTGCTAGATGCAGGATCACATTTAAAATGTTATAAAATTTTTAAACATTTATAAAAATAATGCTTCTAACTAAATTAGAAAAATGGCAATTTTTGAGACCCATTTCATTTTTATTTAACAAATTGAGCTATTTCAAAATATTTTCTTTAGTATTATTTAGGATATCATAAGTTTATTCATTAAAAAATATATTCCGAAACTGAAGACAATTTTGGTGAAAATAAACAACTAGATTTTTGAAAATAAACATCTTGCGTGATAATATAGTACAGTAAGTATGTTTTTGTCTTACTTAATAAAACTTAGAAAATATTTAAAATCTCCCATATTTATGACAAAACAACAATTTTTAAACATACACCTCCCATTTCGATGACATTTTTTACAGACTCATTACATCAATACAAAAGTTTTAGTTCTGCAAAATTTCAAAAGCTCAGTTTTTCTATTTATTATTCTTTTTAAATACATAAAATTCAATTCAACATATCTTCGATGCTAATTAATTAATTTAACTAAATTTAGGCTTAAACTGTTTCTTAATAAATCATCCAAATCGGAGGTGGTAAATTTCGGAACTACATTTAGGTTCTCTGCCATTCGAAAAAGTTTCAAATACCGAAATTGTCTCACAGATAGATATAATTAGATCAGCTCATAATTTGTTAACATTTCATATATCCCTAAATTAATAAATGTGCAAAAAAAAAAAATAGAGAAATACTAAAAATACCCTCCAAAATATGTTAAAAAGCATTTAGCAAAAATTTTTTTTTTCACAAAAAAGTGCAATAGACGAAAAATAAGTGCTAGAATTTTACTTTAAATGCCGTTATGACAATGCTGCATTGCACTACTCTATACTGTTGCCAGTTTAGCTTTTTTAAGCCTAAATCTAGCCTTCTTATTTTGTTATTAGCCTCAAAATTTTCGCTTTAGCTTCTACCTTTTGTTTAGCATTTTTTGATTCTTAAAATTGCCTTAAAAAGGCTAAAAATTTAGTACCTCACCAAAGAAGAAAATAATTTCTTATTTGCTTTTACTATTTTATTTCCAAAGAAGCATCCATTTAATTTACACAAAAAAAAAAACCGAGATTATTTATATTTAACTAAAATTACCGCTTGCGGCGCTTCAATCTCCAAATTAAATATAACTTAACAAATTTTATGGTAATTGTTATAGCTAATTATTTTTTAATACACTTCCTTAATCATAGAAAATATTTATAAATATAATTAGAAAAAAAAAAAAATCTTATAAAACCGAATAATCACTCAAAAATTTGGCAATGATAAAGGAAAAAGGAATTATAATTCAAAAATGACGACAAGTTACGTAAAAACACATGATCAATTTTCATATGAAATGAAATATGTATATAACTCAAATTTGTATGGAAATTTTGTAGGCAACATTTACTGAATCATTTTGCTGGCAGCCATTCCATGTTTTGTTTATAATATCTAAAAAAAAATATCCAAAGCTAATGAGAAGAATATAGTAGCTTTTTTCCAGCATTTTTTTTTTTTTTTTTTTTTGATAAAGGGGGCATATAGCCTCTTTTTTCCACCTCCTGGCAACACTGGTGCTCTAATGTATGTAAACAAAAGTGTTGCCCAATTTTAGGTGCCAAATTCGTTGTACACATTATTTAGTCAATCAATCATATTTGACAAAATTTTGCTTTATTATCTCAATTTAATGAGTATGTTACTTTTATTAACCAGAATATTTATGACAGTAATTAATTAAATATTTTCCGATTTAATGGGGTCAAATAGATGTTAAATAGATAATTATTTTTCTATAAGATGAAGTTTCTCTTTGGCAAAATGGCTATAGAAAAAAAAAACATATACATATGTATTAGTTAGTATCTAATTCCTACAAGCAAAATAATACGAAATTGATTCGAATTCATATTGTTTAGAAGTAAAATTTTAGTGCCACAATAATCACATTCGTATTGCGGAAATTTCCTACATCGGAAGAGATTGTGCGTCACAGGCGATACACCTAATCAATAAGAAATTAATACGCCTGAAAGAAAATTAGGTAATATTGCTAGATAATCATCTAGGTGAAAAAAAGAAGATACCGCCAGTTTAGCTTTTTTAAGGATAAATCTAGCCTTTTATTTTCGTTTTAGCTTCTACCTTTTGCTTAGCATTCTTTGATTCTTAAAATTGCCTTAGAAAGGCTAAAAATTTAGTACTTCACCAAAGAAGAAAATAATTTCTTATTTGCTTTTACTATTTTATTTCCACAGAAGCATCCATTTAATTCACACAAAAAAAAAAAAAACAAAATCGAGATTATTTATATTTAACTAAAATTACCGCTTGCGGCGCTTCAATCTTCAAATTAAATATAACTTAACAAATTTTATGGTAATTATTATAGCTAATTATTTTTTAATACACTTCGTTAATCATAGAAAATATTTATGAATATAATTAGAAACTAAAACATAAAATATCCATTATTTTGCTAAAAGAAAAAAAAATTTTTTCAATATTTTTTCATTTTGGTATAATTTTACGATAAATAAAAAAACAAATTTTTCAACAACTAAAAAATAAAAGTATTGTATTATATTCTTCCAGATGATCTCAATGGTATATCAGCAAATTATTGCTTAGGTGATAATCACCTTATTGTATAAAGGACGATTTTGAGGTTAAAATTAATAAAAAATTTTAAATTTTATATATTTTTTCTTTTCCTCAATTATAAGTTTTAAAAATTTATACTTGTTTAATTATAAAAATTTTGAAAATGCACATTCCTAAGGATTTTTATTTCACTTCTTTTAAATAATTTCATAACATATTTTTCCTGAATCTTTGTAAAATGTTATGAATGTTAATAGTAAATGATTTTGTAATTTCATTAATTTTTTCTGGATTTTCAAAATTCTAAATTTACAAATTTCATCTTTTGAAAAAAAATAATTTATCTAAGAAGTAGTTTTATCAGGTAATGAAAATTTTTTTCTTTTATTTTATAAATCCAAATCTATCCAAAACTTATTACAAAAAGCGCTTAAATAACAACACTGAAAAAAATTTTCCACAAATTTTTTCATATAAAATATAATACTTATCCCAGATATCATTAAATTATGTACACTGAAAAATATGCGTATTTTGAGACAATTATATTTTGCAAGCTAAATAAAAATATTTACACATAAATTATCAACAATAAAAGTATAAAAATGTTAATTCTTAAGTAAAGTCTTAAGAAAAAGCTTAGTTGAATATATGCATAATTTTATAACTAAAAAATCATTAAAATTTTTAAATTATAATCAAAAACACATTTTTTTTGTAAATTCTGTTATTGTTTTCTTACAGCCCATCTATATATAACAGAATATGTAAGATTTTTCTGTCAGAAACTGTCAAATTCACTCTCTGAGAGAATTATCTCACGTGTAGATTCAAATATTGGTGTTGGAGTTTCTCTATACAACTATCTTATAAGTTGAACTGTCAAAAACAAATACACATATACAATAGTTTGTTTGTAGATGTGCATGTGTATATTGGAAATTACTAAAAGAATAATGTCTTTTGTAAAATTGTTTCCCTTTAATATTTGTTTTACAATAATAAACATGTTTATAAAAATTGTGCTAAAAAAGTGCGAATTTCTTAAATATAAAGTACATGTTTACTCTGTGACTGATTAAAAATAATGATATCTTATAAGATTTATTAGAATGCGTGTACCCCCTATTTCAGATTTAACATAATATAAACAAAATGGTTACTCCGTTCTGCCGGCGTTATCTCACATATTATATCAGCGCTAATCTCAATTGTAGACTTGGAGTTAATTTCCTCTTTTTAAGATTATTTTAGAAAGTAGAAGAATTAAGCTTGTTATCCATATACATTTATATACATTGCAAAATTTGGTAACTACTTACAATTCGGGTGAAATCTCATTACATTTATATATAAATGTCCAAGAATTCATGGGTTCCCATTATTAAAGTACATATTTAAAACAGTCAAATAAAAACTATAAAATTACTACAAAATACAATAAAGAATACAAAAGTTACCAAAGTACATACCTACAGTTAAACTATAAGTAGTTATTACTATTCTTCCATTCATTATAGTCTTTACTAGCATGTCATTATTTGGCTCTTTTAAATAATGATATAAATCACTACTTACTTAGGTCATTTCCAACGGATAGTTATTTTACATTTTAAAATAATGACATAAATAAAAATCATTCATTATTTTGTAACGTATGAAATAACTTTCAAAATTTCCGAAATTTTTGCTGGGAATTATCGAAACCCACAAAGCTCCACTTTTCGTGTTTTTCAAATCATGCATCTTAACTAATTTTGCTGAAAGAGGATAACAGTAAAATACAAATAGACATGAAATCATTAAAATCTATTCAATATTCCCTGAAATTTACGAAAAAATTTTTGTTTGTATTTCTAAAATTAAAAAAGAATAATGAGGTAAAATAAATTTTGATGACACAATATATATATATATTTTGCATTATACAAAATGTCTATATTACATATATACATTTTGCACACTGGCTTAAGCATACTAATTATGAGACAAATAAGTTAGTAGCTTTTATTTCATTATAGTAATAAATTTAATCACAAGATTTGTTTAAGCAAATCTTTAAAATTTTACTAAATTATGATTTTTTTCAGAAAAGGGACTTAATAATTTTTTTGTAAGTAAGAAAAAAAATTTTTTGGGTATCTGTTCTAATAATATAATTTAATAATATAACTTTGACTGTGATTAATCAGATAAAATGCTTTTATGTTTGATTTTACAACAATCGTTTACAAATTTTTTTATAATAAATATTGATTTATTTACCCACCTTCAAAACTGTCCTTAAATTAAAACAAATCTACCTCAAAATTAACTCTTTAACGTCGACGATAGCAATACCAAACATCAATGTCATCAACAAATGAAAAATATTATTTATTTTGATTTTATTTGTAACAATTAATGACTTTTAATATTGTTTGGCTTTAATACACTCAGAAAAAAATATATACTTGCGGTGACCATAATATAAGAGCAACATATTATGACTGGACTATATTGTTACTGTAAAAAATTTCTTGGTCATAAATAATATATATGAAAATTATAACCATGAAATAATCTATGTTATCATATTATGATCAGAATTTTTTTATATTGCATATACATCCGATTTTTTCATATTATGATTCGATTTTATTATTTTGTAATTAGATTTTAACATACGCATTAAATAAAAAAAATTACCAATATTTCTGAAAATATGTTTCAAATTCATTTAATTATGATCAACTATTATTTTTTTTATTAACAAAGATATTTATATTAAATAAATTATTTAGTAGTTAATTAATATTTCATATTCTTAGAATCACACAAAATATAACTAAACTTTGTTCACTTATATAAATTCATGTATAAACTAAATGAGAATTATAATGAAGCTGGAAAACAAACGTTAAAAATAAAATATATGCAAAAATAAACAAGTTATGAATTTTTTCAACCTTATTTTTAAAAAAGCATATTTATATGTAACTTTTTGTTATTATGGGAACAATAATATTAATATGGTTTGAAAACAAAATGTGGTTTAAGAATAAGGTAGACTATTAATAATATTTAATGGTTTTGGAAATAATGATATTTTTTATAATAACATTTTGTGTCTGTTTAAAATATTCAAATCATGAAATCTTTGTAGTCAACTCTATTAAAATCTTAATTGAGTGTAAACATTGAATGATAAAATGAAACAAAAACATTGTTATTATGAACAGAGTATTATTAGATTTAATGAAAATTAACAATAAGAATATAATATTACTGTAGTGACAATGCCGTAGCTATGCTTTTCTTTGCGTGTATGAACAACTAAATAACTGAATTTGTAAAAAAAAGATAAAGAAAAGAAAATTTAGAAAAAAAAACATAGTGTGCTGAGTTAAATTATTAAATTTAATTAACAAAATTTTATGTTAAAAAAGAACAAATCATGTGAATAATAAGAAAAAACAATTTTGACATTTAACGTTTGTGTTAGAAGGGTACCAGGTTTTGTTAAGGTAAAAATCAATTATGAACACAAAAAATAATAGAATATTATTATAAAATATTATTATAGCTTAAATTAAAGTTGAGTGGATATGAACACAAAAAAATAATAGTATATTATTAAGAAATATTATTATAGCTTAAATTAAAGTTAAATTTATTTTTTTCATAAAATATTAAAGTCATTTTTATGCCTTTATTAAATGTCAAACGTTCTAAATACACGTGCTGCTATTTAAACATACAAAATTTCTATTTTCCTTTTTAGGCTTTTGTGTGTATGTGTTTTTTTTTATTTTTCTTCTCTTACTAAATTTTTTCCTCTTTACTGGCCCATCATCGTTATCAAAATTTTTTTTCCAAATGTTGATTATATTTAATACTTGGAAACCACCCAAAAAAAAAAAAAAAAAGAAAATTCACACAATAAATTGAATTAAATTAGTTTTCTATTAAAAGGGAACTCCTTTTAATAGAAAATTTTTTCTATGTTTATTTGTTGATTGTATATCATGATTGTGTTGCAAAGTGTCTTAAGTTGATAGTGTGCTTAAAGTGGAAGATATTAAATTAAAGTAGTGTTGGTAATTTGAAATTAAGTTCAATAAACAAATGTGTTTATAGAAATCAGATTATAAGAAATCTTCTTACTACTTTAAGGCTTAAAAATAAAACTTTTGAAAGTGGCAGTTAAATGTCAGAAGATAGTGTTTAAGTTATAATTTAGTAGGCTGTTACAAAGTCAATAGACAGACAATTAGGTAGACAATTTCATATAATTATAGTTGAAAATAGTAAAATTTAGAGGGTCATAAAGTAAAGTATCACTTTTACCATTAATTTCAGTTCACAAACAATTGATTATAGTAGAAAATGTAATGAAAAATGGTAGCTATAAATAAAATATTCAATTCATAAATTTCACTTAAATTTTCTCATTATTAATATGTTTACATTAAACTAGCGTATAAGTCTGCCAAGGACAGAAAAAATTGAAAAAAATATCTGAAAAATTATATGAACAAACTTGTGACGATTGTCCTTGCCCTAATTAAAATTGAATTGATTTGAATCCATTAGAATATGATGGTGAGTAATACTTATAGTATAAAAAGGTAAAATTTTCTTAAAAAAAAGGATTTAAAAAATTTCCTGTAAGGAGAGAACACAATAAGTATAATATAAACCGCCTTTTAAAAATAGGGTAAAACATGGTTACAGTATTATCACCATAATAACATTATATTCTCATGTTTTAATTTTCCTGAATTTTGATAACTCTGTGTTCATGATAACAATTTTTTTGTTTAAATGATGTCATTTAATATTTACCCTGAATAAAAATTTTAATATAGTTGACTCCAAAAATTATATGTTTTTAAATACTTTTACAAGTAAACAAATTTTATTAATATGAAAAATATCATTACTTTTACAATCATTAAATATTTTCAGTATATTTCCTTGTTCCTAAACCATGTTCTGGTTCAAAAACCATATTAACATTATTATTCCTATAACAATAAAATGTTTCAAAGAAATATAATATTTATCCTTTTCATAAACTTAGTGGAAAAATTCATAACTTTTTGGTTTTTAAATATATTTTATTTTTAGTGTTTGTTTTCCAACATCATTGTAATTCTCATTTAGTTTATAGTTTGGCTATACTCGGTGTGATTCAAGCAATAAAGGGTATTCTTTAACTACCATTAAATAGTTTCGTTAAAAAAAATATATCTCTCATTTGAACCACATATGGTGAACAAATGAAAAAATAGTAAGCAAGTATTTTTCCGGCTTTTTTGCTCAATTATTTTCAATGAAACAAAGTCTTGGAAAATAGTTTTTTTATTAATACAATTTATTTTAATACATGATCAGATGGAATAATAATATGGCAAAATGAAAAAAATATCTTGCATTTGAGCCACATTTGGTGGCACAAATAAATATAATTAATGATCAAATAACATGTATTTTTTTCTTGTTAGTTTTAGTTAACATTTTATAAAATAATAATAATAATAATAATAATAATAATAATAATAATAATAATAATAATGATAATAATAATAATAATAATAATAATAATAATAATAATAACAATAATAATAATACTAATAATAATAATAATAATAATAATAATAATAATAATAATAATAATAATAATATTAATAATAATAATAATAATAATAATAAATAAATAAATTAAAAATTAAAAAAAAATGTTTAAAGTTTGGAACAATTTTTGTGCTTAATATTTTGTACAATATATAAGTGTAAACAGCTTCAAGCTTGGAATGTAATATAATGTAGTTTGTAGATATGTGATGTGATTAATATTTTTTCTCAGAAGTTACGAGAAACAAAACTAAATTGATGTTTACTAATTCTCAATTATATCAAATCTACAATTATAAGAAAATATTTTAAAAATTATTCAAGGGATATGTAAATAAAGCAGCATATTTTTTGGTGTCACATCAAAAAAAAAAAAAAAAAAAGAAAAACAATTTGAACGTATAATTACTGCATTGGGCAAATATTAAGTATACGCTCCCCTATATTAACAGTGCTATACTTAATTTAGTGGACATACTTGTATAGCATACTTTACTGGGTAAATAGAAAAATATACGTAGCGTATGCATAATATTTATTTAAATTAACTAAATATCAATAATACGATTGAGTAACGAATCACATTAGCAGTGGTGCCAGGAGTAAAGAAAAAGGAGATTAAAATTAATTTTAACAAAGGTTAAAAAAGGCTAAATGCTCCAAAAGATAAGGCTAGATTTTTTTTTAATTTGAAGAAAATAAATTTTTCTCGTTCTCATTATTTTTTCATATTTTTTTGAAAGATACATTTATAAAAAAAAAAATTTAAATAAAACGGCTGCCAGCAAAATATCATAAAAAACACCCAAAAAAATCGATGTTTACTAATTGTCAATTATATCAAATCTACAATCTAAATACAAATTATAAGAAAATATTTTAAAAATTATTCGAGGGAAATGTAATTAACAGCAGCATATTTTTTGGTGTCACATAAAAAAAGACAATTTGAACGTATAATTGCTGCACTGAGCATATTATTAAGTATACGCTCCCCTATATTAACAGTGCTAAACATAATTTAAAGGGCACACTTGTATAGCATACTTTATTGGGTAAATAGCAAAATATACACAGCGTATGAATAATATTTATTGAAATTAATTAAATATCAATAATACGATTGAGTAATGAATCACATTTGCAGTATTGCCAGGATTAGAGGAAAAACGCTAAATGCTCCAAAAGATAAGGCTAGATTTTTTTAATTTAAAGAATATAAATTTTTCTCGTTCTCATTATTTTTTCATATATTTTTTTAAAGATATATTTATAAAAAAAAAACATAAATCGGCTGCCAGCAAAATATCATAATAAAAAATCATTCAAAAAATTTCAATACATATTTGGGTTTTATTTCATATGAAAAATTATTCAACATTTTGAATTGCTTTTAAATATTTTCTATGGTTAATAAAGTGTATTAGAAAAGAATTATAATAATCGATATACACAGTAAGTCCATAAAATTTGTTAAGTGATTTTTGATTTGGATAATAAAGCGCCGTAGGCGTTGCTGAAATACCAACATTTTAGCATATTTAAGGCACTTTTTTTAACGGTTTATTTATATATTGAAACTGCCTTTTTTGAAAGCCTTACAATATGAATTTAAATCTTAAAACTAAATATTAAGGATTAATTGATCTCTAGCGAGAGCATAGCTAGGTGATTAATTGGTCGTTCTTGTAATTGGGTGAAAAATCGGCTCTACGAAGCCTTGAATTTGATTGAACTAGAACAATATGTCTTGCCAAAGGGTTGGGGTGAGCCTGCAGCTTTTTAATGTATTTTTCACTGTGCTTTTTAAAAATTATATACATTAGGGCTATAACCAAATTTTTGGCATAGTATCACGCAGCGGACGAATGTTTTAGTAATGAAAACAACTGTCTCCCGTCCTTTTGCGAAAAAAAACCTCACGCATGGAAGAAAATTTTTTTAGAAAAATTTTTTATTATTTATTTATTTTTGTATTTATACAATATTGATGTATTAATTTATTCTATGTTTACATATTATTTTTAAATTTATATACTATTGAATGAAAAAAACTTTAAGTTTAATGTTCGCGATGATTTACACAGTGGATAGATACCTTGTACAACTTTTGTTGCTATCTCTGCACATATATTACTCCTTTGTTGCAATGAAATTGCATACATTTCTTTTTTTGATTCCAATTAAAATTTGTTCGCTTGGTATTTTTTATAATGGTTTGTCGAAATCGGGAATATTTCTCTGAATTTTAATGCTATCCTGAAATTTGTTCAAAGACTTTGACCAGACTAGATTTTTTTTGGACATTTAAACCACTTTTCTTGAAAAACATCTTTTAATAATTCAAACAAATACGCAACAATTTCCATGCTTTCTAAATTAAATAAAAGTTTTTAAAATAAAAAGTTTTACAACTTTTTCTTTTATTTTGTGATTTTTTATAATTTTGCATGAATTTTGATTGGAAATGGTGTATTTTTGAAACTCCTTTAAAAGATAATAGTCTAGGCATTTATTTATGGTACAATCTATGAAATTCGGATTATTGCTTATATTTTATATCCCTTTAAGCATAAGGTATTTTACTCAGGTTTTTACATATAACAAATTTTGAACAGCGGTGAAATATGAACCGTAAACCGTAGGAAAATCTAAAGCAATGGATAAATTCAATTCAATTGTTTTCAAAAGTAGCATTTAAGTGATACGTATAGGAATATATAAAAAATATCAGGTGTATATTTTTTAAAATTTCCGTGAGATAATAATGGTTGTTTTCAAACTTCAACCTGACCCTTCGTGAACTTTTTAACGATCCGAAAAAATTATCATATTTTTTATTAATAACTTTTAATGTTATACAGAACTATACTATGCCTTTTTTGATATTCGCAAAAAGTGTGAAAAAGTTATAGTCCTAATATACATATTTATGTTAAGAGAAAAACTGTGTAAGATATTAAAGACACAAATTTAATTTTATAATTTTTATTCGTATTTTTTAAATTGACAGCCATTTTTGATACACGCTTTATTAGAAAATATATTTTTTCTTATTTTTAAGAAATGCTATATTTTATTTGGAATAAAGTGAGTTATAATTTGATAAAATCACATGAGAGAACATATGATTTTTTCAAAGTTATAAGACTCATATAATTTTGTTATTTTACGTGTATTTTGTACAGTGATCAATTCTTACACTTTTTGAAGAAATCATTTTTCGAATAGTTGAATAGTTGGAATTTTGAAAAACTAGGTTGCTGTTTTTGAAATTCCTAAAAAAAACCGATCAACCCATAAATATTTCCGTAAAAAATGTATCTTTCTCTAAAAGTCTCAATAAATCTTATAATATTCAAATTAAAATTTATTAAATGTAATTATTTTAAGAAATATAATTTAATTAAAGTAAGAAAATAATCATCAAAAATAAGATTATGTATATAATATGCATTGAATTTATGGTTTATTATGGAAAAATGTGTCTAAGTTTTTACAAAATCGATTGTACAAGTAGACCTCTTTCAAATACTACTCCTTTACGAAATGAAGTAAATTATTATTACAATTATTGAGTTCATAAAAACCCAAAAATATTCAAATAGTTTGTAAGCATTTTCCAGGTGTTACAAAATAATTATATTGATATGCGTATTTAATTCAAGGTAATTATTATTTCAATATTTGTTTTAATTTATAGAATTAGTTTAAATTTAACCTTAAAATATATTTCTGAATTACAACAAGTAATTGTAAATATTAATCATTTAACAATGTTTTCCAAAATTTCCATTCAAATATTATTAGTATTTGCTACATAAGTTTTTTAAAATATTATTTTCAAAGAAGTTTATTTTGTGTTAAATAGTCGGTTTATTCGACTTTCGAAAAATGAACATTAAAAAAACCGACAGTATTTAAACCGAAAAAAGCCGGTTTTAAAACCGCTTGGAATGCCAAGTTGATCACCCTGGTATTTTGTTGTTGCCATTTGTAGTATTATGGGAACAACAACAAAATACTTTTAAAATAGCAGATCTTTATTACTTATAACCTCTACAATTTTAATCCGCTATTATCAAGTGCTGACTTACTTTTCTCCCAATAAAATGTAGTATTAGG
This sequence comes from Protocalliphora azurea, assembly GCA_932274085.1. Lineage (NCBI taxonomy): Eukaryota > Metazoa > Arthropoda > Insecta > Diptera > Calliphoridae > Protocalliphora > Protocalliphora azurea. The sequence goes on from OW026520.1 coordinate 20,797,082, forward strand.
AAATAGTATGACAAAAATATATTTTCTAATAAATTTTTAAAAATTAGCCAATAAGTAGTTGTTTATAAACCACAAAAAAAATCGCTATGTCGCCAAATGCAAAATTCATTCACCAAAAAGTAATAAGAATCACCAAGTTTGGCGAAAAATGGCCACATCCGATAGCCCTGCTGGTGTATATTTAATTTACAACTCTTTGGCACAAATGTTGTTGCTCCTTCCTAAAACTTTAGCTCATTACTGCATTTTGAAAATGTATAACAAAAAATATAAATATTATGCAGGTGCATAATGGGGCCAATTGCAAAAATTTTGGTAATAAATCTTCTAAACTACTTCTATTATTATCATCTAAGTTATCACTAAAAATTCAAAAGATATTTATGCATAAGTTTTAAATTTTTGATATTTTACGTCGAATTTCTTTCTTGTTTTTTTGGAATAAGTCTTGAAATAGGAAAACCAATAGGAAACTAAATTTAAAATTGTCACTTATTTCGAATATATAATCTGCTTCCTTCTACTTGCTCAATTTAAAAATTTAAAATTGAATTTAAATTTAAGAAGCTACAAAAACTTTATTGCAGAGACTAACCTGAAAATGAGTTTCCTTTTCTGAAGATCGTAATTTAGAAACTTTTTTTTTGAACTTGCTTTGTGATGTCCTTAGGAAGATCAAAGTACTTTATTAGGTCGCTATTCTAGTGAAAAAGCTAATTTTTTATCTCCATATTCTACAGGTTATTATTGATTGTTTATTTTTAAAATATCCAGAGTATTGTATACAATTCTTTCTAGTGAAATCTTGTATCAATTATCCTTTGCCAGCCTTTTCGAACATGCCCTAATTTCATTTATTAACTACAGATTAAATTTGAAAAATATATATTTAATTCAAACAAAATTATAGCTACTACTAAAACAGTTCTAGCAATTAAAAAGACAAACGTAAACTACAAATAAACATACAACATGGAAAAAGTTTCAAAAGTTTGTTTGCTACAAAAAAGTGTCATTAACCTGTTAAATATTTTAGTTATAATGCGAGCAAAAAACTGAAAAAAGAAAAGTTGTTCTACCTAATTTTTGCTGATTTTTTTTTTTTGAACTATTACGAACAAAAACTACTAACAACTTTTACAGTTTTATTTTATTATTTTTTTAATTCATTCATTCATTCATTCATTCTTTTAGTTTACATTTACTCATACATACACACATGACTGCCTACCTGGCACTTATATCAGGTTAAATAGTTTTATAGTTGTTTCTTTTTTTCGTCTGTGATGATAATTTCAAACAAATTTACGTGCCAATAAAAACTAAAAACTAAATGAAAATGTCCCGTTATATATGTAAACATGTAAGAAAAAAAATCTGTAATGTATATAGTTGTGTGTATGTGTGTGTGTATGTCAGCTTAAAAAGCTCTTAAAATACCAGCAGGTATTTAGGCAAAGGAAAAAAACTTTAAGATTTTTTCGCTTTTCTTTTTAATTTTTTAGTACATTTTTTTCTTTTTTTGTAAAAAAATGTGTGTCTAAAGAAATTTAACAAACTCTTGTATAAAAACGTTAAATGAAAAGAAAAAAATAAATATTAAATAGTATAAAAGAAAATACTAAAGAATTTTAGTCACTTGTAAAAGTGTGATTTAGCAAACAATACCAAACTGGGTTAAAACCTGGTATATTGTTTGCCTTTATTCGACTTCTACTCTTTTGCACAAAAAGAAAATATTTATATAGCCCAGGCTGTTATATTTAAACAAACATATATTTTTAGGCTTTTTTAAAAAAGAAAAGAATGTAAATAAAAGCAAAAATTTTATGGTAGTTTTATGTATGGATGCATAGAAATTTAAAATTGACTGGTAGGAAAAACTAGGTTTGAGTTAAAATAATGTTTTGCATTAATTTAGTTGGCTTTAGTGAGTAATAATTAGAAATGTGCGAATATAAGTTTTTTTTTATGAGGAATGAAATTAATTGAGTATTCTAATTTTTTGTGCTGTAACAAATATATCTTGGCAAGATTTTGGCACAAAATTATTGCTGCAGACTTTAGATAAGCAGAAAGGAATTCCAAAATATATTAATAATTTTTGTATATTTTCTACACGCAGACAAAAAACATGCATGGTTACAGCATTATCACTAAAAAAATATTATGTTGTTTCTCATTGTTAACTTTATTGAACTTTAATAACTCTGTGTTCAGGAAAACAATGATTTAATTCAATTTTGACATTTAATATTTACACCCGATAAGAATTTTAATATGATTGACTGCAAAAATTATATGTTTTTAAATATTTTTACCAGAAACAAAAAATTTTGCTAATATGAAACATATCATTACTTCTACAATCATTAAATATTTGCTTAATAATATTATAAAATGGAATCAAAATAGGTCAAGGTATTATAAAAATATATTAGGTTAGAATAAATAATATAATAACATCAAATCATAATATAATAGAATAGAATAATGTTGTAGTAAGATAATTAGATGAAATAATAATATGACAAAATGAAATAATAATAATATGATAAGATTGGATAAGTATATAATAGCTTGGGATAATAATATGATAAAATGAAGTAGTAATAAGAATAACGTCATAATAATAATATAAAATGGAATCATAATATAACAATGTCGTATAAAAATATAATAAGTTAGAATAAAAATATAATAACATCAAATCATAATCTAATAGAATGGAATAATATTGTAGTAAGATTTTTCAATTATATGTAAAGCCAATATCATAACATGAAACAACACAATAAAACCGGACACAGTATGACAAAGTGGAATCATAATAATTATTACTTATAATCATTTCTATTATTAGCTATGATCATAAGTTTCAATCATAATATGTTTATATATATATATATATTTCTCTACATGTATGTCATGTATTCCACGTAAGAATACTTAGTAAAATTTTTGAACAAATTTCTTTCAATCTCCTTCATATTCACTAAATATATTCCCAGCGAAACTAATAAAATTTGTCCAATTGTTGAAAAAGAAAAAATCCAAAACCGTATTTTTTTGCATAGTTGTAGAGACCATAATCTAAGTACAGCATATTATGATTGGTACATATAATTACAGCGAAAAATACAAATGATTATAAGCAATAATTATTATGATTCCATTTTTCATACTATGTCCGGTTTTATGGTGTGTTTTTAACATATTATGATACTACTTTTACATATAATAGAAAAATCTTACTACAATATTATTCCATTCTATTAGATTATGATTAGAGGTTATTATATTTTTATTCCAACTTATTATATTTTTATACCATATTGTTATAATATGATTAAATTTTATAATATTAGCATGCCATTCATCATATTATTAATTTATTTTATCACATTATTATCCTATGTTATCATGTATTTATCAAATCTTATCATATTATTATTTCATTTTGTCATATTATTATTCCATCTAATTTTATATTAAAACAAAATGTATTAATAAAAAATAATTTCTCTTATAACTTTTTTTATTGAAAACAAAAAGAAAAGAAAAGTGTTCATTAACCAGAAAAAAGGAATATTTTCATACTATTTGTTCATTAATTATATTCATTTCTAACATCATATGTGGTTCAAATGAAAGTAACTAAACCCTTTAATGGTATTTAATCAATATTTTATATTGCTTGAGTCACACCGAGTGCAGCCAAATCTTGTCCATTTATATTTTTTCATATACAAACTAAATGAGAATTACAATGTAGTTGGAAAACAAACATTAAATATAAAATATTTTTAAAAACAAATATTTTATAAACTAATAAAATTTTATATTTTTATAATGAAAAAATTTATTATTCTGGTAAAAATATTTAAAAACATATAATTTTTACAGTCAATCATATTACAATTTTTATTGAGTATAAACATTAAATAACAAAATTTAAACAAAAACATTGTTATGATGAATAGTGAGTTATTAAAATTCAAGAAAATTAACAATGAGAACATAAGATTGTTGTTGTGTTAATGCTGTAAGCGAGTTTTTTCTCTGAGAAAAAGAAATCGAAAAATACGCTAATTTGATGAACACTGAGTTATTAAATGCAAGAAAATTAACAGTGAGGACATAATATTGTTGTTGTGATAATGCTACAACCGAGTTTTTTCTCTGAGTGAAAAAAATCGAAAAATGTGCTAATTTTCCTAAAGAATTTTCATAACTTAGTGTGCATTAGTTTTCCACATTTGTCTTCTTTTATAATAAATATATTAAATAGTTTTCGTTTTTTACTAAATGCATTTTAGATGCAAATGCATTTTTTAGATGCATTTTAGAAATTGTTTTCCCTCGACGATTTCTATTATTTTTTGTTAAATATGTAAAAGTAATTTATTGCTTAAACAACTCAATTTAGATTTTTTGTTACAGAATAATTTACTATTTTTAATAATTTTTAGAAAAAATACCAACAGTTTTTTATAAAAACATTTACTATTTTATAATTTTTATATGTAATGTATATTAAAATATGTAAAACTACCTACCTGTGTGACTGATTTTATTTATTTAAAAAATATTTTAATAGTATTTATTTTTGCTTTAAGTTGAATACTTTAAAAATAATATTTTATTTATAAATTTTATTAGATGCATAAATACATTAGCAATTTTCAAATGTATTTTTTCAGAGTTTCTTCAACAATAATTTGTTAAAAATATATTTTATAAATATTTGACAACTATATTAGTTATTCATAAATAACTTTATTTGGATGCATATTTTCCCAAATTTATATTAACAAGATAAAATTTTTTTTAATATTTATGTTTTTAGTCCAAATTACAAATATATTTGTATAAGTGAGTTTTTATATGGAAAAATTTGTTGGTGGTATTTAGAAAAATAAATATATTAAAAATATTATAGCTTCTGGTTACAGTAAAATCTTAAACTGAAATTTTAACTTAGTATATCAAGTTTTAAATTCATTTAAGAAAACTAAAAACCCAAGGCAGAAAGTTATCGAAAATGCATCCAAAAAATGCATTTTCATTATAAATGTTTTTTTTTAAATTGTTTTTTTTTTAATTTTGATTTTAAAAAAGGAATTAATAGCCTTTCTAATGACTTTTAAATCAATGAAATCGGATTTAAATTTCAAAAGTTATGTGTAATTAAAATTACATAAAAAATAAAATATTTTTATTCTCAACGAAATTAAAAACGTAAATAAGATCACAAGTTTTTTAAAATTTCAAAAAATTAAAATTGGTCCGTCAATGTAATCTTACCAAATATAAACAAAATATAAGGACCTATGGAATTTTGAATATGGGATATCTCACGGAATTTATGATATATATAATTTCGTAAGCAGTTTTTCTCATTCCAGAGCTTTCTAAGGCTCCTAAACGTCGTATAAAATGAAAATTTGGCTTACTTATAAAACTACACTTTTTACAAAACAAGCTTTGGAAATTTCTATCAGGGAGCGGAAATACGAAGATTTATAAATAATTTCTTAAGCACTGCAGAGCTTTCTGGAGTTCCTAGATGATAAAAACCTAGAAAATTAAAATTCGGCTTACTTATAAAACTATTTGTCCTACAAGACCGAACAGAGCCAGATTTTAAAAATTTTATCAGGGAACGGAAATATCTATCTATAAATATATAAAATTTCCTTTCCAGAGCTTTCTAAAGCTCCCAGATGATGTAGAAAATTACAACTCGGTTTATTTATAAAATAATTCATCCTAAACCCTATCAGAGCAGGTTTTGAAATTTCTATCAGGGAGCAGAGAGATGTGGATTTTAAGTAATACTTCTTAAATCGGTAATAGCAAAGCGCAGTTGCCAGATAAATCGTCAAGACTAAAAAATTATTTTTTTTATATGTTAAAGAACATATTTAATGCTTTTTTTTATGAAAATTTTGTTTTATTAATGATCAAATTTCAAATTTTAAAGAAGTTAATAAAAATTACAATAATTTTATATTGTCGGCCTATTATTAGTCAAGTAGTCTCTTTTAAGTCTGATGATAATATGCATAAAAAAGATGAATATGTAATTTTGTACGACTTTTGAGAAGTTAAAATCTAAGCCCATTGACGATATACGGAACTTAATTTCTGTGGACACTTACTGCCCTTAAATGATTTCTAATACTTTGATTATGAAATTAAAAGTTTTGATGAAAATCACAAAAGATTTATGGCCTTTTGAAAAATGGTTATTTGCCATTTCTTTATAAAAGCATACATAATTAAATTGAATATAATATTATACGGGTTCCCATAAATCTTTCTTATAAACAAACTATTTACATTGACAAACTAATAAGATTTTTATTTTCATTTTTAATATTTATGTACCAACTAATTTACTTTTAAAGTAAAATATATAATAACAAAAATACTGAAATAGTCTCGGGACAAACTCGTCAACAGGACATTTTTAGAAACAAAAATCATCAAAATAACGATAAGTCGTCAAATCTGGCAATAGTGTAGCAGAGGTGTAACTGAGTGCATGTTTTGAAACGATGCCAATCCTTATATCTACCAAAAACATTGCCAATCTAAATCTTTTGAGATTTTTCGAAATATCATTTCTTAAGCTAAGAAATCACAAAATCTGGCATGAAAGGAACATTTTTTTACTGAATCAATAGTTACTAATTCATTCAATTAAAAAGTCTTTAACTTTGAACGTCTCACCTAAATGATCAATTACTAATAAATGTAAAAAATAAAAGATACAAAAATATTCTAATTAAAAATTTATTAAATAAATCATATAGGTTATTAATAGAATTAAATTTTAAATGAGAAACAATTTTTCCTTGAATTTTATTTTTACTATTTCTTTTATTTTAATTTTGCTTGCATATGTTACTCGTAATTGAAGTTTAGTGTAAAGTGAAACAACTGTGTTAATTGAAAAATATGAGATAATACCTTTTTCTATGTATAAGAAACTTCAAAAATGTTGGGTAAAATATTTAATTTTTTTTTTCTGACACGAACGTCGATTAGTGGTTTTAAAATCCTATATATGAATTAGGATGGTCAAACATTGTCTGAAGAAAACCAAATTTTATCTCACATTTAAACATATCTAAAGTTATGGAAGGCTATATGATTAAAAACATATGGGCCAAATTTGAATTTCCTACGATGATTGAAAAAGGATGCTGCAAGATAATTTAGGTTGATGATTCCACAACAAATTGTCAAGAATTTGTTATCAACAGAATTAATATATATATATATATATATGTATATATATATATGTATATGTATATATATATATGTATATATATATATATATATATCAAACGAAAGCTAATAAAAAAAATATTTTGTAATTTTTCGAAAAAAATGCATTGTGAATGAAAAGAAGATATTTTATTACATTTTAGTAGAAAAAAATTCTAGATTTTTTGTGAGATCATCAATATAAATGACAGTGAAGTATCCATTCGTAGAACGTTGAAATTGGGTTAAGATTTTCGTAATGAGGGGACGTCATCACATCACAAAATAATTTTAAAAATTTTTGAAATACCCATAAATTTCGAGATATTACGAAAAAAAACCGTTTTTAGGGTAGTTCTTGCACTATAGATCTCGTACCTTTATAAAATTTAAGTAAATTTTTAAACTGATTTTAAAAGCAGGAGAGCAGAGTAAATTAAATAATGAATTATTTACCATTTGAGTAAAAAGGCAAAGATAATTATTAAATTGTGATTTTAATGTTATTTATTTATTTATTTATTGATTTATTTATTTACTGTATTTAAAAACAATTACAAATTATATATTAATCCTACGTGCGGAGGTGAGGAATATCATGTACTAGTTGTAGTGAAATAAACTAGAATCTCTAGTGGGAATCGAACCCACAACCCCCAGACTGACAGTCTAGCTCACTTCCAAGTAGGCCATCGGTGCACCCTGATTTTTTATGTTATTTCTCAAAATCGTTACGGTCCCTGGTAAAAACTGTTATTATCAGCGTTATTATTGGGCGACTTTAGTTACCAGTTGCCACTTTTTCATACAACTGGACACTTTTTTGGCCTTTTTTAATGGAATTAAATGGCGCCCATTTTAAGACTATGTGCTAAATAACGAAAAATTAAGTTATTTGAAATATCTCATTCCATTATATATATATTTCTGCGAAAAAAAAATAAATGTTTTGAGATTTTTTGACAATATACGGATATAATAAAAAATCTTAGAGAATGTATAAATGAACTGAAAGTAACGAGGTACAAGAAACTAAAGCTAATAATAAAGCTTATGAACAACTACTTAAAATATCAAGTGATACGATGAATAATTATATCATTATTTATTTCAATTTATTTTTTATATTTTTATTTTGCCTCAAAGCAGTGCCTCGGCGGGACGCCTTTTTTGTACCAAATCATTACTAATGGAAAATAGATTGGCCGACAGACTTAAGGTCAATATTTGTGAATTCATGCTTTAAGCCCTAAATTTGTTAGATAGGGATTTGGATGATTTGAGTCCGAGTAAAGACCTCGTACAAAAGTAGGGAAATACAATTTCTAAAAAAATAACTTTTGAATATTCATGAATTCAATTTATCTAAAACAGAACTTCTTGTGCCTTAATTATCTACCTTATAATTGAAACACTATATGCACGCAGAGAAAAAACATAGTTACAACAATATCACTAATATATAATATTAGATTCTCATTGTTAATTTTCTTGAATTTGCATAGCTCTGTGTTCATTTTGTTTAAATTTTGTTATTTAATGTTAAACTCAATAAAAATATAAATGTGTTTGACTGCAAAAATTTTATGTTTTTAAATATTTTTACCAGAAACAAAATTTTATTAATATAAAAATATCATTACTTCTTCAACCATTAAATATTGTTAATCTTTTTCCTTGTTTTTAAACCATATTAATATTTTTATTTCTATGACATTAAAGTGTTTCAAATAAATATAATACTTATCCTTTTCACAAACTTGGTAGAAAAATTAATTACTTATTTGTTTTTAAATATATTTTGTTTTTAATGTTTGTTTTCCAACTTCATTGTAGTACTCATTTAATTTATATATAAATATAAATGGACAAGGTTTGGTTATACTCCGTATAGAAAACCACTAGAAGTCCAACACTTTTAATTCGCTCAGCAAAAAAAAAAAAAAGAAAACAAATACTCTCTTCACAAGTTTAAATTGGTTCTGAAGAAAATTCTACTAACACATGCAAAGAGTTAGGTTTTTTTTGACAGCTGAGTCACGTTTTCTTAGAGCAAGTTGGACTTCTAGTTGTTTTCTGGAATACTCGATATGATTCACGCTATAGAAAATAACTAGAAGCCAAATTCTTTCAATTCGTTTAAAAAAAAATATAAAAAATCTCTCTTCTCAGGTATAAATTAGTTCTCAAGAAAATTCAACAAACATGTACTAATACTTGCAAAGAGTTAGGTTTTTTTTGACAGTTGAGTTATGTTTTCTTAGATCAAGTTGGACTTCTAGTTATTTTCTGGGATACTCGATATGATTCACGCCATAGAAAATAACTAGAAGCCCAATTCTTTCAATTCGCTCAAAAAAAAAAAACTACAAAAAAATCTCTCTTCTCAGGTATAAATTAGTTCTCAAGAAAATTCTACTAACATGTAAAAATAGTTCGGTTTTGTTGACAGCTAAGTTAGGTTTTCTTAGAGTAAGTTGAACTTCTGGTTATTTTCTATGATTCAAGCAATATAATATATTGATTAACTACCATTAAAGGGTTTAATTAGAAAAACATATCTTGCATTTGAAAAACATATGGTGGTACACATGAATGTGATTAATGAAGAAATAATATGTAAAAATATATTTTTTATTTTTTCTACTAATAAAAACTTTTCACTATTATCTTCAACAATAAAATTAAATTAATCAAATTAAATTTAAAAAAAATAATTTTAATAAATAAATACGTTTTATTTTAATATATGTGGGATTTTTATATTATTAAATCCCTGCGATTTAAGCTTGATGGCTTTTAAATTAAACACAATTTATTTTGATTAATAAATTATAGTGTATATTTTATTAATTAAACTTCAAATTATTTTAAGTTTTAATATATTGGATGTCGCTGGTCAACTTTAATTATTTACTCAACTTTTAAACTTTCACAACTTGCATTCTACTCAAAAACTACAACACTCAATCTTTTAACACTACCTTTTATATTATTCTCCTACAGTACTCGCTACATTTCAAAGTACTAGAAAGTTCCCAGCGAGTTAACCCTATAACTATCCTTGTCTCGTCCATTAAAAGTCCGTTTATCAAAATGCAAGTCCCCATCCAGAATGTTCGTCTTTCGTTATAAGATTTCTCGTCCATATTTTGTCTGTAGCCTACGTGACTAGTTACAATCTTATTCTAGAATATTCTGTCCGTTAGTAATATTAACCCCTTCGTTACCAACGTCTGCCAGATCTGGTTACGCGACCAGGCTCCAATCCCACATATATGATAAGATAAAACAATAACATGATAACATGTAATAACAATATGGTTAAATGGAATAATAATATGATGAATGCCATAATAATATTATAAAATGAAATCATAATATGACAATGTGGTATAATAATATAATAAGATAGAATAATAATATAATAACATCGAATCATTATCTAATAGAATGGGATAATAAAGTTGTAAGGTTGTTCAATCACATGTAAAACTTGAATCATAATATGAAAAATCAAACCATAATATGACAAAATGTAATCATAGTAATTATTACTCATAATCATTACTTTTTTTCGCTGTGATCATATGTTTCAATCATAATATGTTACTCTTAGGTTATAGTTGTAATATATTTTTTTCTGCGTGTGGAAGCGTATATGGTTGTGAAGTGTGAAAATTTTCAACTGTTTAACCCAATTTTCACATTAGTTTTTCAATTAAAGTTACATTACTTTAGTTAAAATTATTTTACATATTTTAATTTAAAATGCAAATATATTTTTTTAATAATTTGGTTCTTAGTGGGCTAATTTGTCTTCCAGTTTTTTTTTTTATTTAATATAAGGCAAAAGTAATTATACTATGAACTTGCTAGTTTTTCTTAAAATACGACATTTTTTATCTTTGTTTTTTGTTTTCATATAAACAAATTTTAAAGAGTTTTTTAGGTACTAAAGTAGTTAGCCTCTTTTTCTTAACAAATTTCACTTTTTTCGGCGACTTTTTTTTAAATCCCTCTATTTGACACTTTTGAAAAATTCTCAGCGATAACGCTAGCTATTATTCATATCTTTTGTATTAGTTATCATAATACATTGAGAAAATTTTTTTTTTTAATTTTTTGTCTGATTTCGTGAATAACAAAAGTAAAGATCTCAAATAATTTTGTGTAATACCAGACATAATTTATAATATTTTGTCAGTATAAGTAAAGTGAATATCAGTAAAGGCTTAGAAAATATATTAATTTAAACTTTATAATATTTATAATATTTTCCTTTAAACTTCTTAAGAAAGCGCCATTTTATTTTTTTAAGTTAATATTAGCCATTTTCGTAAATATATCTTTATGAGTAATTATTTTTACATTAAGAAAATCTGTTTATTATTTTTAGGTTTTTGCTATAACTCGAAATATGGAAGCATGTTTTATGAGATTATGAAATGAATATTTTGTACGCAGAATTTTATGTAACTTTATGTACCTTTCATATGTTTAATACTAGATTTTAGTATCAAAAATATGGAAGGCTTTGACTTCGCGGTAGTTGTAAGCAAGCGAAAAGTGTTTGAAGTTAAATAGCGTTATAGCCGGTATAAATTAAATTTCTTTATTTTTTTCACATTTCATATTTTAGTCATGAAAATAATTGCATGCCGATACCTCTCGAGGACCTAAAGTTATGTCTTATTAAATTTAAAATTTACAAACAAATTTAAATTTGTGTATTTCCAATTTTTTAACGCTCATTAGATTTATAGGTATTATACTTGCAATTTTTCAATGAAATGTACTAGACCCATGTTTTTTTTTTTGGTATGTGTGATCAAAAATAAATAATTTTAATTTTTATACTGACCTTAGTGTAAAACAAGTTAAAATTTTTCAAATCTGTTTTTATTTTTGTTTTTCTTTTTTTGTTTCTCTTTTAGTTCAAAAAATATTTGGTTTTAAATGGGGCTAAATTTAATTAGAATGATCCTTTATGATCCTCATGAAAATGCGTAAAACTGTGCAACGCGTGCAAGTTTGCACACTCGCAAATGAACTGTTAGAAATCATATGGAAATTCATTTGCTCAATACTTATAAGTTTGTGCGACTATTTAGTCTCGCAAACTTGTATTGTTTAATTGTGCTTTTGTGAATCAGCTGTCTTTTATTTATATCTAAAAGTAATTAATAACTGCGTTGTAAAAAAATTATTATTGTTAAGTTTTTTACATTACATTATATTAAATTACATTACATTCTTATCACAATAAAATTTGGTTAACTTTTTTAAAATAAAATCTTTTATCTTCCTTTGATTTCAACAAAATTTTTCAATTATTTACAATGTTTTCTTATTTTCTTATTATTAATATTGCACAATATTTGGAAAGGGGATTCATGAAAAATGTAGGGCAAATATGCACAGTTGCACAAATGGGAAACTTAGGCGCTTAAATGAGTACCCTTAACGTTTTTTTTTTTTCTAGAAAACTTAAGAGGCTGAATGTACAAATGCCTTTAATTAAAAAGCTGCATTATTTTGTAAAAAAAAATAAGAATTTATATTTACTTACGGACTAATATGTCAACATATTTACAGCTACTGTAAATTTACTGACAAAGAACCTAATGTGAATAAAATTATAGTTAAAAATTTCCTTTATATAAAATTAAAATATTTTATTTAAATAAAATTATGAAACATTTGAAATACGATGATCTCTTATTTATTGGAACACTTTCGTTTATAACTCTGCAAAAAATTAAAATATTTATTAACATAAAGCAAACACAATAGCGAATGACATTTAGTTAATTTTTATGTAGTTTGATAACTAATACTTGTTTTATGTCCATCTGAAGATTAGATTTTTAAAATAATAAATTATATTGCTAATGTATAAATGGTGAAAAAACATTATGTTAACATTTTAACTCATTATCACTCAAACACCCTAAAATTTATATTTTCTTCGGGTAGGTAACTGAAGATAATTTTGTTGAGAAGTTTTTCAAAAAAGCGATTTTTAGGGACGTGTACTCTATGTATGTTGTTGTAATATATTTTTTTTATTCCTCATAATTAAAAGTGTTAGGTTTCATGCAAATTTTGAATTAATCGATACAATATTCACCACCTATATAGACTACTTTTTAAGACAATAAAAGTAGCAAATCTACAAGTTAAAATAAAAATAAATTTATAGGGTGTGAAAATAAATCAAAAGATTTTTTAATCATTCTAAAAGTAGATAGATTGAAAAATATTATTTTTATAAACTATATTTTTCTAATTTCCTATTGGGTCTTGTTACATCAAAAAACCTACTAAAACTCAATAAAATGTGGCCAAACAAACATAAACTAACTTAAAAAAAGAAAAGAAAATTTTCCAAAGAAACTGAAAATTTTCTAATAAAAACAACAAGAAAAATAGGACTACTTAAAGAAAAGCTGCACGTTTTGTGAAATTTTCATACCTGTATATGCACTTTTTATTAAAAAAAAAACTACTTCTTAGGCTTACATATATACAAAACACTAACATACTAAAATACATGCCCACTTCCAAACAAACAAGCAAAACAAATACACCCAAATTCTTACAAAATAACACAATCACATCAAAAGAAAACTTTCTTAGGCTTGTGTGTAAGAAACAAAAAAATAAAAAAAAAAATAAAAAAAAAAATAAAAAAATTAAAAATAAAAAAAATAAAAATGAAAAATAAACTGAGTATAGAAACTAAACAACCCAAATACTTCCGGTTAGTTTTGTTTAGCTGGTATTCTTTTTTTATTTCTTCTATGTTTTGAGTTGTTAATTCTTACAACTTTGGTAACAATTATTACAGGAATAATAACAACCAAAAGGATAGGTGGAGAAAGAAACAAGGAGAAAAATATATAAAGAAATATTTATATGTTTATTTGTAAACATTTTTGTTTAGATGTTTAAATAATATGAAAATTATGAAAAAACATGCATTGCGGTAAAAATTTTAAGACCTCCAGCAAGTTAGTTTTTATACCTTCTTTAAGATGCAGTTGCTCATGCTAACCTGCATTCTATAGTAACTATAGTAAGGCCTTCAAGAATGCCTCATCATTGCCTTCAAAAATAGCCAACAGAACTTCCAATTTCCCTTCTTTTAGTAGGAGAGTAAGAAGCTATATATTTTTTTTAAATATATTTTGTTATAAGCAACAACAAATCTTTGCAAAAGAAAAAAGAAATACAGCACCTTACTTCCCTTCTAAGAGAATATAATATTTTATGCCTTAAGCAACAGCAAAACTATTCAAAACCCTTACAAAAATAAGATTATCTTGGGCTTTTAGTGTGTAATGCCTTGACTACAATGACATCGCATGTAAAAAATACATGAACACGGAATGCAAGTAGAAGATCTAGGGAAGAGCTCCCAGCTTTGAAAAAGGCCTTCCAGAAGTTTTCATTACTCCTTCTTTTTACCGCTGTACTCTTAATTTTACATACACACACACACACATTTTTCATGGTTAGATGTAAGTATTTAATAACATTCTGACACATTTATAAAATCACATGGTAAAGTAAATACTCACATAATGAATGCATGTTCTCAGCGGTAAAAATTTCAAGCCCTCAATCGTGGAGACCTATTAACACCATTTTTAAGATGCAGTAGCTTATGCTATACAGCCTTCTAAGGTAAGACCTTCAAGAATGCCTCATCCTCGCCTTCTTAAATATCCAATAGAACTTACACGCAGAGAAAAAACATGGTTCCAGCATTATCACTACAACAATATTATATTCTCATTGTTAATTGTTTCGTATTTTAATAACTCTGTGTTCATGTTAACAATGTTTTTCTTTAAATTTTGTCATTTAATGTTTACAGTCAATAAATCCTTCAATATGATTGACTGCAAAAATTATATGTTCTTAAATATTTTTACCGGAAGCAAAATTTTATTAATGTGAAAAATATCATTACTTCTACAACCATTAAATATTTGCAGTCTTTTTCCTTGTTCTTAAACCATATTCTGTTTTTAAACCATATTAATATTATTATTATTCCCATGACAATAAAATGTTTCATATAATTGTAATGCTTATTACTTTAACAAACTTAGTGGAAAAATTCAATATTTGTTTTTAAATATATTTTGTTTTTAGTGTTTGTTTGTTCATTGTAATTCTCATTTATTTTATATATAAATAAACGATATTTGGTTATACTTCAAGGAATATAAGTTGTTGTTTAACTACCAGGGTTTAGTTAAAAAACATATCTTGCATTTGGACCGCATATGGCGGTACAAATAAATATAATTAATCAACAAATAATATGTATTTTTTTGACTAGTGAACACCTTTTTCTATTATTTTTAATAAAAAATTTACACAAAATAATTTTTTTTTAATACCGTTTCTTTTAGTATATGATAAGATGGAATAATACGATAAAATTAAATAATATTATGATAATGCTACATAAATATATGATAACAGGGTATAATAATATGATAAAATGGAATCATAATATCAAAACGTAGTATAATAATATAATAAGATAGAATAATAATATAATAGCATCAAATCATAACCTGATAGAATGGGATAATAATGCAGTAAAATTGTTTAATTATACGTAAAACTGGAATCATAACATAAAATAATGAACCATAAAATCGGACACAATAAGACAAAATGGAATCATAATAATTATTACTTATAATCATATCTTTTTTTCGCTGTGATCATATGTTCTAATCGTAATATGTTGCTCTTAGATTGTGGTCACTACACTAAATATTTTTCTCTACGTGTTTTAATTAATTATATAACATACATATATTTAATTTAAACTTTTCTTAATTTACATTAAAACTTCAAATGGGAATAATGCTATTACATAATTTTAAATATATTGTAATTGGTTCATTTATAGCATAGTTATTACTATGAAAATTACCATCAAATATACGGTGTCCTCTTAACTCTTTTGGTGGATTATACAAATTGACATAATAGTTCAAATCTGAACAAGTTACTTGAACAAACAAAATATTATAAAAAAAACATGATACATCTGTAAGGTTTACAGTCGTGTAATGTTTGAAGTATCTAGCATCATGGAAGGAAACATTAGGCCATAATAATAATTTAAAAATCATTTTTGTAAAAATTTTTTTATGCGTTTTAAAAGATGCGATTATTTTTTTTATAAAATGGGCAACAAATTATTGAGCAATATTCTAAAATACTACAGACAAATGAAACATATAATGATTTGAGCGTAAAAGGGTCATTGAATTCTCTGGAATTTCTCCTTATAAAACCAATAATTGCATAAGCTCTAGAACCGATGTAGTCAATATGATGATTAAATGATAACTTAAAGTCAAATATAACTCCAAAATCCTTAAATTCAACATCATGCTTAATAGCTATGTCATCTAAAGTATAATTTAATATAGTATAATATAAACGACGTGTGAAAGAAATCATAAATATATCTGTGTACTTTAACAAAATAAATTAATAAAAATTTTCCAGAAGAATTAATATTGAATTCTTGTTTTTCTTTTTTAATGAATGTTTCTTTTCATATTCTTTTTGTTACTAAAAATTACACTGCATCGAAGAGTTTTTATTATTTCTAAATATACAGAATTATTCCCATTGACAAATAATTTGGAAAATTTAGGTTTTTTGGTGCAGGATCTACAGAAATGAACAGATTTTAAATTGGTTCATAGGTTAGGTTATGTTAGGTTAAAAAGGACAGCGTATTCACGCCTCCACCCAGAGGCCATCCGATCCATTGTGATCCCTTAATAAATACCAGAAAAAGTTAATAAAACGAAGAAAGAGAAGAGAGTAGAATAAGGCACAAGAGTAGAAAGAAAGTAGAAAGAAGGAAAAGAAATATAAGAAAAGAAAGGTGTGAAATCCAAGACCCATCAATCAACCCCGACTATTTCTAAGCCACTTTATCCCTATTACGAACTCTATAAGGTTGTCGAGTTCACTACCCGCAACCTCCTCCAGTTCGTGTAGAATATGGCTTCCAAACTACCTCAGTCTACTGCGCTGAAGCCCTACGTAATGACAGAGTATGTGTTCCACTGTCTCTAGCTCCTCTACATCATCGCGCGTCCTACAAAAGTCTGATGTGCCGGTGCCCCACTTACTGGTCATATTCCCTATAGCGAGATGACCGATAATCATACCAACAATGATCCTTAGATTCCCACGACTCATGCTAAAAACATGCATCGAATCTGCTAGTTTAAGACTAGACCATAACGCTCTAGATAACCTGCAGTCCATTCTACTCCTCCAAGCATGATTCGTTCTTCCTAGAGTCCATTCCTTTATGGCCCTGAAATATGACCTAATTGGAATCCGATAACTCCACAACAGACTTGTCCAGCTCCGAGCCCTTATGAGCTAGTTCATCGACTATTTCATTGCCGAGAATATCACAGAGTCCAGTAACCTAACAGAGTCTTATTCTATAGGCATCTATTAGCCTTCTAAATTCCCTCCAATACTCAAGCAACAATCTGGACCTGACACAACAACTTGTTATTGCCATTAGTGCTGTCTGACTAGCCCCGAAGTCAATTATGGTACCGACATAATCCGTTTGCCAATTGAAGCACATTTCTGAGCTTTAGAAAGAAGGTTTCTATACGTCCCTTTTCTCAACGCCTCCCACCTTACCGAACATCCATAAGTGAGTATGGATCACACAACCGATGTATATATCTAGTATACAATTACCCCAGTTCTTCCCTATAGAGTTTCTGCATACGTAGTTGGCATTAATCCCCTTCCTGGCCCTTTCCTGAGTATTTCTCCTCCAAGACAATTTGCTATCCAAGTAAATGCCCAGGTATTTGACCTCGTTTGACAAACTAAGTTCCGTTCAAAACTGGTGAACTAAATGTCTCAACTTTATATCTCCTGGTAAACAAATTTAGTTCAGTATTTTTATGGTTGACTCACAATCCATTACTTTTAGCCCATTTCTCGTAGCACAGAATGCATGACCTCGCTGATCGTGGGTAGAAATTTAGCCGAGATCAAAAATACCACATTGTTAGCGTAGGCTACCATTTTCCCTCCAATGACATCGAACTGTCTCAGTATGACGTTCATTGCCAAAAGCCACAATAATGGTGAAGGACCCCCCTTGCGGTGTGTCCCTTGTCACAAGCTTCCTTATGCAAGTGTCTCCCTAGCTAGTGATTCCTCAATCGCCTCTCTCCTAATGTTATTAAAGGCCCTTTCTATATCGAAAAATGCTGCCAAGGTGTATTTCTTAAGCAGCAGACCCCGTTCAATAAAAAAAATGGTTCATTCTTTAACCAATGGCACATTTCACCATAAACAATTCTACCTATCGTGTTAACATACTTACCTTTTAAAGTTGCCAACATTGTTCCATATAAATGTTTTGTGCATCTTACATATTGGTTTACAAAATGATGAGTGTGGGCCCGGTAGGTCGGATGTCGGCTTCACATGAAACTAATTATGTCAAGTAGTGATTTAGTGTAAAAAAAAAAGAAAAAAATCTAAAAATTTAAGCATCGAATATTTAATGTGTTAAAAATATAGAAAAGCTTTCAGTTTTGTTCGATAAATTCATATCGACATATCCATCAAACACTTTTGCACTCCATCAGCATATATTAACTATTAACATGTCCGAAATAAAATAAGAATTTAAAATTTTTTAAAAATTTATTATTTTTTTATACGAATTATATTTATTTTGATTTTTTAAATTATCATTTTATTATGTTCAGTATTCTCACAGAGCAATTCCATTTTTCATTTAAATATTTTGATCTCTCAGAAATTTTCTCTGTAGCAAGGCTTCCTACCGAAAAAAAAAATATAAAAAAATTGAAGATGGACTTTTAAGGCACACGTTACTAAAGAAACTTCTTACAAAAAAAATATGTTAATAAAAATATTTAAAAAATTTTTATATGGCATCTTAAAACACAAGCTTTAAAAAACCAGTGCAAAAAAAAGATATATATATATATATATATATATATATATATATATATATATATATATATATATATTGATATTGATATTGATATTGATATTGATATTGATATCTTTTATAAAACAAAAGTAATTCCCATTTATATAAATATATTCATCACTTTCAAAGCTATAGAGTTGCCACAGTTCTCAAACAAAAAAAATGAGAAAGTTAATTTTGCATTACCTCTGTATCAGTATTGACAATTTTTGTTTTCAAATTCCACAAATGTAACTTTTTAGGAAAAATTTTAACTTTTTTGGCAAAACCCGTAAATTTTCTTAGCTACCCCTGGCAACACTGGTTCACACGTATTCTAATGCTCTTTTATTTGTCATATTATTGTGCCCAGTATTCCCATATTAAAAAAAAAGAAAAATTTTAAGAAAAAAAATCGATTAAAAAATTTTTCCAATTTATATTGTTTTTAATATTAGCAACATCTCATTTGAAAGAAATGCACATAAAATATAAAGAAGTTTATATGAGAGACAAAAACCTAATTCAGTTATCAAAAACCTAATTCATGCAACAACAAAATACATGTAAACACATATATTTTGTTTTTGTGTTTTAAAAAAAATGGGTAAACTTTTTGAAAATTTTGTTTGAACTGCCTCTCACATAAACTTCTAGTTGTATTCTATGGCAACGTATATCATAGACCTGAACCACGTAACTCTAGCGAAAAAATTATATCGACTTAGAGAGATAGTCGAGATAAAGAATACGGGCATTAAACTTTTCATAATAATAAATTCAAATAAAAAATTGTTATGTTATATAAATAGAAAAGTATTTTATTAAATAGTATAGAAGACTTGCTGACAGCTTTTCTTCAGAAGGTCTGTTGGCAGTTTTTATTCAAGAGATCTTTTAGTAGTTCCATATTGGGTCGCGAATATGTAAAGCCTTGCTCCCTATGACATCGCGTGTAAAAGATACAAGAACATGCAATGCAGAGAGAAGCTCTTCTGGCTATAAAAAATGCCTTTTAGAAGGGCACTTTTCCCCTTCTTGTTACCACTGCGTTAGTATGTGTATGTCACAGTGTCATAATTTCTTTTCATTTTTATTTGCAATTCATTTAATATTAATATTTTTTGTTACTTATGTTTTGATAACATGAAAAGTTATTTACATTTTTTTCTTTTTTCATTTCTTCCGGCAAATGACAGACCGACTTGTTCCTACTTCCTTTGACTCTCCTCGCTGTGCTTCCATCTGTTTTTTTTTTATTAGAGCTGTTTATTTGTTGTTAGTTTCTTGTAAATTTCTTTCTATATTTGTTTATTTCATTATTGTTTCCTTATTTTTTTTCCTTCTCCGCTACACCATTTGCCCAAAGATTTAATTGTTTGATTATATTGTCCTTTGACTAAATAAAATTAGTTGAATTAAGAAATAAATGAACTTGTATTGTTTTTTCTTAAGGCTTAAGCATTATTAAGGCATGAGTGCTGGCTATGACCAGTAACAAAAAACAATTATTCATAATAATGATTAATTATTAAATAATTATGTATTGCAAAGCCTATATGGCCAGAGAAAAAAATATACCAAATGGCTTTTCTATAAAATTGTTTTTCTATAAAATGATTAATTAAGTTTTTATTGAAATTTAATTATATTATTAGTCAATATAATGAAATTCCTAATTGGTTTACAAGTTTTTGACAAAAATTGACAGCTCTTAAAAAGATATTAAGAAAAAAGAAAAACTTTTTATTAAAAAAATATATAAAGGTCAATTTCCAACT
Source organism: Protocalliphora azurea (assembly GCA_932274085.1). Taxonomy (NCBI): domain Eukaryota; kingdom Metazoa; phylum Arthropoda; class Insecta; order Diptera; family Calliphoridae; genus Protocalliphora; species Protocalliphora azurea. The sequence goes on from OW026520.1 coordinate 20,818,184, forward strand.
ATTTTCAAATGTTTGGGCTTATTATAACTATTAAAAGAATACAATAAAACGAAATAAGTACATGATTTCTCAGTTTACGAAGACGTGTCTAATAATAGTAAGTAAAAATTATTTCATCAGATTTTCATTTGCACATTTTTGTAAATGTTCCCATAATTGATACCGGAGCACAGTGAACTGTTCAAAGTAAAAATATAGACTTTTACCTAAAGATGTTTTTGTTAAATATATATCAATGGAAATCCAAGAGATTGTATATTTTAAATATGTATTTTTATTTTCAATATTTTTATCATTGCAATAATAAGAAACTAAATTGAACTTTAACAAAGGCAAGAAAAGGCTAAATGTCCCAAAAATAAGGCTAGAAAAAAAGCTAATCTATATATTTTTTTAATTAAAATTTTACTCAATCATACAGTTAAGAATTTTTGTGTATTAATACGCACAAAAATTTGAGATTTTTTGTATTTCAAAATCATATATAACATAACTTATTAAATGACCTTATTTAATCAGTTATTATAATTATTTTTTACTAAGCTTCATTAGTCATAGAAAGTGTTTATAAATATAATAAAAAAAAATTCTTATAAAAGCAAAAAAATGACCCAAAAATTTCGAAATTATTAATCACAAAAGAAATTATAATTCAGAAATGACAAACTACTTCAAAACATTGGGTTATTTTTTATATGAAGTATAACCAAAGTTTATATAAGAATTTTGTGATCAATTTTTCATTGGGTAACTTTGTTAATAGCAGTTGTATGATTTACTTATAAATTTATTTCAATATATCTTTAAAAAAATATCAAAAACTAATGATAATAATAAATTATACTAGCTTTTTTTTTGGCTTTATTTTTTGGGTCATTTAGCCTTGTCTGAAATTTTTTTAAATACCTGGTAACACTGCTTAACATGCATATAAAACACTCAATAAATCCTAAATACTAAAAAACTTTTTAATGTAATTTCTTTGAAATTTCTACAATAAAATATAAAATATTGTCTTTTAAAATTTTTTGTATTTTCAAATAAAAATAAAATAAATAAATTTTTTAACCTTTAATGCTAAAAATAAATTTTGTATTTAGAGGTACAAAGTCTTAATATAAATAACTACTCAAAAACAATATTTCTTAAGAAATTGTTCTCTTATGATCCTTTTTTAAAACCTTCTTATAGCTCTGGAATTAAATGGAATTCTTATATTTTTATTTATTTTACCTGTGACATTTTCTAGCGAAACATTTGATTTGCTATTCATTTTTTGTTCTGTTATTTTTGTTAAAAACATTATGAAATTTAAATTCAATTTGTTTTTACATTTTAAACTGTTGTATCTCTGAAATTTCCTTATTTAATTATTTATTTAAGGAAAACATTAATTTGAAATACTAACATCCGTAACAATAATAAAAGGGTTAAAAAAGATTCTGTATTTTGCTGTTATTATTGTTGTCCTTGTTTTTAAGTTATTAATGGTATAAAATTTATATGTTACTTTGTCATAATTTATGTGTTTTTTTGTTTGTTATTTCTTGTTATATTGCTGCTGCAAAATGTTGTTACTGTTATTCTGCTTGTTATTGTTAACAACAGGTGCTTTTTATTAGTGGCAGTGAAGTTACAATATCCTAGGTACTTAACAGTAATAAATTAATATTCATCATACGCAGTGTGGTGTAAATTTCTATAATAAAATTATTTCATATTTAATACCAGTAAAAGTGTTTGTGTGTGCGGCTTGAACTTTACCTCGGGAATATTTTTTATGTAGGTTGATTTTATATACCTTACTTTTTATGAAAAATAATGATTATGTTTTAAAGTTCATGTGATAAACATGAACAAATTTCTTGTTTAACATTTAAATTAACAACAAGAAGAATAATAAATAAAAATTTATTGTTGTAAAATATGGTAATTAAAATATTAGGTTTAATTAAAGAAGAATAATAAATTTTTGCCTTAATTTTTAACTTGACGTTGTGAAACCAAAAAAATGAAGAGGAAAAGATATTTTAAGAATTAAAAGTAACAGTAAATAAAAGGAAAGTTTAGTTCGCTATAACTGTGCTAGAACTGAATTCAAACTAAACTAAAACTGCACTAAATTTGAACTAGAGCTGAACTATAATTTGAAATGAACTGAATATGAACTAGAACTGAACTAGAACTGAACCAAGCTAGAACTGAAATAGAACTGAACAAGAACTGAACTAAGACCGAACTAGATTTGAACTAGAACTGAGCTACAACTGAACTAGAAGTGAACTGGAGCTAAAATAGATCTGCACTAGAACCGAACTAGATCTCAATTAGAACTGAACTAGATCTCAAATAGAACTGAAGTAGATCTGAACAAGAACTGTACTAGAACTGAACCAGAACTGAACTTGAACTTAATTAGAACTGAAATTGAACTTAACTAGAACTAAAGTAGAACTGAATTTGAACTTAACTAGTAGAATTAAACTAGAACTGATCTAGAATTGAACTAGAACTGAATTAGATCTAAACTAGAGATGAACTAGAGATGAGCTAGAACTGAACAAGAACTGAACAAAAACTGAACTAGATTTGAACTAGAACTAAACTAAAACTAAACTAGAACTGAACTAGAATAGAGCTGAAGCAGAACCCAAACTAATCTAGAAATAGACTTCAATGGTCTATTTTTTTATTTTCTTAATATTTGCACCAATTTTGTTTCAATAATTATTTTTACTTTTTATTTGTTTGTTTGCTTTTTTTTGCCTATTACTGCTTTGCCAGCATTTTTCTCCTGTGTTCTAAAATACAAAAACATTTTTTTGTATCCTTCAGCACAGGCATAAAAGGTATATATAAGTATAAGTCATTTCATTTACAGTTTCTGCAGTATATATTTAAGACTCCAAAAAGTATATATTTTCTGAATTGTTATTGATGTCGATGTAATGATTTCCATATGTCCGACAGTCTGTTGAAATCACTTTCTAGAAAGCTGCAGTTATCGTATATATATATGTTTTATACATAGAATTATAGGGAATGACGCTAGCAAAAATCAATAAAATCGGTGAGTTAATGGACATGATATCGCCAAAAAACCGAAAAGGCCTCTAAAAATGAATTTGTTTTAGGCTCTTCTAAGCCCTTCTAAGCTACTTCGTTTTTGCACAGAAAACTCGGAATTCGTTTTGTAATATTTCTGCGGAAGAAATTAACAAAATCGGTATATTAGTAACTAAGTTATCGGTCAAAACTCTTTTTTGGTTTTTGTGAAGCTTCTATATAATATTTTTTAAAATTTCGGTTTTTTTTAATTAATCAAATCAGTTCAAAAACAATCGAGTTGCAGGCAATAATCTGAAGAAATTATTAAAAAATGAACACACACAAACATATATAAAAACATTGCAATGACTTTCTGTGTTGGGGTTTTTTTATATAAGCATGTATCTACATACAAAAATATGTATATAAATGTTTTTTTTTTTTTTCTTTTTTAAGGTATATAAGTATAATTTTCTGTTTACATTTTTGTAGTTCGGAAAAAAATTCAGATTATTTTTGTAAGCATAAATAAATAATAAAAATAAAATATGAAAGCATACTTTAAGGCGTAAATCTTATTATTTGTTTATAAGATGCTAAATGGTATAAAGGATTCGACACAGCCGAATATACCACAATAACTTGTTCTTTTTATTTCCTTAGCCACAAATAATATTTAATATAAACAAATTCAGATTTAGTTTATCCGATAACAAAATCCCCTCTTGAAATATTAAAATATCATAAATAAAATCTCAAAAAACAACACCTATCATCTAGAAGTGGAGAGAATTGAGGAGTGAAGAAACAATAAAAATCCGCTTAAGTAAACAGCCGTGACTTGTAAAATGGATAATCGCACAAAAATAAATGATGATGAGTTGCTTTTAAATGACTTTTCGTTAAGAACAACATAGCCACAAGAACAGCAACAACAATGATGGCAGTAACTATGCCAACAAGTATTTTTGACATTAACAAGGCCAAAATGACAACAAAAATAATCACAAATAGTATAAAAATAAGTGGAATGAAAAGAAGGACAACAAAAAATTTTTTTTTTTTTTTGACTAAAAACGATAAATCGTCTTTAGTTGCTTACAGAGAAAATTGTTATTAAAGACAACTGATAAACATTATGACAAGTAGTCAAAAAGATTTAGAGGACAATAATGTCGATGAAAACAACAACAGTGACAGAAAAGGGTAAACGAAAACAGTTTCATAAAGAAAGCATAGATGATGAAAAATTACTTAGGGTTAAAAAAGGGGCTAAGAGTATTTTTGTTAAACTCACACACACACACACACACAAACACACTTATTTACAAAGGAAATTATGACACCAATACTAACAGTCAATACTAAACCCTTAACTATTAAATGTGAGGGGAAAAATACGAAGCGATATGTTTGAGACAGTTTGATAATAATATTTTGATTACAAGATTCTTAGAAGTCAAACAGGGACATTTAACTTGGTTAACATTTATCTTAGTAAACTCTGGTTAGTCTTTTTATTTTGTTTCTATTTTGTTTTTTATTAAATCAACCCCCTGAGGTATAACATTGGGTTAAGGATTTCATAAGCAGCTTTTTTTGACATAAAATTAATATGAAATTTGAGCTTCCTCTGTGACAAAAATGGTTTGGCTTTAGTTAAGATTCATACTGAAAAGTTTAGAAATAACTAAAAATATAATGTACAAATCCTGTGGCTCTTTAGCAAAGATATTGCTTGAAAAATTAACTATAGTTTATTTTTAGTTCTGTTCTAGCTCAGCTCTAGTTCAGTTCTAGTTCAGCTTTAATTCAGTTCTCGTTAAGTTCTAGTTCAGCTTTAGTTCAGTTCTAGTTAAGTTCTGTTTCAGTTCTAGTTTAGTTTTAGTTCAGTTCTAGTTAAGTTTTGTTTCAGTTCTAGTTTAGTTCTAGTTCAGTTTTGGTTAAGTTCTAGATCAGTTCTTGTTCGGTTCTAGTTCAGCTTTAGTTGAGTTCTAGTTCAGTTCTAGTTAAATTCTGTTTCAGTTCTAGTTCAGTTTTGGTTGAGTCCTAGTTCAGCTCTGTTTCAATTCCAAGTCAATTCTAGTTCAATTCTAGTTCAGTTCTACTTTATAAAAACACTTTCTGCTTGACTAGTATTATATATAATCTAAGAGTTGAAATAACTTTTTCTCTTTCTTTTCTTCTCTTTTTAGCTTTGTTTCCTGCCTAACTTTTCATCAAGTGGATGTCCTTTAAACTTTTAAAAAACTACATAACAAATAAAAAAAACATCATGTGAAAGGTACAAAATAATTCAAGTGAAAAATTTGTGGTGCGTGCGTGGTATATATTTTTTTTCAAATATACAAAAAAACAGTAAAATACCAAAAACAAAAAATATATATATATATATATAAAATAAAAAATGTGTGTTTTTAAAAAAATTAATTCACTGAAAATAAATACTACACTATCTATAATTATTTTATTAAAAATTTGTTCGTAGACGTCACAGCAACGATAAAACGGAAGAGAAATACCAAATAATAAAAATCTCAACAAATTATTGTGTAGACACATGAAAATATTTAATATGATGGAAGTGTTTTTGTTAGCTAATCATATGATGTAAGTAGTAATTTATATTGTGATGTCAATAAACGGATACGTGTGTGTTATTTTTTAATATTAAATTAATTTTTAAAAGAAACTTTTAAATAATAACGTAGTGCAAATGATATTTGAAATAAGGGCAATTTATATTTTTAGCAGCTCCCAGAAACAAAATGCTGTTTTAAATTTTGGAATTTCCTCAAAAATGATACTTTAAAATTATACAAACCATCCCGTACTAAATATATATTTTTCTTGTCACTGTTCTGTTACTGTTATTTTTTAATTATTGTTTATTTCGACAAGCAACTTTATCAGATAAATTTTCTTTCATGAAAACTTTCTAAGACTGTTTGAGACATATTTGTTTATTTTGATACTTTTTTTCAAAACTACAATTTCGTGATATTGTGTTGATACTAATTGCATAGCATTAAAGAAAACACAAAAAGTAAACTAGAAACACAAAATACAGAAAATAGTATAATCGTGAAGAAACCAAAATTAAAAAAATCAAAGGAAAAACTTAATAAATGAAACGATTTTTATATATATTTCTTTAAAAATTTGAAATATTATATAACTGCTAGTTCAAATCTTGCTTATTTCTAGTTAAGTTCGAGTTCAGTTCTAGCTTAGTTCCAGATCATTTCTAGTTCATTTCTGGTTTAGCTCTGGTTCAGTTTTAGTGCAGTCGAAGTTGAGTTCAAGTTCTAGTTCAGATCTTGCTCAACTAAAGTTTAGTTCTAGTTCAAGTTCACTTCAAGTTAAGTTCTAGTTCAATTCCAGTTCAGCGCTATTTCTATTCTAGTCCAGTTATAGTTCAATTCTAGTTCAGTTCTAGTTATGTTCTAGTTTAGTTCTAGTTTAGTTCAGTTCTAGTTCAGTTGCAGTTCAGTTCTAGTTTTTTTTATTTAAATAGTTCGTTTATTAAAAAATAAATATTACGAATATTACTATTAAATTTTTTTCTTTTATACAATAAACAAATAAATTGTTAAATCTAGCCCGCGAAGCTTCACTTTGTCTGCAGGAAATTAAACTAAAAAATTAATTATATTTATTTTCAATATTATTCATTGTAAACTTATGAAATATTTTTGAACAAATTTGTTTCTTTTATAAATATTTCTAATATTTAATACATCAAAAGGTATTTTGCCGTATTCATTGGAAAAAGCTTCAACTTTAAATCTTCCTTCTGCTTTTCGTCTAGTGTTTGGAGCAGGGCCAAGCGGTTGTAGAAATATTGAAATGTTCAGTTCTAGTTTAGTTTTAGTTTAGTTCTATTTCACTTCTATATCAGTTCTTGTTCAGCTATGAACTAGATCAGTTCTACTTTAATTCTGGTTAAATTCTAGTTCAGTTCTAGCTCAGTTTTAGTTGAATTACAATTCAGTTATAGTTCAGTTTTTGTTCAAGTTTTTTTTTATTTATTTTTTTTTCCAGTTAAAGTTCAGTTCCAGTTCAGTTGTACTTCAATTTCAGTTTAGTTCTAGTTCAGTTTTGGTTCATTTCAAGTTCAGTTTTAGTTCAGTTCTACTTGAGTTCTAGTTTAGTTCTAGTTCGTTTCTAGTTCAGTTCTACTTCAATTTGGTTCAGTTCTACTTAACTTCTTAATCAGTTGTAGTTCACTTTAAGTTAAATTTCAATCTAGTTCTAGTTCAATTCTATTTCAGTTTTAGTTCAGTTCTAGTTAAATTTTAATTCAGTTCTATTTCAATTCTATTTCAGTTTTATTTTAATTCTAGTTCAGTTCTACTTCAGTTCTAATTCCGTTTTGGATTTGTTCTAGTTGGGTTCTAGTTCAGTCCTAGTTCACTTCTAGTTCATTTCAATTCTGTTACGTTCTACTTCATTTCTGGTGAATTTCGAATGCAGCTTAGTTTAGTCACTAATGGAAAAGTGTAAGGTATAAAATCTCTACTGTTTAGTGTCAAAACAAAACTAAGATAATTTGTACAAGAACACAAAATAGAGTTCATGCTTATGTATGTACTTATTTCCAGACTCGTTAAGTAGTTTGACATGCAATCTGGTTAATATGAAACTCAGTGAATCACACATACACACAACAGGATTTTAAGGAAAATAGAAAGTAAAACAATACACAAATGTAAATATTTTAACATAAAAGAAATGCTAAAAATATGTATGAAAATAGAAAAACTAAATAAAAAGCAACAATATTTTTTGCACTAGACTTTAAGTAAAAATTCAACACACAAAATATTTAAGAATATAACGCTACACTCTGGGAGTGAAAGAGAGTGCTGAATGCAGTAAAGTAATGTCACTAAAGTGTGTGGTAACGAAAGCAGCCTTGAACAAAAAAAAAAAAAAAAAAAAAAAAAAATTAAAATTTTAAAATACCAACTCTTTTGGTGGACGTGCTATATATGAATTTTTTTTATTATTGTTTTTTCATCTACATTTTATAAAAAAAGAGAATGACCTCAATTTTAATACAAAGTTTAAATTTGAGTTAAAAGGAGACAGAAAATTATATACAACCATGCTATTTCTTTGTAAAATTTAAGTCATAAGGTATGTTAAGTATTTTTCATATTGTACATAGTTTTAGGCATGAAATGTTATATTTATGTAGTCAAATAGTACAAAATATTAGTTTAGAGCAATGAAATACTTATTTGGTTTAATAAAAAAAGTTATACAATGGTTTGGGGAGCAATGGAATTTTCTATGACATACTTCAAGGTGTTAGAAGGAATTTTTTAGAACGGGATTTTTAAAATTCATTTGATTAAAAGTGTTCATATACTTTTTGTTTTATAAAAGGAATAATGTTTTTTATAAAATATTTTTGTTTAATTTTTTAAAGTTTATTTTACAATATTTTTGTTTATTTTTTATGTTTTCCTTATTCAATTTATATATATATATTTTTTTTTCTTACAAAACCTTTATTTTTCTGGTCGTAAAATATATACTTAAATAAATTGCTTCAGATTAATATATTCTACATTTTAATCCGTTGCTACTTAATTTTACCAACAAAACACTTGGTTTATTAAAGTGCAATTAAGTAATGTTAAAGAAAATTATCCAGAAATATGAATAACTTTTTTCTTTACCATTGTTTTCTGTATTTACATTTTCTTCTTCCAGAAAAGAAATCGTATAATAATCCTTCAGAGATTTATGCTCATTTAAGACATTTACATTTTTTTATATAAAATTTAAAACACGTTTTGGTAATAACACCCACGTAACATAGATATGCTTATGAATAGGAAAGACCAGTAGAGAGAGGGAGAGAGCGTCTGTCAAAGTAAATTGAGTAAAGACATTTTAGATTTCAATTTGTATATCTTTTTAAACTTTTTACGGATAGTGGGTGGGTGAAAAGAGCAGGTGTCTTGTTTTAATTTATATAAAAATAAAAAGGTTTTTATTATGTTGTATAGAGAATAATAAGTGGAAATTGTGTATTTTTTTAATTAAATAACTTAATTAATTTGAAAATTTTTATGCTTTCTAAATTTCTTAGAGATAATTTTAAAACTAAATTTCAAAAAAAAGAACTGATTTAGAACAAAACTCGAATAGCATAAAATATATCTATTAAATATATAACTGAACTAGAACTAAACTGAACAGGTACTGAAATAGAACTGAATTAGATCTGAACTATAACTGAGCTAGAACTGAACAACAACTGAACTATATTCGAACTAGAACTGAATTAGAACTAAACTAGAACTGAAATCAAACTGAATTAGGAATGAAGTAGAACTGAACTAGAATTTATTTAGAACTGAACTATTTTTTTTAGAACTAAACTATATCTGAATTACAACTGAACTAGAACTAAAACAGAAATAGAACTGAACCAGAATTGAAGTAGAACTGAACTAGAATTTAACTAGAACGAACTAGAATTGAATTAGTACTGAACCACAGAACTGAACTAGAACTGAACTAGAACTTTATTAGGACTAGACTAGAACTGAAATAGAATTGAACTAGGGCTGAACTGGAACTGAACTTGAACTGAACTGGAACTGAACTAGAACTAAATTAGAACTAAACTGTAACTGAATTATTTTTTTTATAATATTTATATTATTAATTGGGACTGAATTAGATTTAAATTGGAACTAAAACTGAAATAGATTTGAACTAGAATTGAACTAGAAATTTAAAAAAATAATAATTCAGTTTTATTGATTTATAAAAAGTTAACAAAAAATTCATAATTCTAACTGAACTAGAACTGAACGGGAATTATTTTGGAATTGAGCTAGAAGTTAGCCAGAATTGATTAAGAACTGAACTAGAATTGATTTGGAACTAAACTAGAACTGAATTAGAACTGAACTAGAATTGAAGTCAAACTAAAGTGGAACTGAACTAGATTTGAACTAAAACTAAATTGGAATTAAATTCGAATTGAACTAGAACTTAGCTAGCATTTATTTGGAACTAAAATAAAATTGACCTTGAACTGAACTAGAACTAGACTGGAATTAATTTAAAATTGAATTATAAATTAATTAGATTTGATTCGGAATTGAAATGGAGTAGATTTGGACCTGATATAGAAGGGAACTCTAACTGAGCTATAACTGAACTGAAACTGAACTGGTATTTAACTATAATTGAACCGTAACTGAACTAGAACTGAACAAGTGCTGAACTAGAACTAAACTTGAACTGAAATGTAATTAATTTGGAATTAAATTAGAACTTAGCTAGAATTAATTTGGCACTGAACTAGAACTAAAATGAAATTAATTTGGAATTGAACTAGAACTTAACTAGAATTGATTTGAAACTGAACTTGAAGTGAACTAGATCTGAACTATATCTGAATTAGATCTATACTAGAGCTGATCTATAACTGAATTATTGATGAAAAACATGCGAATTTAGTTCGGAATTATATGTATCATTGAAACAAATATGAGCAATTGTTTGTATGTGTTGCAAGCATATATGTATATGTAGAATTATAAGTATATACTTATGTGTACATATGTATGTACCGTTTTTTGCACGTCCTTGTTTAGTACATATAACGTATGTATAACGACGACCATATATCTTAGATTTAATTTTATGGACACATAACAAGGCATAAAAAAATATACTGAAAGTGTATGTGTGTTTTTGTACATAGGTGTGTATATATAACTTCATTCTTGCATATTTCCTGAACTTAGTTATGTGTTTATTTTCTTATTCCTCTAGCATGAATATTTACTTTTTTTTTGTCGGCCGGTTTTGTTTGAGTATTGTCTCATAAATTTTCGGGCGAACAAAACGTTAAATTATGTGTATGTATAGGAGTGTAATAGCATATGTTTGTGTAAGTATATAAATACTTTATCTTCTTGTTTCCAAAGCCTTAATATTTTATGAGTAATTTATATGTCGATATATACATATACACATAATATAAAATTATTGAAGTACTATTATGATTTTTATATATTTTTGGAATAAGTATTTTCACAAATTTTAAATAAAGAATTATAGGGCAACAATAAACTATTGAAAATTTAAGGTATAAGAAAACATTTTTTTAATAAACTTCTTTTAAGTATATGAAGGACTTGGAATTTTGTTTAATTTAAAATTAAGTTATTATACTTTATTCCTTAAATTAAAAATAAGTTGTTTTACTTTATTCTTTAAATTTTTGTAATTGTTTGGCATTTTATGTATATTCAATTTATTAAATTCGTTTTATTATTTTCAACAATTGAAAATACTTTTTGTTTCATTTTGTGTAAAACGTTAATATTACTTTTAACAGTTTAAATCCCAATAGAAATGAAATTGACCAAAATTTCCCAGCAAAAATTTTGGATATTTTGGTAATGGGTGGTAATAATTTCATACATTACAAAGTAATGAGTAGTTCTTACTTAGCTAGTTATTTTGAAATATAAAATAACAACTTGCTAGTAAGGACTTAAATAATTAGTGGTTTATATCATTATTTAAAAGAGTCAAATAATGACATGCTAGTAATAAGTATAATAAATGAGAATCATGAATTCTTGGACATTTCCACACAAGGATAATGAGTTTTTCACCCGAATTTTAAGATGCAGAAAAATAGTGGATTCGGCCATTCGACGGTTCAGGGTTCCTAAATAGCTTTCCTTGCAATACTGATTATTATGTTCCCAGACTCTTACTTGGCAGAGACTTTTTAGCATCAATCTCAACTGACGGGTGGAAATCTGCTGAAAGGGTTGGGTTGGGGAGTGTTTATTTAACCGTTTATAGGAAAAATATCTCCTTCAAATTGCTATATCACTCCAACATTTTTAAAATATAAATAACTACTTGCTGGTAAGGACTTAAATAAGCAGTGGTTTATATCATTATTTAAAAGAGTCAAGTAATGACATACTTATCACTAGTATAATGAAGGAGATCCATGAATTCTTGGACAGATAATGAGTTTTTCACCCAAATTGTAAGATGCATGAAAAAATAGTGGATTCGGCCATTCGACCGATGTAGGATTCCTAAATAGCTTTCCTTGCAATATTGATTATTGTATTCCCAGACACTTACTTGGCAGATACTTTTTAGTATCAATCTCAACTGACGGGTGGAAATCTGCTGAAGGGATTGGGGAGGAAGTGTCTATATTATCGCTTATAGGAAAAACATCTCCTTCAAATTGGTAGATCACTACAACATTTTTCAAGCAAAGATCTCGGCCATAAAGAGGGCGCTGAACTGGTTAATGTTTTATATAATATTTAGAGTAGATATCCAAATCTGTACAGACAGTCAAGTCGCATTAAATCGCTCTCGGGTATCTTTTAGGCAACTGGTACGTGAATGCCTTACATCTGTGAACGAGATGGCGGAACATTCAAACCTAGAGCTAGTCTGGGTTAGGATTCATTCAAATACCCCGGGAAATCTTATTGTGGATGAACTTCGCAAAAATTACTCCCTTCTTCGATATGAAGAAGTGGACCAACTGGTTGGAGTACCACTTTCATTCAGCAGATCAATAATTCTGCGAAACTTATTGAGGATTGACATGATAAACGGAAAAATAAATCCACATGCTCAAAATACTCGAGGTAAATATACCCATTATGATTAATCTCGCTCTAGTTTCGTTATGGGACTAACAAAGCGTTGGTTACGAATTCTGGTAGCCATCGTCACATGGCACTGGATTGCTGGTATGCATGCTAGGATAGTAGGGTTTCTCTTTAACGACTTCTGTAGAAGTTCTGACGACGAGGAAGAGGAGGAAATGGTGGAGCATATTTTATACTAATGTACCACTTTCACTGAGATTAGAACTGCTAATTTTGGCAGTCGGTATATGCATGTACTATAAGATCTCTGTGATATTGGCACCAGATGGATCAATTCTTTTATACATGCATCGGGCTGATTCGAACGAACTCTGTTACAGCCACGTAAACTAGTAACGTGTGATACCTCAGGGTTTCACAACTGAACCAAATTGAACCACAGTGAGCTGTCTCCTATGGGTCAGACAGCTGCCCAATGAACCTAATCTAAGCATCACCCGTTACCAAATTTTACAATGTAACTTTTTGGTAAAGTTTTTGCTGGGTTATTTCTCTAGCTTTTCGAAATTTTCGAAAATTTTCTTTTTTCTATGAACATTTTGGTCTATTTTTGTTTTTGTATTTTTCAAGATAAAACCTTTGTTATCTAAAGACTAACTTTTTAATATTATGCGTAAAGTTTATTCATATTTGTTTGCTTGTGGGACTGTGTGTCTGCTTTAGTTTATACGTCTTGCCAAACTCATCAGTTGGTATTTTGTGCATAAAACTTTTAAGACTAGAGAATTTTTGTTAGCATTTCTTTCTTCTTGCAAACAACAATTTAAAGTATTATGGGGGGAGGAAAAACTGTTGTCATAATCTACATTGCACACTGGACATAATTTGGGGTGTTGTTAGAAAAAAAGGAAATTTTTAAACAAAATTTTTCTTCTTGCTGTTCGCAACATAAAATTGAATTAAATTTGTCCAAATCTTATTATAGCCAAACAGGCTGGCAGGCAGGCAGAAATACAAACTCAAAAATGTCTCAAGTATTTTAGCCAACATTGAAAACATAACCATCATAGAGGATGGCCAAACATTATTGCCATTTGTTGTGACAACAATAAGATTAGTATACAAATTAAGTCAAATTAAACAACTGGGTTTGAGCAAATCGAAAAAAGAAAAAAATTGCTAAATTACCAAAAGTTGCTCATATTCGTTCTTAAAACTTTTATTTCAAAAACTTTATGTATGTTTGTAATCATATCCTTAAAGTTTAAAAAGTTGTTGGTTACAAAAAAAAAAAAAAAAAAAAAAAAAAAAAAAAATGAACATAGAACCTTGACGTAGTTTCTGTTCTAATTTATATGAAACCGTTACAAGGTCCATAATGATATTATTGTTCTTTTTTCGTTTTTGTACTCTCTTTTTTTTGTACTCTGCTTTTAAATGATGGTGTCCATTTAATGAGCTTAATATTTGTGGATTTTCTTTTTATGCTCATTATAATATTGAAAGGAAAATTGTTCTATATTGTTAAAAAGTTTCTTAAACATTAAAAAAAATAATAAACTTTAGTTATATTTAAAAAAAAAAAAAAAAAAATCTAAAAGAAAAAGTTTAATGTGTGGCGTATAATTATTGTAATTATATAAGAATAAATCATACGTAGCACAATTAAAATTATATCGAGATATTTTATTTATAAATAAATAATTTTTTAATAATTTTTAAAAATAAAATAACATATCGAGGGACTATATTTAAAACACTCTATCTTGGAAAACATAAATTTTCAGGAGAGTAAGAAAAAAACTTTATATTTCCCCTCTTTTTTAAGTATTTAACAAATCTTTCTTTAATATATTTATTTAAACTCACGACAAAATCCTACATGTAATATGTTTTTAATATTTTGAAAAGAGAGGTAGAGGGTTTTGCACTTTTAAAATATTTAATATGTAAAAATAAAATGATTATATAAAGGGTTTTGCTTACAAAAATACACATAGAGAAAAAAATATAGTTGTACTGATCATAATCAAGTAGCAACATATTATAATGGAACATAATTGGTCACAGATAATAATAGATATAATTATAAATAACTATTGTGATGATTCCACTCTATCACATTGTGTCCGATACTATGGTGAATTTTTTTCATGTTATTTGAGTATTTTAAAAAATTTTGTATGTTTTCTGATACATAAATTATTTTTGGAAATAAATTTACATACTAAGTACGGTTTGTTATTATTTATTGTTAATTTATTTAATTAAAATTATGTTAATTAATAATAAATTGTACCTAGTATGCCCCAATTTGTTTTCTTAACAATTTTAATTTGCGCTTATCTTTTGAATTATCAATATCATCTTCTAAATTAAACACTTTAAGAAGTTGGAGCAGGCATAAGTAGCAATTCAATTTCATTTGTTCGTCACACATTTATAAAAAAAAACACCGCTTAGAAAATTAAAAACAAATGCCAAAATGTTTATACAGCTCACAGTAAAAGACTAGAGTTCACACTAGTCAAATATTTGACGAAAAAGACGTAGCCACTAAATAAAATAAATAAAATAACTCTTAATTTTTTTCTTTCAATTTGGAAAATGATGTTACTTATCGTAAATCACACATTACGTTTCATTATATTGATACTGTTTTCTCTTACAAAATATTTGCAAGATCAATGGCAGACAATTTTTGTGTAAAACTAGTGGTGACGCAATTTTGATAAAGTATTTGTCAAATGTTTAACATAGCTTAAACAGAAAAAAGTTTTTGCATAAAAATAAGAATTTACTTTCATTATTTTTAGTTCATAATATTTAAGAATAATGTCCTAATTATTAACACTTTTTTATATTTTTTTAAAATTAATCAAATGTCAAGAAGACTTAAAATAAATTGTTTAAATCTTCATTTTTTCTTCGAAAAATTTTAGGGAACAGAAGCGTTTTTTATCAAAATGATGTGCTGCAGAATACGAGCGAAATTTTGCAAATTTCTAAATATTATTTTTTTTATAAACAAATGAAAAAATCGTTGCCAAATTATAACAAGGGAAAGTTATATTTATGAAATTGTTATTAAAATTATGTAAAAAACTGTTTAACATCGTCTAAATTCGAGTCTACTCTAAAGAAATTTCTATCAAGACAAACGCAAAATGTTTATCAAGATAAGAATTTGCCTAATGTAGACCAAATTTTTCAGTATTATTGCAGGGTTTAAAAAAAATTGTCAGTGCTAGACCACTGACAACTTTGTCTTGATATTGTTTGAGAAAAGATGCCATTTTGATTTTTTTTTGGAATTTTTACATGTTTTATGGTGATATGTATACTCCTATACTTAATAGAGATAAAAAATTATCCGCAATTAAGAAGAAAATTTGACGTTTGTCTAGATAAAAAATTCTCTAATCTAGACTCGACATAATGGAAGATAAAGTAATAGATTATAGAAATGTATACACATTATCATTTTTATAATCTATTATTTTCTTTATTATGAACATTAACCCTAGATTTAAATCTGTTTTCTTTCTTTTATTTCAATTAATATATCAATTGATTGAAAATATAATTCACTTAAAATTAAATTAAAACAAGAGAAAAACTCGATTTTTTTAAGAATATATGGTAGCACTATCGCTCAGAATTCAGAAGGTTAGTGTGGCGATGTAAAGAGAGAACGGATCTACTTCTATTTCTTTGTATCATGGTTATGTTACCATTTATAAAACACGTTCACTTTTTACAATTTTTTTAAATATTATTTTAAAATTTCTGCAAAAAAAAAGGGATTTTTGACTCTAGTGCGCTGTAATATAAACAAAATAAATAAAATTACTTTATAGTAAACATTTTAAAACATTTTTTATAAAAAAAAAAATGTTTCTAAAGACACGATCAGACTAGTCAAATATTTAACCAAAATGACGCAATCACTATATAAGATATTTCGTAATTTCGTTTTTTAACGGGAAATGATTCTTTGCTTATCATTAATCATATCTCACATTTTATCGAATTTTATTTAACGCTGTGTTCTCTTACAAAATATTTGCAAAATGAAACAACGGCACACAATATTCTTATAAAACTAGTGGTCACGCAATTTTGATTAAATATTTACCAAAGTGAGCACAGCTTAATGACAATTTTCCTAATGAAATATTTTTCAAGAAAATTTTTCTACCAACATTTTTATAAGACAATTTTTTTAGAAATATATTTCTCAAAGTTCAAATTATTCATATATGTAATTCTTTAAATTTCTTATAAGCAATTTAAACCTTATTATCCATTTGTATGCCAAACAAATAAGATTTGCTTTCAAAAAAAAAAGGAAAATCTACTTTTTCATTAAAACAGAAAATGGAGAAAAAAAGAACCTGTTGAGGTCAATTTAAATTATAGTTTTCATAAAATTGTTGCCACTTGTATACCAATATATTTTAGATACAAAGGTAAAAAAAGTATGTGTGTATGTATTCGTGTGAGTGTGTATAGTAAAATTTACGTTTATTACTGTATCATTTTCCTTTTAGCCTTATCGCATATGTTAAAGAGAGAGTAAAAAAAAGGTTTTAGCCAGGGCTTTAGGGTATTTTATGTTGGTTAAATAATATAATTTGGTTTTGTATTTCTTTTTTTATTTTCGCTCCTGCTATTGTTTGTAAATATTTTGATTTTTTTTTTTCGTTTTTCACCAACATAAATTTTACTATGAACTGAATACAAATGTAAGAAGCCTAACAAATATGGTAGACAACATTAGCATTCTTCTAACGTTATCGTTTAACAATTTAGTTTTTAGGTCTCATTATGGCCATATAATACATATTTTTTCTTTTATTAGCTTGCTGTCTATATGAAATTGGCATTTTCGTTTTTGGGTTTTCAAGTTAGAGCTTAGAATAATTTAACAAAATTTATATTTTGCAGCTGCCACTGGTTGTAGTTTTATATTTTTCTAACTAATTTTTGTGAGAAATAAAAATCAAAACTACATACAATTCATTCTTCTAACCTTATTAAGTTGTTTATATTTATGGCAAATTAAGAAACTAAAAGCTATATTATTTTGGCCCTGTTTATTGGCTGGGGCCAAAACAAAACGTGTATAATAAAATTTATTGGCTTTATGGTATTAATTAAGCAAAAGGAAAAATAATATATAAAGCAGTCAGTTTTACACCAACAAATACAATAAAAAAATTTTTTACACCAACACTCAATTATTGTAGTCTGGTTGCATTAAATAAACCCAACTGTTTGCAGATGAAACACAGAAATAGACAAATAAGTACTTCAGCAATTTTCCCTATAACGATTAGCTAACAAAAACAAAATCTAACAAATACTAAGTTTTTATAACAAATAATAATGTTCGGTCATAATTTTTAGAATTATTACCTTTAATTAGTCTGGGTTTTATTGTACTCTTAAATTTAGTTTCTTTTTTTTATGTGGTTTATTTTAATTGGCTAAACTTTGCCCTACTGATGAGGGTCAATGCAATAATGTAGAACATGTTGAAATAAATATTCTCAGAACAGTTTGCTAAATAAATTTGAAGTGGGCTCATTATTTGTTTCTAAATCATAATTGGCTGTTAGTTAGAGATACTGAAATTGTTAGACATGCTTGAGGAGAAATACTTAACTAAAACAGATTAAGTTTAATTTGAAAATTGTCAAGTACATTAAGAAAGAAAATTGATTTTTTTATTACAATTTTAGCAGCATTCCAGACACACTTAAAGATAAACAAGTAAAGTTTGAAAGACATTTAAAAAAATTAATATATAAAATTTGTCTTGACAAAATTTATGCCAAAAAAAAACATGTATTAATAAAGTATTTACCAAAGCAATTATGATGAAAAAATTTATATAGCAAAAATATTTTGACAAAATTAAAAAATAAAAAATTACATTAACAAAAATTTTGCTAAAAAATATGTATTTACGAATTTGTGTGGGATTTTCTTTTATTTGATCCCTAATAAAGCTTAGTGGTTTTTAATAAAACACAAAAATTTTATTATGTAAAATAATAAAATATATTAATTCGATGTACTGAATTTCTTAAAAAAAAAAAATTAACAACTTATTTATATTAACACAAAAAAAAAGACATTATTAATTACTAAACTTTTAAAATATGAAAGCTGCTTAACTATGCTATTTGAACTCTACTTTTAAATCCCCTTGCTCTTCTAGAGCTCACTCTTTTATATTCTCATCTAATAGTACTCGCTACTTCATTTAAAAACTAGAATGTTCCAAAATATTGTCCGTAAAGTAAAAATAGATTAAAAGCTTTGAAGTCCAATTAGAATGTTCGTCCCTCATTATTATATCTCTTGCTAATATTTTGTCCGTTAGCGTAAGTGACCCGTCAAACCCACTTCTAGAACATTTCGTCCATTAAAGAAATTAACCCATTCTGTGCCAACGTCTGCCAAATATAGGCTCCAATCATACATTTGTTGCTAAAAAGTATGTCTTGAAAAATTTTTTATTATAAAAACATATTTACAAAATATTTATTTAAAACTGCAAAATTTTTACTAAAAGAATTCTTTTTTGAAAGTGTCAACAAGATTTGTACTGAAATAAAAATCTTGAGATTTTTTTTTTTTTTTAATTTTCTTGACAAATTTTTACTAAGAAAAAATGTTGACTATAAAATTTGACATCCACAGATTTCTAACAAATGTTTTTCTATAAAAAAAATTGTTTAAGAAAATTTTTTCTATAAAAAAAAATTGTCGAATAAATTTTCTATAAAAAAAATTGTTGAAGAAAATTTTTCCTATAAAACAAAAATGGTCGAAGAAAAATTTTTCTATAAAAAAATTGTCGAAGAAAATTTTTTCTATAAAAGAAAATTGTCGAATAAATTTTCTATAAAAAAAATTGTTGAAGAAAATTTTTTATATAAAAAAATTGTCGAAGAAATTTTTTTTTTATAAAAAAAATGTCGAAGAAAATTTTTTCTAAAAAAAAAATTGTCGAAAAGAATTTTCTTCGAAGAAAATTTTTTCTATAAAAAAGTTGTTGAAGAAAATTTTTTCTATAAAAAATTGTTGAAGAAAATTTTTTCTATAAAAAAATTGTCGAAGAAAATTTTTTCTATAAAAAAAATTGTCGAAGAAAATTTTTTCTTTAAAAAAAATTGCCGAAGAAAATTTTTTCTATAAAAAAAAATTATTGAAGAAAATTTCTTCTATAAAAAAAAATTGCCAAAGAAAAATTTTTCTATAAAAAAAAGTTATTGAAGAAAATTTTTTCTATAAAAAAAATTGCTGAAAAAAATTTTTTTTCCAAAAAAAATTATCGAAGAAAATTTTTTCTACAAAAAAAATTGTCGAAGATAATTTTTTCTATCAAAAAAAATTGACGAAGAAAATTTTCTGTATAAAAAAAATTGTCGAAGAAAATTTTTTCTATAAAAAAATTGTCGAAAAAAATTTTTTCTATAAAAAAATTATCGAAAAAATTTTTTTCTATAAAAAAATTGTCGAGGAAAATTTTTTCTATGAAAAAGATTGTCGAAGAAAATTTTTTCTATAAAAAAAATTGTCGAAGAAAATTTTTTCTATAAAAAAATTGTCGAAGAAAATTCTTTCTATAAGAAAAAAAAAATTGTCGAAGAAAATTTCGCAAAAAAGCTAAGAAAATTTTTTCTATAAAAAGAAAATTAGAAATATTTCAGAAATTTTTTCTATAAAAATTTAAAATTTTTTTCTAAAAAAAGTAGTCTTTTTTACACAAAAATTATCTGTTTGTATAAAGAATTCTCCAATAAATCCTTTTTATAAAAATTTTCTGACAACTTTGTTTCCTATAAAATTTAAATGGAAAAAAATTAGTTCTAAAATCTCCTGATTTTCTTATACAAGTTTAAGTTTTTAATTTCCAATTTACTTATAAAACTTAAATGGAAAAAAATTAGTTCTAAATTCTCCTAATTTTCTTATACAAGTTTAGGTTATTAATTTTCAATTTCTTGCTTTACATTGATCCTTAAAGTAACCAAATATTTCTTTACAAAAACACTTTAAACATCTCATAGGATTCTTTAGTGTCAAAAGAACTTTCATTTAAATTTTTAAACCCTGTATCACAAACATATTAAAAAAATATCCTTTTAAAGAAAATTTACTTTATATATTTTCGATAAGCAACCCTTTTTTATTATAAAAAGACAAAAAAAGCTAATTTAGTTTTGCCTTTAACAACTGTAATCGCCAAAAAAAAAAATCCTTTTATCTCAAATAATAAAAAAACAACACATCTTTACAATTTGATGCAAGTTCAATATTTATTTAAATAAATATGGGGAGTTCTCTTTTTACGTTTACCTTAAAAATGTATGAGAATGATGAGGAAATAAAGACAGTGGATCATATTGTGTGTCAATATCCGTGTCTACAACAGAGTAAGAAGAAATGGATAGGCAGCCGTTTTATCGACGGATTAGAGACTATTTCCGCTATCAATCTAGGAAACTTGAAAGGATTTTTCTCAGAAATAGGTTGGTTAAGCGACTGTCGTTGACTAGGAGCATACGTGCTGGAGCTGTAGACTTTTCTTTATTGTCTTATTTTATATCTATCTCTCTTCTTTTTAGTCTCACTT
The DNA here is from genome assembly GCA_932274085.1 of Protocalliphora azurea. Lineage (NCBI taxonomy): Eukaryota > Metazoa > Arthropoda > Insecta > Diptera > Calliphoridae > Protocalliphora > Protocalliphora azurea. Next base: position 20,839,523 of record OW026520.1, read on the forward strand.
TTTCATGACATTTTTCCGAGCTCTTTCATTTCTCTTTTCTATAACTTTTCACTCTTCCAAAGGACTCATAATGGATCTATAGGTCTCCGAGTGGATGTACAAGTTTTCATCTAATGAATCTTGTACAAGCCTTCTCTACCTACCTAAAATATTACATCTTACCTTTTTCTGCAGACTAAATTTTTCTTCATAATTGTCTAAATGACGAAAGAAATTCTCTTTATTGGAGGTCCACTAAATTTAATATGACTTAAGCCTGGTCTTTTTCATAAGAATTGGAAAAATGTTGTTTTCCGTCAAAATATTTTTTATTTAAAAATATTTATAGACTTTTCTATTTTTCTGCTCAGTAAAAGAAATAGTTTTTGATTTTGGTGTTTTTTTTTTTCTTGTCCAAGAAAAAATCATAGTTAATACCAATATTTTTTAATTGAATTTAAATTTAATATCAAATAGTTCTTTAATTAAAGAAAATATTAATTATTATTTCTGTGGAGATTTAGACAGATTTATGGTCGCTATTATGATCAATAATATAAAATATGTGCATTTATTAGTCATATCGGAGTTAAAGTGAAAATTTTAAAATATTTGTAAACTTCTTACCCATAGATTACTAACTAGATGTTTATGGAAGAGAAGAAAATCTGATTCAATTGTCTAAAATTCATGCAACTATAAAATATTCGTAGTCACATATACTTTGTTTTTGTGTTTAGAAAAAAAATTATTATTATTATTATTTTTTTTTTAAATTTAGTTTATAGTGCCTCTTACATAAACTTCTAGTTGTATTCTATGCTCTTGTGCTTTAATACTCATAACATTAAAACAAATTTTTTTATTGCATACCTTTTTGATTAAAATTTGTTTAATGAAATGTTAAAAAATCACTATGATCGCGTTTGTCTTCGGTATTATTAACAATATCGTATAAGTGATACGATAATTTGTATTTTAGACGTATTAATGTGGATTATATACGTGTGGTAATTTTTTAATGTTATTGAAAATAGAATTTTGGCAATTTTGTATAAATTTTTATCTTAAATTTTTATTACATTAACGCCGTTCGCTAAAATGCATTCACGCGAATAGATTTCTGTTTCATTAAAGCCAGCTAATATTGGTATTAAATAGCGTTGGAGTGCCGTTAAAAAAATTTTCAAATTTTTTGGAACCCTAAAAGTAAACGAGTTTGAAGAAATGCTCATATAAATTTTTAAAGTAATACAAAAATTTGTTTTTATCCTTTTTTTCTTTTTTGTTGTCTTTCTCAAAAAAAAGGTTTATTATATTTGTCTCTTTTCCCGAAGAAAAAAATTAGGACTTTGCTTTATACATAAGTTTAAATGCAAATATTGTTTTTTCCTTTCGTCTTATGTTGTAAGGTTTTTTAATGCTATATATCGTCGGTGCGCTGACTTAAAGTTCTATGCTTTATATTACTACTTTTCAGTAGAACAAAAAATCCGTTTTATTGTTTTAAGTTCACAATCTATTTTTTAGTTTTGAATTTTTATAATTTTCATTATGATGTTTACAAAAATCTATCTTTTTTTTCATTTTTTGTTTAATATTTTTTGGTTTTTGTTCCTAAAAAAGTTCTTTTCTCAAGCAAGTCTACCATAAGACTTTTTGTAACTTAGAAACCTATTAGGGCAACTGAAAACTCTTTGCTGCAAGGATGTATGATTAATAACCATACCACATGTGATAACAAAAAAAAATAAATAAATAAACTAAAATTCAAAAAATTACGCATAGGCCTCTTCGCCAGTATACTGGCGATGCATAATATTATCTACAAAAACACTTAAAATGAGAAAAAAATATGTAAAGTAGAAAATCTGTTTTGTTTAACATATTTAAGCAAATTAGTTTCGCCTCTTTCTTTTTATTTTATTTTTCAAAATTTTCTTTTTTTTTTGGGACCTTGTCTAAATAAACATAGAAAAATTAGGGATTTTTTTTAACTACTGTAAATTGTTATAGATTTTCGCAAGAAAATTTGTTTTTTTAAACATTATTTCCATAATTTAATATTTAATGTACTGTAAAGTTGTGCTACATTTTCTTCATAAAGGTTGATTTAAAGACAAAAAAAAAAAAAAAAAGACCCAGAGAAATATCCCAAACAGAAAAGAAAATAAGGGTAAGGATGAAAAAGTTATCAAAAAAAAAATAATATCGAATATACTTTATAAGAAGGAAATTTTTTATAAAAAAAGAACTTCTAGAAACTTAGAAATTAATTATATTAAATTATTATTTGTTATAAAAAGGAAAATTTCTAGAAATTTAAAAAAATAACATTGGAGTTTTTCAAAAAATTTAATTAGAAAAAAAATTCATTTAAAAAAAATTAAATTTTTTAAAAATTGTCTGAAAAAAAAGAAAATTTATTGAAAATTTTCTAAAAAATGAAACAAAAAATTATTTCAATCCTTGTACAATAAGAAGAACTGTTTTTTTTTTTTTGCAAATTTTCATAAAAAGAAAATTTATTGAGAAATCATTTAAGTTCTTGTTCGGTTCTAATTCTGTTCTAGTTTAGTTCTTGCTTCAGTTCAGTTCTAGCTCAGTTCTAGTTTAGCTTCAGTTCAGTTCTAGTTTAGTTTTAAATCAGTTATACTTCAGTTTTGGTTCATTTCTAGTTTAGTTTAAATCTACTTCAATTCTAGTTCATTTCTAGTTTCGTTTCGGTTCAATTCTAAGTTCTAGTTCAGTTTTAGTTCAGTTTTAGTTTAGTTTTAGTTCAGTTCTAGTTTATTTCTAGTTCTAGTTCAGTTCTAGCTGAGTTCTAGTTCACTTCTAGTTCATTTCTAATTTAGCAGTTATTGGCTTCAAGTTTGCAAAATTTGTTTCTTGTTTTCTTGTTAATATTACTCGTATATCACTTGTCACTCCGTATTTGAATTAATATTAATCATACGTTGTGATTACCGAACTATATTATTTTGTTTTTAAATAAATCACTTTTATTTACTTATGATGTTTTTATTTTTCCTAGACGATTTATGGCTTGTGATACTTTAAGCCAATTACATTTTTTTGTCTTAACGGCTGGTTAAATTTTATTTATATGATTTAATATGACTATTCAAGCTTTCTGTTTTGAAAATCGTTTTTGTAACAAAATTACAAATTATTTTTTTGTTTTGCCCCTGTTTTCCTTCATTTAATATTTTTTAAAGGCGCCTTTGCTAACAAGACATTTTTGTGTTCTATTTTATTTAAGGAAAGGAAGACTAAAGGCAAAAATCACTTTTGTTTAACAATAAAATACTAGCCGTAATTTATGGCCAACAAAAAAAAAAAATATATCATAAACAAACACAAAGCAATATAACAATCCACAGACAGAAAGGAATTTTAAAGGAGCTGTTTGAATATTACAAATATCTGTGTTTTGTTTATTTTTTATACAGGCAACTTTTGGTAATATTTTTTTATATAGATATTTAAATATAAATAATTTCAATAGGTTTATTAATCTTCTGTCTATGGTTCGCCCAAATGTCTACTACAAATGACATTTATAAAATATTATTTATTTATAAATATTTTTGGTTAAACAAAATCAAGTCGCTTGTAATTTATGACCTTAACCGTGAAAGAAATCAAGTGATGAAATATAATATAAAATAAGTGCCATAAAAAATAGAAATAAGAGCAAAGTACAAAAGAGGAAAAAAGACTCTAAAAAATAACTAAGATTTTCAGAAAATTATAACTTTGAAATTTTATAAGTTTAACAATTTTTAAATTCAATTAAAACTCTTCTTTATAGATTTACTTAATCCTTAACTTATCTACTGTTACGTAGTCTTTTAGCTTCTTTATTGATTTGCAATTAATCTTAATCAATTTCTTTTTCCATCTTTCTAAAAAATATTAATCTATACTTCATTAATTCCTATTACAACCACTTTCAATTTAAGAGATATCTCTAGTCTTTGGCCTAAATATTTCTTTCGAACTCAAAACATACAACAGGTAATCAATTTTGCAGTAACCAAAATCTTTCGGCATAAAGATAATTCTCAAAAATAACAAGTAAACCTTGAACTAAAAAAAAAATAAGTATGAAAATGTCTAAATAACATGTCAAGCTGTAAAAGAAGACAGAAAAGTAAGGAAGAGAGTTAAAAGTAAAGGACAACATAAACCATTTTTCAAAGGCAAAGGCAGCAGTATAATAAATATGTTAATATAGACACGAGGATATGTCAGTTATAAGTAGAAAGAGAGTAAAGTGGAAAGGTAAGCTAATATCAGTTTCAGAAATCAGAAACAGGGGAATAATATAGATAATATGAAAAAAATGGGGAATTAAAATTTAATTATTTTGTTCTTTTTTCAATTTTAAATATTAAGATTAATTATTATTTTATTTTTCTACCATTTGCTAACATTTATTTTAATAGAAATACTCTTCATCCTTTTAAGTATTTAAATTATTTACCATTTTGTTTTTCTGCAATTTCCTAGAATGTATTCTAATAAAAAACCCTCTTCATTCCTTAATTAGTAAAAATAACAAACTAACAAATCTTTTAACACATGAAAAAGATAAAAAAAATATTTTAAATAAAACTTCCATTAGTTATTTCCACATTTTCGTATTTAAGTTACTTAATTTCTATTTTGCATTTTTTAATATTTCAATCAAAGTTTTAATTAAAATAAAGGCAAGACAATGGCTTAAAATGGCTTAATTGCGGTTGAAGCTAACAAAAAAAAAAAAAAAAAAAAAAAAACATTAAAAAACCTTAAAAAAATCAACTCGATAACCGTGGCATTTACCCCATATTACTAAAGACAATAGAAACAAAAAGAGAGCAAAAAAAAAAAAAAAAAACAATAAAACTGCAAGGAAATAAACCAGGCAACATCAGGAAAAACTGACCCAAACAACATGGTAATAATAAACAACCAAAACATTTAGGGGAAGCAACAAAAACTACTATACATCAGCAGCAGCAACAACAAAGATAATAAACTAAAAAAAAATACACACAAGAAAACTCAACAAACAAAAGCTCATTACTAAATGTATTGTTTTTATGTGATAAAAGCAAAAAAAAAAAAAAACAAAAATCAACAAAACATTATAAAAACTGCAACAACAATATTAATGAGTAAAAAATAAACAGCAAAAAAAAAATTAAAACTTAAACAACATTTACTAAGGGAAACAGCTACAAAATTGCATAGAAAAATCACGCATACACAAAACACACACGATAATAAACGCCCACAACCGGTTTAAAGTTAAAATGAAATTATGAGCAACATTTATAATGAAGAGAAAACAACATGTTTTACTGTCCTCTCTTTTTCCTTCCAATATATATAGGTGTGTTGACTTTTTTGTTTAACTAAATATTCTTCTTTATTATTCTTTTTTTATTTCTCTTTCTCTTTAATGTTTTTATTTTTATACAGGAAATTAAAGCTGTTAGTTGCACTTAAAGTTAAATTTAGTGTAGAATTTAATGCCTTTGTTGGATTCTCTTTTAAAAGTAAGACTTAAATTAATTTGCAAAGGAATTTCTAAGTAATTTTCTACATGTTTAAGGCAGAAAGGGGACCAAAGGAAAGTTTTCAGTTTATTAACTTTGTATTCATTTGAAGTAAACTAGAACTGCATTGGAACTGAACTAGAACTGAACTAGAACTGAATTGGAACTGAAATAAAAGTAAACTAAAACTGAAATAGAACTGAACTAAAGCTGAACTAGAATTGAAGTAGAAATGAAATAGAACTGAAGTAGAACTGAACATGAACTGAACTAGAACTGAACTAGAACTGAACTAGAACTGAACTATAACTGAACTAGAACTGAACAAGAACTGAATTAGAACTGAGCTGGAACTGAATAAGAACTGAACTAGAACTGAAGTAGAACTGTACTAAAAATTAACAAGAACTGAATTAGAACTGAGCTGCAACTGAACAGGAGCCTAACTAGAACTGAAATAGAGGTGAACTATAAGTGTACTACAACTGAACTAGTACTGAACCATAATTGAACTAGAACTGAACTAGAACTGAATTAGAACTAAACTAGAACTGCACTAGAACTGAACTGGAGTTGAACAAGAACTGAAATAGAACTAAACTAGAACTGAATTGGAACTGAAATAGAAGAAAACAAAAACTGAAATAGAACTGAACTAAAACTGGAATAAAACTGATCTAGAACTGAACTAGGACTGAGGTAGAACTGAATTAGAACTAAACTAGAACTGAACTAGACCTGAACTAGAACTGTGCCAGAACTGAGCTAGAATTGTACAAGAATTGACCTAGAATTTAACTAGAACTGAACTAGAACTGAATTGGAACTGAAATAGAAGTAAACTAAAACTGAAATAGAACTGAACTAAAACTGGAATAAAAGTGAACTAAAACAAAACTATGACTGAGGTAGAACTGAATTAGAACTAAACTAGAACTGAACTAGACCTGAAATAGCACTGTACCAGAACTGTACTAGAATTGTAAAAGAATTGACCTAGAACTAAAATAGAACTGAACTGGGACTGAATTAAAATTGAATTAGTACTTAACTGGAACTGAACCAAGACCAGTATTGCCAATTTAGCACTTTTAGCGCATCTAATTATTTTTCATATTTTTAGCACTTTTTGCATACTTTTATTTTAATTAGTTTGTAGTTCTGTGCTATAAAAATTTTATTATTTTTTTGCTAAAAATTAAAACTTCATAAATTTGTTAGTTTTAACGAAGGTAACGCTTTACGGATTGTGTTTAGCAGAACAAGCTTTGTAAAAACCAAAACAGTTACAAATAAAATAAAATTTTCGCAATTAAGTAAACTTTAACTCTTTTGTTATAAAAAAATATAATTATGATATAATAACTTACTTATTTATCATTTTCTAATCTAATGGTTTGAAGAACGGTTTGATCGCCTTGAAAAAAAATTTTTGGAATAGTGCTCTATTTTTCCTTTCATAACAAAATCTGATAAAAAGTAAGTTTACTATAATTTTCGTCAACAAGGAAAACGTAAAAATAAATACACACACGTCTAAAGTCTAATTGAAAAGAATGCCATTTTGTATATGGTTGTGCTTTAACACTTGCTTAAAATTTGATAAGTTAACGGCTCTATGATGCTTTATTTTATTGTTTGAAATATAAGATTTTATAAATTTTTAAATAACTCTTTGGGAAGTTTATTTGTTGCTAATATTGATCTTTGGGTAATAATATCTTTATGCAGCTAAAATATTTTTTTTTTTACATTATTTGAATATCATTTATTTAAGACATGTCAGACTAGGGAAATATTTGATAGAAATTGACAAATATTTCTTTGCCGTGACCATGAAATACTTTTGTGTAGCGAACAATAAATCAGCTGATTTCGGACAAATAAAATTGTTTAATAGCAAACAAAAAAGTCTTTAATGTGAACACAATGTGGAAAATATTTTCCAATTTTTGGGCAAATAACTATTCGATCCTGCAAAATTTTTGTAAGAGAAAACAACATCAAATGACAATTGTGTTGCATCTAAATCATTAAAGTGTAAAAAAAATATAAATAAGTGAGAAGTTTTCATAAGCAATGAATTACGCTAATACTATATTGCTAATCAGAACGGCATATCTCAACTTTCTATAATTCTATTAGGTGGATTAAATAATAAAAAGTATTTTCTTATTAAAATTTCAATATAACTTGGAAGATACAATAAGAACTGACATAGTTATTATGCAAGAGTTGATTGATTATAGTTGAATTGTTGCATTTTCGGTTAATGTTTCTTCTAAAAGTTATTCAGTAAAAAGAATACAAACAAAAAAAATTTTTTTTTGATAAAAAAAAACTCAAAATATGAAACGTTATTTGACTAAAAATTTTAACTTGATACTATAATGCCCCGATTATGTATATTAATTTTTGTCGTTTTCCAACTGAAATTCTATCGAATGCTTATTTACATATTCTTTATTTCACCAAACCTTTTTTTTCTTGTTTTTTTCTTTAATAATAATTTATTATGTTATTTGACCCAAAATTTGTTATTCTGTAAGTCAATAGTTGTCACTTTAATTGTCAAAACAATCACCTACCATTTTATTACCCTCTAGAAAATTAAATTTAATGATTTGCACAATAAAGTATAGTTAGTTCTTGTAAAGCGATTTAGGAGTAGGTTTGTAGTCCGCAAATAAATTAATGCACAATTTTCAGTGTGTTGGCCACACACATACATCAGAAAATACAATAAAATTGAATCTGAAAATGTTTCTTATTTCGTTTACAAAGAGGTGATTTGTAATTTTATTGTTTTCTCCAGATATATCGAATGGTCATTACGGACAAGGATAGTATGTTGGGTAGCTTTTTAATTTATAAACAAGCTACATAAATAAACATAGAAATAATATAAAAATATGTACTTTGCATGCTTAGTCGCCAAATGCAATTAAAAAGCGCCATGTTTGGCAAAAAATCGCCACATCCGACAGCCCTGGTCATAATATGACAATGTAGTAAAATAATATAATAAGAAAGAATAATAGAGTAATTCCATTTTAAATTTAGTAGTTTTGACCTCTTTGAAATTTTCTCTGTAGCAAGTATAACGATAAGGCTTCCTACCAAAAAAATATAAAAAAAAACTTAAAGATGGACTTCTTTAGATATACGTCAGTAAAGAAAATTCTTACAAAAAAATATGTTAATAAAAATATTTTCCAAACTTTATATGGCATCTTAAAATATAAGCTTTGACAAATCCACTTCAAAAAAAATTATTTCGATATCTTTCTTATAGCAAAAGTTATGACCATTTAAATAAATACGTTAAACACCTTTAAGGCTATAGAGCTGCCACAATTCTCAAAATAAAAATGAGAAAAATTCATTTTACATGCCTCTGTGCCCTCCTCTACACCTGTACCACATTTTATTTAAATTGGTAAGCAAGAGTCAACATTTTTTAAATTTAAAATGGAATTATTCAACAATAAAATATCATAAAATCATAATCTGATATAATAGGAAAAGGACATAGTAAAATTGCTCAATTATATGTAAAACTAGAATCATAAAATCGTACACAATATGACAAAATGAAATCATAATAATTACTACTTTTAATCATTTATATTTTTCGCTGTGATCATATGTTACAATCATAATATGTTATTTTCACTATAACTACAATTTTTCTCTGCATGCACTCATAAATTTTTTTAGTTTCTAAAGAATCAATTTCAAAATGTGTTCTTATTATTTTCTTCAATGTTCTTTTAGCTTTGGCCTTGAAAATAAACAACATATCTATATTTCTACTAATACAAACAGTTTCTGTTCTTAGCACTTTTTTCTAGAATTGTTTTTTTATTTTTGGTATTTTTCTTTGTAAATTCTAATATTTTTCCCCACTTAGGTTTTGACAAAACTGATTAAGACTGAATTGGAAATGAACTAGAGCAGAACTCAAACAGAACAATACTAAAAAATATATATATGAATTTTGAAAGTATCAACAATTCGTAACATCTAAAAGATCTTAACATTCAAAAAATTTCATGTGCCCCTTTTTGTTTAAGACCAAATTTAAAAAAAATAAAAATAAATTAAATGAAAATGAAAAAAAAAAAACGAAAAAAGCAGCATCATTTGTTGTACGTATTTAATCGTTTTCCAACGATTGATTTCGTAATTTTCTCTAGAGTATTTTGTTACGTGATGCTTAAGTGCGTTTTGCAACAATGCTGACTGTAGAGAATAATACTGGATGATGACAGTGATTCATATTTCTACTTTAAATGATTCAAAATACAATTGTTATACTAATACTACAACGAAATAATACACAAGAACATTTGAAAAAGCTTATATAAAAGTAAATTGTTGCTGCTTTCCATGTATAAACGTAACGTATTCAATTGTGTATGACACTTTCAATAAAAAAAATTGAATAAAAAAAAAGAGAAAATAATAAAAAAGTGTAACAGAGCAGTAAAATAAAAGGGAATTGTTATTTAAAAATATACATGGATGTGGAAAAAAATAAATTGGAGTAAAGGGAAAACATGCAAAAACAGATGAATACTTATTTTTCTATATGAGTTTCCATACTCATGTACATATATGCAAAAAAATTTATATGTTTATGAGGATTTGTTTGAAATATTGTAGATAAAAGTCACTGGGAATTTCAATATAAAATAGTGATTTTTATTTTCCATTTTCTTTTTTTTTTCTGCACACTTTTTAAAAGCTTCATATGTTTTGAAATACGTACATAAATATATTTTCTCTTTTGTGTATTAAAAACGTAATGAAAGTATACAGTATTGAAATCATATGATTTGGAAAATCATAATGCAATAATATTGTTAAAAAATCTTAGCATGATTTTAGTAAGAAATACTTGTTCAATGAATTGTCAATATAATATTTTTTTTTAATTCTATGTCACTCTTTCAAGCAATAAATGTAGCATCATGACAAAAAGAAACAACGTGATTAATATTAAACTAATTTTTAATATATCAAATAAAATGAGAAAATTCTTATTAGTAGAGACAATTGCTATAGATACAAAAAAAAAAAAAATTCTCACTTAATGATAAATAATTATATTTATATTAATCATACGTAACGTATGACATATGATATAAATATGAATAATAATTTATATGCAGGCGTGTTGCAAAATAGGTAAATATTTGTAAATTAAAATCAGTGTTAAACAATAAACAAATAGCAGAACTATTGGCATCATTAAACTTATAGAAAAATACACAGAGAAAAAAGTTTATATATTTGCAAACTTTTGTCATAAATATTATGAATCCAACATGACATTTTCTTCCCAAACTTTTTTCATAAAAAATAAAATTTTGTTCATAATTTGTAGTTAATGATAACTTTGCAAATTTGGCAAAAATCCTGCTAAAATTTTAATTTAGTTATATTCGATTTGATGCAAATTCTAAATAAAAATACTTATGCATGAAAATATTAACCATAAATCCCTTTAAACGGCAATTTTACAATAAAAAGCTGTTAAAAAATAAGGATTAAATAGATGCACATGCATCATTGCAATAAAAAACGCATCTGCTATGTTCGTCTGCCCCCAACAAGTGCCTAAAAATCACTAAAATCCAAAAAAACTCGGTAAAGAAAATTTCAAATATACATTTACAAATTGAAAATATAAATGAAAATTTAAACAAATTGTTTAAGTCATCACAAAGAAAAAAATTCATATATTTGAAAATTTTTTTCATAAATACCATGAATCGAACATGTCTTTTTTTCCAAAACTTTTTTCATAGAAAATAAAATTTTGTTCATAGATATTATTAAATTGTTCATAATGAAAATTTTAGTAATTTTGCAAAAATTTGATTAAATTTTTGATTTAATTTTATAAGACTTGATTGTAAATGGTAAACGATAATAATTATACATGAAAATAATAACAACAAACGCCTTAAAATGGCAAAATTTCAAGAAACATCTGTAAAAAAATAATGTTTAGAAATTTGTATAATTTTGCTCGCATTCTACAGCAGATCTTGATAAAAAGATTTTGATAAAAAACGCTTCCCTTCTGTTCCTATGAAGTAGCTAAAAATCATTAAAAACCTAAAATTTTCCGAAGAAAATTTGAAACAGTTTTTTACAAGTTGAAAATATAAATGAAAATTTCAACAATTTATTTTAAGTCTTCTTGGCATCTGATTCATTTCAAAATATGTAAAACATTGTTTGTATTTAAGACATTATTCTTAAATATTATGAACTCAAATCAGTGAAAGTAAATTCTTATATATAAGTTTGTGCATAAACTTTTTTCTGTGTAAAGATATCAATTATATTTTTTTTATACTAATATTTTAATTGTCTTTAGTTTATATAAAAATTTGATTATTGATTAATTTTCGTAACGTACAGTGGGATCAATCACAAATATTTTGGTAATAAATCTGTATATCCTAAAGTAAAGTTATAGAGGAGAATCCAAGCTTTCACTCACTCTGTAATCACCTTGCAGTAATGCGAGTTAAGCTATAGGATAGTTTTCTTTCAACTTCTCTAACAATTTGCCGCTCAAAAACATTATTTGAACATACGCTAGTTATTATACTATTTGTTATATCCTGTATTCTTTTTTCTATAGCCCTATTTATAAAAAATTATTTGTCATTATTTTCCAAAAGTCTGCTCATGCTGTCAGTAACAACCTGAAAATCATTGTAGTAAAGTGAGACTGCCACCCACTTCCATACAGTTTCGAAAGGGTTTATTGATCCAGATACGTGTCTGGATCTCAAATCCGCAAGTAAGGCATGTAAAGCCTGGACTTTATGCAATAAATATAGATAGTTGATGTTCTTTCTCTTTATATCTTGCCTTATTACAGCATTCAGTTGGTGAACTGTCCTTTCGAACATGTCAAGATCTATTATATGGATGAGTTTAAAGCCCCCGTTAAAAGTTTAGTCATTCCTACCTCCACTATCACAATTTGAGCATTCAAATAGTTCAAGGATAAAAATAATTATCTACTGCATCATCTTTTGATTTAGTTGCTTGGGTTGATGTAGATACTTTTGTTGATTTGTTGTTGTTATCGCTTCTATGGTTGAGTTTAACTTGTTTCCTCTTTCGTTTATTTTTAAGTTTCTTTTAAAGTTTGGATTTGCAATTTTGTTTACATAGTTTTTTCTTTTCTAAATTTTATTTATATTAAGTCAAAAAATATTTTTTATTATTATTTTTTTAATTTTTAGTTTGTTTAATTAGTAGTTTTCTTTTATTATTATGGTTCTTTAACTGTTCATTTAGAATTCCTAACATTTATTTGATGGCTTCTTGTTAGTTTTATAAATTTTTTGCTTTATTATATTTCTTCTTTTTTTTAACTAATTACTTTAGTCACTTTATTCAAATATATTAATTAAAGAAAATAAAATGTAGGTGTCGAAGTCAAAATAATATAAAAAGAAGACGAAAGATATAAATATACACTTGCTACTGTTAAATGAAATATTTTATGACCCATAAGAAAATAATTTTCAATAAATATCGCAAAATTTTGATACTGTTTTTATGAGTATATTACAAGAAAATTCGTTTGCCTCATTTCAGGATATGTGGAAGGTAAGCGTGTCCTTCCACCGCTTTGTTTTTGTATATATTCACTTTAGATTCAGAGTAATATGTTTCAGTTTTCTACGACAACTGCTTCTTTTTATATAAATTTCAGACTAGTATTTTAGCTGAATTTTTTTTCAATTTTAATATATATGGGAGGTTCTTGTTCTTATTTAAAAAAAAATGGCACTCATAAAAAATCCATTTTTAAAGGTTACCACAAATTTTGGTAAAATTATGACCGCTATTTTAGAAATAATTTAGATTTTTAATTTCAAGATATATAGAAGGTAGGCGTATCCTTACACTAGTGTTTTAAAAACATAACATATATTAATTTTAAGTCTGAAATAATAAGTATATTAACATTTTAGAGTTCTACCAACAACTCCTTATATTTTTGTCCCATTGTTATATGGGAACAAAGTGCTTTGCATAGCGGCGAGGGTAACATGCATTTGTACTGATATTTGTAACTCCTAAAAAAATACCAACCGGAGTAAGATTTTAATTTTATTATGAATTTAATAATGAATATCCTTCAGTCTGTTCACTAATGTAAACACTGTAACTACACTACATCTATATATATTTTAAAAATGAGTTAATATTTAAGGCAATTTAATTTATAAAAAGACTAGAGAAAATCATATGTTAGGTTTTAAAATCTGAATTTGAAATTAAATTTAATTTAATTTAATTTAATTTTTTTTATAGATTACTTTATTTCTTTTAATCAAGACTATATAAAAATATAATCAAATTAAAGTTTTTTCAATATTACATAATAAAATGTTGTGTAAAGAATGAAAATTTTCTTTATTATAAATATTTTGTAATAAAACTCTTCACTTAGTAGTAGCTGATGTTCAACTTTACTTTTTAAGAATTCTCTTTTTTATTTTATTTTTATTTTATTAGAACTTTATCAAATAAATAAATTTATTGGAATATAAATAAACATGAGAGTGTTTTGCAACAAAAGCACAATAAAACAAAACTTGAAGCACGTTGCACTAAGAATTGCTATCAATTGCTATTTAAGAATAAAACAAAAAATATATGTTTTTTATATGTTTTTCTATAAAATACAATTTACATAAAAAATACTCTTTTAGAGATGAATAAATGTGTGTTTACGGATGTGTAAGTATATGCATTTGTGTAACAAATTGTATAAAAATGCAATTGTAAAAGTGTAGCACAGTAGTTCCAAAATGCTTTTTTTTGGAAATAATTCCGTAACTTGTGAATCGTTTTAGATATCTCAATAAAATTCCACATGGCCAGAGGTGAGATGCTTCTGAGTTGACTTGGAGGACTACAGTTTCCTAACGGCTCAGTAGGTATATCATTTTTTTTTAATCGCCAAAAATAAATTTATGATATGAAAGAAAAGAAATTTTATATAGAGATAGTCCTTGTAAGTCTTTACAAAAGTACGCTTATCTATGTAGGCTATCTCTACCAGTTTAAGAAATATTTAGGTGTAAATAAATTTTTATGTTATTTTTAGCTTTTTTTTAATATTTACCCTAAAAATTTTTAAAAATATTTACCAAATTTCTAGCAAAATTCTAAATAATACTGCTGGATCAATCATATAAATATATGAATCCGATAAAAGGTTATATTAATCTGAAGTTGAAACTTTATAAAAATTTCATATTTTTTTGTTTTTTTTTTCCAAAAAAGTGGCAATATTTATTAATTTGTAAAATTAGTTTTTTTTTTTTTTTTTTGGTCTGGGCTTCATCACTTCCTTTAGTGTTTTGTAAAGAAATCTTAACGCAAATGCGTATAAAATAAATCCGGAGGAGCTTGGGGCAATCTTCCTGCACAAGCCCTATTCAAACTTTATCAATTTTTTTTTTCTTACTTTTTTTATTAATTTTCAAATCGCAAAGCTGGCATCAACATAAAATTACTTCAGTTTAATATGTCTATATGTAAGGTCAATACCCAAAGAGCATTTTCCTATAGACTTCTCTTATAACGACAGAGTGATGATTTCAATGAAAGCAGTCAACTTTTGAAGGATGTTTCTCGCGGATTAAGATTTTGAGTATTTTGGTACAAGAGCTTTGGAGTATTTTAACTCTTTAATTTAAGAATAAATTTGTGTACATTAATTTCAATATGACATTTTAGTTCGTTTAAATTTTATTTCAAATTCAGAAAAGCGCTTCAAATCTTAATTTTCTATTTTTTGATTCATGGTCTGAAAGAATTTAATTTATTTTTATTTATTATATAAAAGATTTTTTTCTTCATATCATGAATGAATTTTTGGCGATTTTTTTTTAAATTACATACCCGAGATAGCCAACTTTGGAGGGTCACCCACTACCCCCCTAATACAATAGTAATATATACTATAAATCAGCTCACAAATATTTCACCTCTGTCTGTGCTCAAAAAAAAAATAACAGAATTAATTTCATAACCAAAAGCGTTTTGGAACCACTGTTTAGTAAAAAACAAAAAAGACAAATGATCTTATATTATGTTTTGTTGTTAGTATTTGAATATGTATGTATTACGCAAGCTTGTATAAGCACACTCAGGCAAATAATATGGAAGTACATATGTGTATTTTTTAGGTTTCTTTTAGATATAAATATGCATATAGGAGGTTCAGTTTTAAAAGATTTCTAAAATTTAGAAAAAAAATTTAATTTTTTTTGAAGATTATTATTATTATTATTATTATTATTATTATTGTTATTATCATTATTATTATTCTATTCTTAAAAAGAATTATTATTTTTTGTTAATATTAAAAAAGAATTTTTGGCTTGCCTACGTTTTTTTTTAGTATATTATTTATTTATTTATTTTATTTGACTATATGAATTTGAATAGTTGTAATCAATATATAAATTTTATATTTTTTCCTTTATTTCATGTTATTTTTTTCTTTTAAATATTTACGTTTTTTACAAAACGCATTTTTGTTAGATAAATTTTAATAAATTGAAATAAAAATATGTATAAAAATAATGCTACCAAAAAAATAATCTACAAGAGGAAATACTCTGTAAATATGTGTGTGTTCATTTATTGTTGTATTTATTGTTATTTCAGAATTTATAGCTCACCTAAGGCGTATGATTAATAGTAAAATTAACAGCAAAACAAAATTGAATATTTAATATAAATAAATAGGATTTTTATGTAAGTATTTGTTCATAGGTTTTTTTTTTTTTTTTTTTTGTTTTATACCCTGCACCACAGGTGTACGGGGTATTTATAAATTTTTCATTTCGTTTGTAATTTACACAATTTAGATCGGAGAATAAAAAAGTTAATATTTTCTGGAACCTCGTAAGAAATGATGCCGACAGGAATATGCCCATCCATCCGTTATATATATATATATATATATATATATATATATATAAATATGTATATAAATTTAGTATTCATCAGAAACTATTAGTGTTGTTGGGTTTTTTTTTAAGAATCAACCCTTGTTGTGATAGTTTAATTTTGTGTTTACATTTTTATAGTTTGGAAAAAAATGTATAATATTTTTGTAAATACAAATATGAAAATATGAAAGCATAATTTAAGGCGTAAAGTAAGGTAAGGTGTTGAAGGGCATAAAAGATTCGACACAGCCGACTAGAGCACTTCAACTTGTTTTTTTTATTTTTATTTTTTAATACTAACAATTACTTTTATTGATTATTATTTCAAATATTTTTCAAATATTTTTTTAAACATTTTTTAACTTAAAATTTTTAATACAAATATTAAGTTTTTTACTTCTAGTTTATATTTAGGTATTTGCTTTAAACACAAACTTTACTTTTTATAAAAGCAAAAAAAAGTAGTTTCATTTAAAAAAATATTTTTGTTAAAAAAATAATAACATGTATGTTAATAAAATAAAAAAAAAATAAAATAATGCCATAAAAAAACTTCTACTTATTTAAATATTAATATAAATATTTAATAGTTTTATACATATATCAATAGTTTCCTTACTTAGCGCTAATTTTAACACATTAATAAATTAATTTGTTTTTTTTTTAGAAAAACAAATCATTATTATTAACATAATATCTGCTAATGATATATGGACCTAATTTAATCAGAAACATTTAATAAATATTTTATGTATTAAAAAAGCACATAAATGTAGAAAAAAATTAAAAAAAAATGTTTTCATTAGAATACATAAATTTTTTATTTCTCCGCACAATGGGTTTGAATGTAAAGAATAAAAAAGAAAATCAGTTACCAAATTTAATTATACAGCCAAAAGATTTCATAAAATTTTAATAACATTGATGTCACCGGCGAATATTGCATTCTCATTTTTTTGGAAATAATTGATGAAACTTAAAACTAATTATTATAATTTTTATATTGAACTCAAAGACTAAAATAAATTGAACATGTAAATGATATTTATAGAGCAATTTTTAAAATTAGTTACCATTCTCGGGAAATTTAAATTTTAGCAAAATGTTCTTATATTTTATTTTAAATACTTTGAATATTTTGGACATTTTTTCATTATAATTTATATTTTAGAGCATCATTGAAAAGATTTCATTCAATACTATTGATATATATATATATATATATATATATATATATATATTCATATATCAATACTAAGTGGTTAACCATTAGTTGAACAAGAAATATTTGAATATAATATTTGAAATAATTGGTTAAGTTAATTTTTATGCTAAATAAACTATTATTTAAGAAAATAAATGTTACCAAGAGCATACATTTATTATAGAAACTATATATTCGTATAAAATAGTGACTAAATTTTTAAAACTCTTTAATTCGATTATTATTTTATTATTATTTTATTATATTTTTAATAAATTCATTTATATTTAAGTATACCAAATACATACTCCCATGTGTGGCCTATTTGCAAAAATTGTTAGCTTAATCTTTGGCTAACAAAATGCATAAAATTGACCCTCTTGCTGTTAAAGGGTTAGTTACATATAATCTTCAATATTAGCAGTGTAGATCGTTCCAATTGTACATTAATAACCGATAGATGTTGAAAAATATCCGAAATAAAATTATAAGATTTAGTGGAAAAAATATGACAAGAAATATTAATAAAATCTTAATATTCCGTGATTGAAAAGAGACGTAACAATTATTTAAATGAATATTCTGGGTGTTAGTATGCCTCTATTACAATTTGAAGTTGATTTTCTTTTAACAAAAATTTTGACAATGATATTGAAAGAAATATGTATTCATAGAGTTATTTTGAAAATAGTCCAGCTCATTTAGTTGTTTTTTTTTTTCATTTCTAGAAGGATAAATTTGCAACTTTTTTTCGTGAGGCTTTTTAGTATACATATACGTGAGTTTTGCTTACATGTATGCAATTTTTAATGCTTATAACTTCCAAAATATTAAACGGATTTTAAAAAATATTCCAATTTTCATCTAAGAAAAACTATGTTTTTAATGATATACGTTTTGTCAAAATCGGATGTATAGTGTTAATAAAATAAGAAAAAAATATGTATATCTATTAATTATATAGATCAAAAATTAAAAACTAAAAAATTACTATAATCCAATTTAAAACTCTTTTAAGTAAAAAGAAAAAATCATTGAATAATTTAAAAGTTTTTAAAGTTAAAAAAAAATTATAGCTATCTTTATCAATTTCATAAAAATCTTCTAAAAAACACTGCGTATATTTAATAAAAGTGCCAATACAAAATTTGCATTCATAGTAGAGTTTGTTTTTTACGGAACTAAACTAGATATATATATATTTTACTATACAACGAATATTTAACATTTCTTAAATATGAAAATTATAAGAAAATAAAACTTTATTCATTGTTTAATTAAAAAAAAAAAAATTAAAAAAAAAACTTAAATTCATATTATACTCTAACTATAATATAGACGGAATCAATTACAAATATATGTAAATATGTATACATTTATAAATATTACATTTTTATTAATACTATATTGAGATCATTTTTATTATGATATTTTTAAAACTTTTTTTTATTAAAAAAAAATGAAATTTTAAAATTAATAAGGCACTTAGAAGTTCGTCAGATTTTCTATCTTAGTTGACATATTATCTTAGTTGATATATTTCCAGCTACCGAAAATACCCTCTTACTCTCTACGGATGTTATAGTGGTGTAACACCAAAAGTCAGGAGATTCATTTTTCCACCCAGTTTCTGATTGCTGATCAGTCTGCGCAATAATAAAAGGGAACTGAATATGTCATATATTGAACTTGTCCAGATATAGTACAAGATATAGGTACATGGACATTTGGATGTATCACAAGGTTTGAAAAATGGTGATACTATTAACGAGGGTATTATTCACAGTTATTCACAATTGGGTAATAAATATAGAAGCTGGATTGAAGTCAGTGGATTTAGAGCTCTTTACCAGCTGAATTATCTGACATACAATTCAAATGTGTATGTTGGGCAGATGTGTTCAAGATTAACGTGGGTACCTGCCCGAAGGCCCAACCCCACGGTGGTCTTAACACCGGGTGAGTACAATGCGCCCACCAACGCCCCCAGATGCAACAAACTGCTACACCTGAGTACCAATTTGGAGACATGTATTTGGACATGCCTTCCCCCTTGGTCAGGAGCGGAGCCTATCTAAAACTCCTTCCGCTCTATGGGTCACGGCACCCGGTTGCAATGCAACTCCACACTGAGCTTGCGCTCTACCCGCGATTTGGGTCTAAACCACAGCCACCACGAAAGCTCCCCAGGGGGCCACTCCAACTGTCAGGCTGGAAACAAGTTCCAGGGGCTCCTGACACCCGTGGTACCAGTATTAAGTCACCGGTCGGACTTCGTAGCCAAAATTGACTACTACCAGTTGAACTCCAAATAGTTCGGGACTGGTGGCCCGCCACGCGCCAACATCAAACATACAACATACAGCAACAAGTATAACACACACAAGGGACACACTGCCATTTAACAATCGCCCTCACGGGCGACTCATTGGCCACATGGTGTGGCACCAGCAAGGGACGATACGAACAAAAGACAACAATGACAACACTAGACTAGGCCACCCTCACGGATGACCCCAATACCCCAGGGGGAGTACAACCAAGCGAACGCACAGGACAAACACAACCAGCAACGTCGACAAAATTCAGGCAAGGCCTACAGGAGCCACAGCCACCGCACATCAAACAACCGGGATCGGCAGGAACAACAGCTGGAACAGACACCAAACGCAGAAGGGGCAACATCGGCGACATTGGAGTCCAACAACTAAGAATGGCTCTGCAGAGAGCCACCTCCGCTAAGTCTCCTACTTCTCCTAGCAAATACTTCGCGCGCAAACGCACCCAACCTCGCCAATGTCCTATTGTCCTCTAAGACCCTACTATAATCCCATCCCGCCCCAGTATGAGTAATACCCATACCACCTAAATCCCTAATGTCATCATAGTAGGGGCACGTAAGAATTACGTGCCACGGATCCTCCTGTCCCCTCCCACACCCACAGTCCGGAGTGTCGGACAGACCTCTCTTATGAAAAAATGCATTGAGTGAGCCATGTCCCGTCAGTAAAAATCCCAGACTCAAGCCGAAACCAAAGTCCGGGCGTTCACGTACAAAGTCCGCGTCCCGTATAAATTCATACGTTACCATCCCTTTGTCACTGTCCGTCCACCGCGTCCTCTACCTAGAAACAAGACACTCATCTAGGAGTGCCTTATTTCGCCTAACTTCCCCATTCACCAGATCAGCAGCAGAAACCCAATCATGAGCAAGAAGTGGTAGTCCCTTCTTGATCTTGAATATAATACCACGACGTATTACCTCCAAGTCAAGGGGTGCTACACCTAACAGGACCTGCAGAGCGTCAGTCGAAACTGTCCGGCAAACTGGCATACACCCTAACATAGCGACCAGCTGACACGACAAGACCTTGTCCCTACCAGCAACAGACATGACCGTCTCATACCACACAGGAGAACCGAACGCCGCACAAGCGACGTAAAGGCCCTCATACACAGTACGGACAGCACGCCTGCATAGGCCCCAGTCACTTCTAAGGATGCGCCTAACTTTACCTACAACAGCAGTCAGCTTGTCCCTAACGTGAGTAAGATGAACTAAAAAGTTCATCCTCTCCCCCATCATTATTCCCAGATACTTGACCTGAGTCGCATATCTGAGACTAACGCTGCCAGCCCGAATGAGTGGAGGACGACCCCGAGATAATCTGCCCTTGAGCAACATCATCTCGGTCTTGTCCATCGCCACTTCGACGCCCACACGAACGCCCCACTCACATACGTCACACATGACATTCAGATCACCAAAAAAAATATTCGTTTGAAGATAAAGTTAATTTATCCAAATCAACTTTAAAATTAGTATGAACTAGATTATTCGCTGAAGTAAATATAATTGGTCTTCTATTAATCACAACTTATACTGAAATACTTTCAGCAGTTTTTATTTTTGGTAACAACATATGCTTAATATTACCTTTAATTGCAATTAGCTTGATCCTCTCTATACATTTTTGTTGAAATTTTTAGTATGATTTCAAAAAAGTCTCATTTGAAGGGAGGATATCGATTTTCGTTTTGCATAAAACGTATTCCATCTGAGCAGATACTGACTCAGTTGTTACGCCTTGGGCATTCCAGTGCATAAAATGAACATTGTGTGTACTGGTTGAATTATATGGCATATTGAAGCATCATAACCAATATTCGTAGCTTGTTGTAGTTATCAAAGAAATATTTGCATTAGCCTTTAATTTGAAATATCATTGTTATTATTCCTTCTGTAGCTTTTATTTTCAGCTACCTCAGAATACAAAATACCATTAGCGTGGGTATTAAATGCATTATTTTGTGGTTCTTGCCTTGGCAAATCAGAAATATCATGATCATCTTGGTTAAAATACAAAAGAGATCTTCTGTTGGTCACCTTAGGTCTAGTTGTCACTCAGTGTCGAATTTTTATTTATTTGTCACCACATGGTGAATGTTCTTTGAATTCTTATTTATGCAGTTGTAGTACTTATAAATTATACTACCATCTCTATTAAGTTTCTTTTAGTGAACAAACTTCATATTCATGATTTCCCGCACATACTGAACATACTACAAAACGGTTACAATTTTTATTACCAGATCCATACATAGCACATTTGGAGCATTGTGTGGGAACTTTTTTGCCCTTCAGAGGTTTTCTCCAATACACAAAAATATTGCAAAAATATCTCATTTTCATAATTTCTCTTTTTGAAACATACTGACGATCAAACTCAATAATTTAGAACCCGTCATCTACACTAAATCCCTTTGTTTCTGGATTTTTAATGCTTACCGGGTGTATATTGTGCGAGAGGACAAATTCTTCGCCAGTTGTCTTTGTGTCCAGTTTTGGTAGTCCAAATAAAACCAATTTAAAAGTTTTTTTGTCATCCTGTATTTCATTGGAATATTTTGTCTTTGAGGACATTCAAAGCTTCATTACACAGAGTTAAGGAGTTTTATAAAATATTCATGCCAATAGACATTCGTTTATAAGGTTATTTATCCCCAATTAATCCAATCTTACCACCAATCTGTCCAATCTGTCCACAGTTATTGGACTCTACCCAGATAGAAGCTGAAACCTTTCGGCACTACTGCTGGGACCATCTAAAGTTTTTGACACCTTAAATTTAGGGCTATGGTGCCAATCCTTCCCACTTTTTTTCAGCAAATATTGCCAAACAAAAGTAAGTTAAAGCAAAGTTTTTTTTTACACTTTTTAATTTAAAAATTCAATTAAGTATTTCTAGCAAAAATTAAAATGCTGTTTTTACATTGAGGCAGAGATGCCAGATGAAATTGTTTTAAAAATCCTTCACAAACAATAACAGAACGGAGCTGTGGTTTTGAGTAACAAAATTGCAAACAGCAATGTAATAAAAAGTAAAACCCTAAATTACTTAATGAGATTTACCGATAAAAATTTCCTGGGATTTACAAAAAATAATTTCCAGGAAAGTTTTTTCCGTGGAGAAACCCTAATTCCTATGACTCTTTAACAATATAAATTTACTTTTATTTACATAACTTTTCACCTTAATAAAGTTGGCATATTTCAGTATTTTATGTTTAAAAAATTTATAAATAAAATATTATATACTCTCGTACATAGGTATACTTTTTTGCTGCTAAACAGATTTAGTTTTTATTGTTTTTTTATATGTTCACAACATTAAAACATTATTATTTTCTTTAGTAATTTTTCTACAATGTTGTGGAAATATTAAATCTTTTACTGCTATTAACAAATAAAAATATTTATTTATACCAGTAAGATGTAAGTAATTGTGAAAGCATATACTATATATTTTTATATGTATTTGTATGTGTGTGTAACAAAAATTATATATTCAACACTTGACGTAGTATAAACCAGCATTTTGTATTATAATAACGCATCGTATTTAGCATATAATAAAAAAAGCACATACTTAGAGGGATAAAATAACATACATATCAAGAAACATCCTTATGATATTACAAATACGGAGTTCATAAATTAAAATTACGTGGCATACAGTGGAAAAAAAGGAAATTTAAATAATATTAATATTGCTTAAATTTTGAAGTTTAATTTTTTTATTTATTTACTTATTTATTTATTTGTTTATAAATTTATTTATTTATTTATGTATTTATTTATTTATTTATAAATTTGTTTTTTTTTATTAATTAATTAATTTATTTATTTTTATTTACTTATTTATTTATAAATTTATTTATTTATTTATTTGTTTATTTATCTATTTACTTATTTATTTATGTTCTTATTTTTTATTTATTCATTTATTTAGTTATTTCTTATTTGTTTTTTATTTATTTATTTTACTTATTTATTTATTCATTTACTTATTTATTTTCTTGTTTATTTATTTATTTATTTATTTATTTTTAAATTTATTTATTTATTTACTTATTTGTTAATTTATTTATATATTTATTTATTTTTATTTTCTTATTTATTTAAAAATTTATTTTTTTATTTATTTTCTTATTTTTTATTAATTTATTTAGTTATTTATTTATTTTTTTACTTATTTATAAATTTGTTTATTTAGTTGTTTCTTTATTTACTTATTTATTAATCAATTTATTTATTTATTTGAATTTCCTTATTTATTTGTAAATTTATTTCTTTATTTATCTATTTATTTATTTTTAATTTATTTATTTTTAGTTTATTTATTTATTTATTTTTTTTTTGTTTATTTATTTATTTATTTTTTGTTTATTTAGTTGTTTCTTTATTTACTTATTTATTAATCAATTTATTTATTTATTTTTATTTCCTTATTTATTTGTAAATTTATTTCTTTATTTATTTGTTTATTTATTTATTTTTAATTTATTTATTTATTTTTTATTTTTTAATTTATGTTTTATTTATTTACTTATTTTTTATTTTTTTATTTATTTATTTACATATTTATAAATATATTTATTTAGTTGTTTTTATTTACTTATTTATTAGTTTATTTATTTATTTATATTTTTATTTATTCTTATTTTACTTATAAATTTATTTTTGTATTTACTTATTTATTTATAAATTTATTTATTTATTTACTTATTTGTTTTCTTATTTTTTATTTATTTACTTATTTACTTATTTTTTATTTGTTTATTTATGCATTTATTTATTTTATTTTCATAGTCATTTACTTATTTATTTTCTTACTTACTTATTTATTTATTTATTGTTTTATTTATTTATTTATTTGATTAATTTATTTTTTTATTTTATTTTTATAAAAATTTCCTTGAAATTGTTTTAGATTTTTCCTTAATAATTGTTGGCTTTTATTTTAGTTACACTGTTTTCTTTCCATTTTACATAACAAATACGCATACAATTTTATTCTACAGACAGTTAAATTCATTCATGTATTATCATAAAATTGTACTATAAAAATCCAAGAATAATAATAGTTATAACTAGAGAGAATGTTAAATTCCATTAAGCCGAATCTTAAATACCCTCCGGTAAACAAAATTCTATTTTGGAAAAGAAAATACATTTTTTTGAAGGCTGATTTATATTTCTTTATGCCAACCAACAAAAGAGATATGGGGTATATTGGGTTTGTCAATCCGTGTGTAACTGTTTATTTTATTTATATTTTTGATATATGAAGAAATTTATTCAACTTTGTTTATCTGCAGGTTTACTAAAAATAAATGTTAAATTATACTTACCGCAGCAATGGCGATCCTCGTGAGCTGCCATAAATACACCAGCTCCATAATTTTCACCAAGACATTCACGACGTAATTGACAAATTTTTCCACTTTCGTCGACCCTGTAATATTTCAAAACAACAAGCTTGACCTTCTTCCTCTTCATTTTTTGGAAGTCGAGTAATTCTTCTTCGTGCGTTTCTTTGCGCCATCACGAAGACGCAAAACCAAGTGCAAAGTTGATTACATTTGGAAGTTAAAGTCAGAAAGAATGTGACCATTTTCCAGTTGTTTTCCAGCAAAAATTAGACGTTGCTGATCTGGTGGAATTCCCTCTTTTACCCAAATCTTGGTTTTAACATTTCAGAAGTTTCTACCTCAAGTGTGATGGTCTTAGCCGTTTGGGTTTTGAAGAATATTTGCATCGCGTACTATCTCCGATCTTCACTGTCACACTGCACGATGTTAAAAGTTGCAAATATAACCCTCTAGAAATGAAGCTTGGTCTGTTCTTATATGATTCCCAAAATATTACAACTGAAAGTTTAAATTTACGTCAGCATATCTATGAATATATATTTCTTTCGATATCATTGTCAAAATTGTCGCTAAAAGAAAATTAACCTCAATTTGTAATAGGTGTGTACTAAGGTTTGGAATATTCATTTAAATAATTGTTGTGTCTCTTTTCAGTCACAGAATGTTAAGATTTTATTAATGTTTTTTATCATATTTTCTTTATTCAAACATATGGTTTTATATATTTCTGATATTTTTTTAACATATATTGGGTTTTAATATACCGCTGGAAAGATCTGTAATGATGATATTGTAGATTACACGTAATTAACCCTTTAACAGCAAGAGGGTGAATTTTATGCATTTTGTTCCCAAAAGGTTAAGTTAAAAATTTTTGCAAACAAGTCACAAAAATTTTAAATATAAGTCACAAAATTATAAATATATGTGAATTTATGAAAAATAAAATAAGGTCCTTTAAGGCTGCTATAATAGTCGATTTAAAGAGATTTCTTACACAAATTTATAGTCTTTTATACTAAGTGTATGTTTTTGGTGACATTTATTTTCTTAACTTTTTTATTTTTATTTATTTGACGTAAAAATTAACTTAACCAAATATGGACCCGAAATCCTAAAAAATTACTTGTAGGGTTAAATGAATATATATATATATATATATATATATATATATATATATATATATCAATGGTATTGAATGAGGTCTTTTCAAATTACGTTGGAAATTTTGCAAAATATTCAAACTAATAAAAGACTGAAAAAATATTAGAAAATTTTACCAAAATTTTAATTTCGTGAGAATGAAAACTAATTTTAAAATTTCTTTTATATTTCATTATATATTAGACGTCATTTGTCTATCATTTATTGTTTTTTTTTTTTTTTAATTAAAAATTATGTACACGCTTAATCAAAAAGTATATTTTTGGAGGTGTTTAAAAAATGGTGTAGCTTACATGAAGGAAATAATTAAACCGAAATATTTTGGGGATTAGATTAAAACATATCCATTTTTATTCTTCATATGCTTTATTTTTTGTCTCCATACCAACCAAGGCACTTTAGATTATATATTCTGAGTCGTCGTGAAAATCTGAGACGATTTAGCAACGTCCATTAGTCTGTGTGTGTTAAAGGGAAGACAAAATTTTGTTCAAATGCTTGTCCTATATAAGATTTTTTTTTTTTTTTTTATGAGAAAAATCGGTTCTTAAGCAAAAATATTATGGTCTAAATACTACAAAACACCAAGTCATACTTTTCCGCCAATAACGCTTCTAAAAAAGTATATACGCCAACAAAATTTTGTACATATAGTTCAAGGAACAATATAAAATAGGAAACCAAAAGTGGACGTGATCAGCCCACTTCACCGTCCACCTCCCATATAAGGTTTGTAGATTCGGTCTAGCCTTATAGATTTAGTTATAATTTTTGTTGTTTATTTACAATTTTGATTATAAATAAGACAAATAATCACAATATTTAAGAGATGGATCTAGATTTTGTTATAAAAATTTCCGAATAAACCAATTTAGCTGATTTTAAATAGTAAACTACTTAGGGTAACAATAAATATTGTAAGTTTTGTGGCCAAAAAACTGCATAACTTAAGTTATGTCGTTTTCCATTTTTTTAATTATTATTATTATTGTATTGTATTACATATTGTGTAAAGTTTTTACAAAAATCTGTCAACTAGTTTAAGAGGTAGTGGTCTGCATAACAACATAATTCGTTTGATTTTATTTTTTTTTAATGTAAAAATTTTGTATACTAATATACACCAACGCATATTTCCATAAACGGCCATCAATTTTTTTAAATCAACTTACCAAAAATGGAGCTAAAAAATAACTAAGATGCTACAAGTTAATTTTTTAAATTATATATTGACTTCACTTAAAAAATTTATAACAAAAAACTGAAAATGTACATTAATTTTTTTTATTGTGATTTTAGAAGTTTTTATGACATTTTCCTGTATACGCACATAAACTAATGAACCAATGTGGCATTATTAATAATGTGTTGATGAACCTTTGTTTTGAATAACCTCAAAAATTCGGTCCGGCATTGATACGACCAATTTTTGAAGAAAATCGCTATAATTTTTTTCCCAAACTTGCTTAATTTTTAGTTTTAACTCCGTTATTGTCACTACGGTTTCATTCTATGCATTTCTTGTATAAAATTTATAGACCATGTACCCCCAAAAATTCTCCATTGGATTTAAATCTGAACTGCCAACCGCCCAGTCCAAAAGTGGTATATTATGTTCATTAAACCACGATTTAGACTGGTTCGATACATGGATTGTAGCATTATCCTATTGGAATATGCAATCTTCATACATTTATTCGTACATAAATGAGGGAAGAGCATTTTCTAGCAGTTCATTATAAATAGCACTGTTCATTCTAGTTGGAACAAAACATATTTTTGATTTTTCTGCGTCAGAAAAGGCTGCCTAAACGATAAGACTGCCCCCACCGAAATTGTGTTTCGTTGTACGAATTTCATTTGACCTCAAATCATGCCAATAGCAAGAATATGAATCGGGACCGTGCAAATTGTATTAGTTTTCATCAGAAAAGATTCCTTTATTTTACCCATGTGATTATCCTTATGATGCTGTTTTAACATTGGCTTACAATTTGGGTTCTTCCATTTTATATTATCATCTGCTCGCAAAATGTGTGCAACATATTTGTAAGTGACAGGAAGGTCAAGTTTATTTTTTATTTTTGTAGCATTTAATTTATTGTGTATGGCTTCTTCTTTTATTCTATTAATTTGCCATTTTTTTAATTTTTTATTATCTTTTGTTGGTTTTCACACTCCGTGTTATTGCCCTCTCTTAATATAGCCTCGAATAACTCCTTCGGAACTGTTAACATTTTGTCCAAGTTTTCTGTTTGAACAACAACATTGTTTTTGGTTAAGATAAATGAATATACCTCAAATAAAAACAAAAATTTTAAATGCGTTTATAGGAATATGCATCAGTGTGTTTTTTTTTTAATTTTTCTTGAATTTAATGTACTAATTTGAAATATATAGTTTTCTAAGTTATACGCCTGGGTTCTACATTTCGAAAGCAATTTGAAAGTGAAAATTTACCTTAATTTGTGTTCTTTATTTTACTAAAAATTTTAATTCAAGTGGAATTGAAGTGATTTGATGTCTGCCAAATGTCAATTTCAATACAAAATAAGTAATTTGAAATCGACAACAGTTATTATTTTTAATATAAAATAAATAAAATTTTTGTTATTTTAAATTAAATTTATACAAAAAAGAAACAAAATATAATTCCCGCCATTATACTGTTCAGTTATTTGCAAAATCGTGCTTAAGTTCTTAAAATTGTTTTATGATTGAGAATTAAGTCATAGAATGCCACTAGAAATTTATATGAGAGGCACTTAGAACTAAATTTTCAAAACAAAAAAAAAAAAAAAAACATGTGACTACATGTATTTGGTTGTTGCATGAATTAGGTTTTAGACAATTGAATCAGAGTTTTTTCTCTCACATAAATATCTACTTATTAATCTATGACTTAAGTTTACTTTTCCCTCCCTTAAATTTTTCCTATGTACGAATATTGTTTTATGTCTTAAAAAAAAAAAAACATTTGTTGAAAATAAACAAAAATAAATAAAAATATAAAATCGATTAAAATTCTTTTAAATTTTAAAAAGTTTTCAAAATAAGCTCTAAATTTATGTTTTCTTTGTGGTTATATATTTTGCACCAACACCTTTTTACTTTCGCAGCCCAAAAGCTTAAGATTTCTTTTCAACTTTCAAGTTATTTAAATTGTTTTAAAACTGTTGGTTTTTTATTTAGTTTTGGTACTACATTAGGATGGCATCAAAAAATATTTTGCCAAAAAAAAAGAGAAGAAAAAATATGCTCAATATTTATAAAAATAGCAATCTAAATAACATAACTAGGATAACAGATTTTATCATAAATAAATATATTTATGATTTTTAGCTAAAGAAAATTTTTTGGAAATTTGGGATCACTCTATTGTAAATTTATAAAAGTTTATATCTCTTTGTTTATTTTCTTATCAACTTAAGTATTAAACTGTAAAACGAAACAGTACTTAAGTGTGAGCTTTAACTTAAATGTTTCTTAACTAAGTTTGAACTTAAGTATACACCAAAGGAACAGTATAAAATCGGGTCTAAGTAAATAATCTGCGTTACGTGTATAGATTTATTTAATAAATAGTTCTTTGAATTTGGAAGTGGCAAATAATTCATAGAAAAGCAATCCAACATTAGCCAAAAGGTTTTTTAAGTTTGTTATAATGGCACCTGATCAGCTATAAAAGGATTTGGCAAGCACATTAAATAGTTCAGGTCCGCCGATAAGAATACCAGTATTTGGAAAATTTTTTTACTGACTGGAAAAGTGCCATTCGCAAAAATTGGCAGAAAATAAAGCCGAACTAACGGAAACTCGTGAAGAACATAAAATATTCAGAATATATCATCTAAATAGGATGTAGTAGCTAAACTTTATGGTCATTATACAGCGGTTGAAGCTATCCTAAAATCATTCGAAATGGACACCTCCAAATTTCGATTAATCCATTGACATCCATTGGACAAATGCAAATTATCTGTGGCCTATTGCAAAATCATGGCAATACTGGTTCTATTGATTACGATAGCTTTTTTTTTTCTTCTTGCAGATTTTCTGTTATTTTGGTAAAGAAAATTAGGCCTACTTGAGCTTGATTTAAGCTGCTTTTAATAGTATAAGATAAAAGAAACAGTTTTTAGCCCGAACCTATAAAAACTCGAGCAATTTTTCTTTAGCCCTTTTAGTGCCTTTAAAATTTTTTAAATAGCTTAAACTTTTTTTAATTTTTGCGATTTTTTTCTTAATTTGAAAATATTATTTCGTTTTAGCGATTTTTAAATTTTTTTCGTATCATTTTAATTTTTTGGCGTTTTTTTGTTCGTTTTGACGATTTTTTCATTTTAGCGATCTTTTTCATTTTGAATATTTTTTTCGTTTTGGATTTCTTTTTGTTTTTTTTTTCTTTAGCGCTTTTTTACGATATTTTTCATTTTGACTTTTTTTAATTTGGATTTTTTCCTTTTTGAATACTTCTTTCATTATGGTGACACTAACTTAGCCATTTTTTCAAATATGGCTTAATTTGTTCAAATACTGGGATCACTTTTTGTATGAGTAAATAAAAACGAAAAACAAACGGGAAAATCTAGCAATTTTAATAGTTTTCGTTTAGCGCTTTTAGCGCTTTTCAAATTTTTTCAAATAGTTTAATGATTTATTTTACTTTGGGGATTTTGCTTTTTTTGGAGACTTTTCTTTATTATGGCAATGCTAAATTAACTCGTTTTTAATAGTCCGAAACTGTTTGTTTTTACCCGGATATTAAAAAAAATGCAAATCTATCTATTTAACAATTTTTAGCGCCTTTAAATTTTTTGTTTTCAATTATTGTTTAATTTGTTCGAATATTAGGATCACTGTTAGTATAAGAATATTTTTTATGCAGTAATACAATTGAAAGATGTACATAATTGATTTTTTGATTTTTGTACTTAGTTCGCAAAATATTTTTTCAAACATTACAAAAAGTCGAATTCGCAGTTTTTAATTTAATAAAAATGTTCTGTTCGCAATTGTTGGCATCACTGGCTTATACACATGCATATGTGTAAGTTTTATATATGGGTTATTAGCAACATTTATCACTTTTAACTAGAATAATGAGCGGATTTTAATAAAATAATGTAATAAATATTCTGCACATTTTTGAGAAAATATTTTTCTATATATATTATTTAAATCGGATGTATACTGTAAGCGCAAAAGGATTTAGAGTTAATGTGTTTCTTATTTATTATAAAGATAAATC
Source organism: Protocalliphora azurea (assembly GCA_932274085.1). Lineage (NCBI taxonomy): Eukaryota > Metazoa > Arthropoda > Insecta > Diptera > Calliphoridae > Protocalliphora > Protocalliphora azurea. The sequence goes on from OW026520.1 coordinate 20,871,401, forward strand.
TGATTAAATTTAATCAAATTGTTTTAAGTAATTTGAAAATGATGATGTTACCCATACATGCATTGGCAAAAGAACATAAATAACTAAATCTTTTAAAAATGTTTCTCGGTATAACACCCGGAATAAGAAACATATAAATTCTCTTTTATATATAGAAGTGTTGTAGGGTATAAAAAGCAACATTGAAAATGAGCCAACATTGCAATACATTACAAGATGATGAAGAAGTAACAATCTTTAGCAAACGTTAGTAAAAAATCATCAGCGTATATAAAATACAAATGAACTTTATCTCTTTTATGCTATGGCCTTTAGGCAGGCATCAAGAATATAATATATATAAAAATATGTATATGGATCTTTAAATGTATGTGTGTGTGTGAATATGCAGATGAATATGATGAGTTTGTAGCTGTTGTTAATATTGCTGCATAAAAAAAATATGATACGCGTAATATTTTTAGCTGTATGACGATGTAAATATGAGAGGAAAGGTCTAAGGACAGTAAGGGACAAAATCTATAATTAAGAACAAAAATTGTCATTCTAATAAGCACATAATATGATTTTTTTTTAACATATAAACCGATATAGAGAGAAAACTTTAAAGAAAGTACTTTCCAAAAATTACCATAATTAATTTTATAAAAATTCCTATAATTTTTTAAGGTTCACTGTAATTTTAATATCACACACAAGAGTGTATGTATATTTTATACTATTATATTTTTGTAATGATTGTAATAATAATTTCAAGTTTGTAGTTCTACATTAGTTTATATGTTTCCCTGGTAAAATGGTAAGAGAGAGTCAAGGAAGAGGGAAAACGAGAGTCAAAATATTTTTGTTATATTAATTTTGCTGTTGGCTGTTATTATACGTAAAGTTGTTTCTTTATTTTTCTTTTTTTTTTTTTTTGTATGAATACATCCAAAAATATATATTTAAACTCTTATATATCTGTATATACGTATATATTAAATGATTATTTTGTGTAATTTTTACAATAGCTTGGTAATATCAAAAGTTACTTCTTTTTAAGTACTTAGTTTATCGTTAATATTATAATATTTTTATTTTTATATATTTTACTAAAATGTAAGTATAAAGCATATAAAACTGAACTTATATATATATATATAGAGATATATATGTGAATATTATACATATACAGAGTAACCCCGTTTGTATTGAGAGAAAATATTATATCGATGTTCCCAGCTGGAATGAAAATCTAATACTTTCTATGATACCGTTTCTCAAAATTTTCATCCTGACATTATCCTTTCGTGAAGGAGATCAAAATTAAAATATGTCCTTCTTTCGGATTTTTTTTTTTTTGGATTTTTGTCACGTTTCTCCCAAAGGCAAAATATGAACATTTGGTATAATAATAAAGGCAAAATACATAACAATAGTTTTGGACCAGGTGAAAATGCGTCCGAAATTTTTCACAAAATCTTTGGATATATGAATTTTTTACACATAAATATTTAAAAACATAAGACCCATACAGTACCGCACTAATACCGAAATGGTTTTTTCCGTTTTTTTTTTTTAATTCGAACTTATTTGAAATTTATTATGAAATTTATAGTAAAATGAAAGAAGGTCTTTTTTCGGGTTTTTCGGACTTTTTTATAATTCCACCAAAGGAACAATATTAAAATTCGGCATAGTAAAACGCTTATTTTATGACAAAAAACGAAAATTTTGGAAATTTTTTAATTAAAAAAAAAAAAAATTGGATATTTGAATTTTTAATATATAATAATAATAATAATAATAATACAATATAATCCTCTATCAGTTATACCAAAACGATTTTGTTTGAATTTTATTTGATTTTTTCGCAAAAACATATTTTTCTTCATATACATATGAGCAGAAATTACAAGATAAGCGAATATTTATAAGCTTTCCAATGATTTATAATATTTCCGACCTCTGTTAAGAAATGGCGAAAAAGATAAGTTTAAGTGAAATACTCACAAAAATTGTTCTAAAGCTAAGTTCACGCTACGCTAATATTTAACGATTTTTGCAAATATTTGCTTTGCGAAAAAATCTCATTTTTATTAGGAATAACAACTTAAACATAACAAGGTACGTACTTGTTATTTTTCAAATATTTTAACTTTAGCAGAAATATTGAATTATATTTTGAATCAAATTTAATGTTACTATTTTTGTTACAGAAGAAAGCGGTCAAATTTTATGTACAATTAAAATTCTAGATTTATAACAGCTTTTTTTTCCAAGAATTTAAATTCATAAAACTCTTATTTCGGTTAGATTTTTTTATATTTTAGTTTAAAACCTTTGATTTATTCAGTCCAATTTTTTACCAAAAAAGGCTATTGCTTTGAACATGTTTGGTAGGATCTAGGGAATTGATGATAAATCCTTTATTTGATGGAATTTGGAAAACGCATAAACTACCCAAATGACTACTTTAAACAAAATAATTCTGAAGCTATACTTTGTTCTTTTTTTAATGAACTGCAAAAAAATCGTTTTAAGAATTTTTCTCACCAAAGAAAAATTATCAAATATTGACAAGTTAAAATTATTTAATTAAAAAATTAAAAATGTGTAAATATAAAAAACAAGATATATGACTAAACAAATTTTAAATATTTTGAATGCTTTTTAAATTAAAAAATTAATAATTAATGCGAAGAATTTTAAAGAATATTATTGAGGATATCATAAAACATAAAATTTAATGTTAATATTCTATGAAAATATTTTATAAAATTGAAATTTTTTTACTAATTTTAAAATGTCAAAAATGTATTTACTTTTTCAAAAATTCTAGTAGTCTTATAAGCTGGTTAAATTTTGTTCAGTACACAGCTATTTAAAATTTACTAAAAATAATAACTTTCCATCGTTTCACACTGGCCCTAGATTCTATTTTTTATTAGTTAACATATATTCCTAATCGACATATCATTAGCGCTCTTAGAAAAAAATGCGATCTTTGCATTATTAAAAAGCGCTAAATTAGCAACGCTGTTGTAAACAAATTCTCTTATTAGCATAAATTTTGTGGGTATTTCACTTAAACTTAATTTATTTCGTTGTTCATAAAGGTATGAAGTGTTGTATATCATTTAAAAGCTTATGAAAGTACGCGTGTTTTGATGATAACACATTTACTTTCTCCTAATATAGAAACATTTGTGTATGAAGAAAGCTATGTGTTAAAAAATTCGAATAAATTTCAAATAACGAAAAAAAAAACGTTTCGGTATAACTGATAGAGGATTATATTTTATTGTTTTGGTTTTACTTTATTTTACACACCATGCACAGAGAAAATCATTCAATACCCACCTTAAAGTACATCAATCGACACAGAATTACTTTTTGACTCGATTTAATGATGTCCGTCCATCCGGATGGCTGTGCGGCTGGCTGGCTGTCCACATAAATCTTGTGCGTAAAGTACAGGCCGCAGATAATTCAATCAAATTTGGTACGTTGGACTTTCACGACACGAGGACGAAGCCTATTAAAATTGGTTATGATGGGTCCATTGTTTCACCTAACCCCCATACAAATGTCCTCTCGGAATGGGGGTTTAATAAAGCAATATTTTAATGAAAGAAAGTGTAAGGAAGTTTTGTATAAGTATCAATCTTTGTGCCAAATTTCATAAAGATCGGTCCATAATTGACCATAGCTCCGATATAAAGCCCTCTTCCGAAAATAACTTTGACGTGCATAAATCACATACACATGTTAGTATTAGGTTTATATTCAACACAGATAAGTTTTTTATAAATAGAAATGATGGTGACAAATTTTATGAGAATCGCTCAATAATTTACCATAGCTCCCATATAAGTCCACTTTCGGGAATCACCTTAAAGTGCATAAATTCATATAAATGTTAATATTAACGTAATATTCTGTATTCGTATATTTTATTTTACACTTAGTAAAAGTATCGATCCACAATTTTCCTCATGTCTAATATAAGATTCCCCCACGAATTTTGATGTACATGCACAATGGTGTATGGTATCATATGGTTGAGCTTGACTGATTATATTTTTTTTACTTGTTTTTACATATTTATGTGTAAAAAAATTCAAATATCCAATTGATTTGTGAAACATTTCAAAATTTTGGACTCATTTGAACCAGGCCCAATTTTTTTTGTTATGTTATTAAATGAGCGTCTCAAAGGCTTTCCTAATGATACTAAATTTTCATGATGTTCCTTTGGCAGAAATATGAAAAAAATCAAAACACCCCTTCTTTCATTTTGATCCATTTCACGAAAGGATAATATAAGGACGAAAATTTTGAGAAACGGTATCTTAGAATGAATTAGATTTTCATTTGAGCTAAGTACATCGATACTTTTTATTTTGGAGCCACCCTAATATACAAGCATTAATTTTAACTACATATGTACACACTATTAAATGCATATACTTGCGTATACAGTAAACACATACTACATACATGTACATCCGCTTTTATTTATAGTACAAGTAGTCTTTACTTTTGGTTTATTTTTATTATAGTTTTTCTCCTTTTTTGTTTTATAATTATAAGTAGTGTGTTTTGTAAATTAAGTGCTATAAAGAGCTATAAGAGTTAAATAAAAAAATAAAAGGAGTTATGAGAAAAAAGGAAGCAGAAACGTATATAGACGCGTATATAAGACAATAAACATGTCAGTATTTAAGTGTTGGTATTTTGCAATGTAATTAAAAATGTGTATATCTTGTACAAAACAAACAATATTTATGTTAAATATTTATATTTAAAGAAAATCAAATAGGCTAAGATTTATCAAGGAAAACCATTTAAAAAAAAACTACTCAATCTTTAAGGCCGAAAACGAAGCAAGTCAGTTTTTGACAACTTGTACTAAAGTAAAGCGTATTCCAGCTAGTGCATTCCGAATAGAACGAAAGAAATAGTGGTCAGAAAGGACAATATCTGGGTTACATTTTAGGTGATGAAAGCCTTCGCAAAGGCATTGTTTTTAAGTGGTTGAGCAGCATAATGCCGAGCTGTATAATGATGGAAAATTTTGGACTTGATTCTGGTGGCATATTCTGGCTGTTTTTCTTTTAATACTCTCTTCAAAATGAATCAATTGTGTTCACTTTAGGTCTTCATTAATCATTTCATCCGGTTTTAACAGCTTATTACAATTCCTACAAATACAGAGCATAAACTTAATGACAGCGATATTCGGTTTTTGGTGTCGATTTTTCTGTTTTCCCTGGCTGCACATAAGATTTTTTTATTTTACTACTTTTTTTGCTTTGGATTATTATAATGGATTTACTTTATATCACTCGTAATATTTCGATGCAGTATAGTCATAATTTTTGGGGCATTAAAGCGAGATTTCAGACATGAAAAAATTGTCTTTCGAAGGCTCTTTGCTTTTTCTCATTTGGCACCCAATTACTACGTTTTTCGATCCTTAGATATCTTTAAATTATTGCCTGATCTACTTCCTATGATTCCGAAAGTATGGCAAGAGAAAAACCTCAAATTTTTAATTTAAAAATTTTTCAGCTAGCGGAGATACTGCTTATCGTTCATATCAAAATCGCTAGTTTTAAATCATCTAAACTACTTACAGTAAATGGTCTTAGTTAAAGCGTAATCCCAAAAACTTCCAGCAAAATATAATGGCTTTCTGGAGCGATTTTCCTCAAAGAAATAATAATGAAGGAAAATTTCACGAAAATGCTACTTTTTCTTCTGAAACTCTACATATTCAAAGCTTTAAAAAATTATATTGTTTATCTTTTAACAGAATAGCACATACTGATAAAGAAAGATGACAATATTTTCACATAATATGGTAGTTTTTAAAATAGACCGCTTTGAGAAAATAATTTTACCGCAAGTTAATATAAAACGATAAAAATTAATATATACACAAAAAAAAAAAAAAAAAAAAAAAAAAAAATACAATAATTAAAAAAAAAAAATAATAATAAAAAAATTTTCTTTAAGAAGTTTAGTTAATATATATCATATTATATTCCAGATTATACACTATATCATATACTTGGCTATAGACAAAAGTTTGGTCCATATTATAGACTAAACGAAAGGGTAGGCTATAAAATAAACTATAAACTAAACTATAGAATATACTAGATTATATAATAGACTATAGATTAGATCATATAATAGCTCATAGAATATATTATAAAATAGACTATAAACATTTCATAGAATAAAATTTAGTTTAGACTATATAACACACTATATATCAGACTATAGTTCAGACTATAGACCAGATAACAGTAGAGACTATACACTAAACTGTAGTCCAGACTATTGACTAAAATATAAACCGAACTATAGTCTACATCATTGACTGGAATATAGCACAGACCATAAAATATTTTATAGTCCATGATGTAGACTTTTTTGGTTAGAATTGAATATCGTTTATCACAGTTATAAAATTATGGTAGAAGGGGAATAATTAGCCATCTCATAACTGTAAAGGGTATTTGTGAACTTTCCTTAGTTTTAAATACTACAAGTGCAACAGAAATTATAACATTTTTTAACTGTAATGCAGTATGGGCATTGTGGGCGAATAGTCTACCTTGTATCTCATACATTTTTTATTATTTTTGAAATTTCTAGAATTTTTTCTCTTAACTGTTGGTGAATATAATTAAAGAAGTCAAAATAACGATATCAGTTTGCTCCGTTTGTCCGTTTGGTTGAAATGTGTTTTCTGAAGACACCTGATATTTTAGATATATGTGTGTTATATACATCAAAATTTCGGTAATATTGACGAGAAAATTGCTATTTAAATTAATTTCAAAAATTTCGGACACATTTTATGTTTTTTTAATGTTTTAATTTTTTCCCCCTGTTGAAGCTACTAATTCCTTTTTAATAGATGTGTGAGAAAAAAATCAAACCGATAAGAAAAGTAGCCAAATCGGAAAAAATTTACAAATTTCGAAAAAAATTGCAATCAAATTTTAAATAGTTAGCCCTAACCGATAAAATCTTCACAGTAATAAAAGTTCCAAAAAAAATTAAATAATAAATAATAAATAATAAATAAAATAAAATAAAATAAAATAAAATAAAAGAAATAGAAAATATTAAAAAATTAATTAAAAAATTGTCAAAACGGGAAAAAGAAAAATGCCCAAACCAAATAAAAAAACGAGTCAAAGAGACATCTTCAAAAAAAAAAAAAAGCGATAAAAAAATAAAAGTCACCACAAGGAAAAAAATCGCCAAATTAAAAAAACAAATCGCCAAAAATGAGATAACAAGAAAAAAAATCAAAAAAAAAAAAAAAAAACGAAAAAAATATATAAAACTACAAATGAGTAAACTCCATGTGTCAAATAATATCGTACTATGTATGTATATCCAAAAAAAAGAAAATAATTGGCAACATAAGAGAAAAAATTCCAAGTAAAAAAAAAAATTTACCAAAGTGGAAAATACAAAAAAAAAAACATCGCCAAAAACGAAAAAATTTATAAAACTAAAAACGACAAAATTGCATATTTCAGATAATAACGTAGTATATACGTATCTCCAAAAAGAAAAAATAATTGCCAAAAGGAAGAAAAAATCCCAAGTCGAAAAATAATCACAAAAAAAAAAAAAATGATATAACGCAAAAAGTCGGCAAAATTAAAAAATACGACCAAACCAGAAACGTCACCAACGAAAAAATATACGATAGCGGCTCAATAAGTCCGTGAATTTTCGAATTTCCCTTGTAGTTATATGAAATGCAAAATTATTCCCATCAAGTGCCACCTGTTAATAGACTACCATCAAATTTTGAGCAAGTGTCGTCATTTACTTTGCGTTGAACAGCTGTTCAAAACATACAACCTCGTGTATTTTTCTAAAAATAGAAAAAAGTGAATTTCGAGTGCTCATTAAACATAATTTTTTGCGAAAAAAAAACCGTCAATCAAACCAAGGAAAAGCTCGATAAATACAATGGGGACTGACTTTCGTTGTGGTCGTACAAATGGCGCTGAACGTTCTGGACGACCAATTGAGATCAGTACATCCGAAAATGTCGAAAAAATCTACGATATGATATTGGCCGACCGAAAGGTAAAAGTTTGTGAGAGTTTTGATGCCATAGGCATTACATATGGTAGTGTGGTTTCGATTTTAAATGATCAGCTGGGTTTAAAAAAGTTGTCTGCAAGATGGGTGTCTAGTTTGCTCTCAATTGACCATAAACGTAAACGTGTGAAAACTTCAAAGGATTGTTTGGAGTTGTTTAACCGCAATCCGAATGAGTTTTTGCAGCATTTTGTAACTGTGGATGAAACATGGATCCATTACTGTACTCCGGAGACCAAGCATATGGCTAAGAAAAAAGTTCTTTTTCATCAAGAGAATGCACGGATGCATACGGACTTATTGATCCGCCCTCGTATAAAGCGAAAGTAATTTTTCAAGACTAAAAAATCGCTAAAATGGGGTTGAAATTTTTCAAGCGATAAAAGGAAAAAAATCGGTAAGACGAGGAAGATATTTCCAAATCTAAAAAATAAAAAATGTCAAAATAAAACAAATCTTAAAACGGAAGAATTTAAGAAACTAATAAAATACACAAAAAAAGAACAATACCGAAAGAATTATAAGAAAAACGATTAAAAGAAAAAAAAAAATCCCAAGATAAAGAAAAAAATTCCAAATCGTAAAAACCGCCAAAAGCAAAACAAAACTTATAATGGAAGAAATTTTCCAAAATGAAGAAATATTGAGATATCGAAAAAAGCATGGGTAAAATGAACAAAAATTAAAAAAAAACGCGTGATTGCACAAATAATAATGATAAAAACGACAATAATAATAATAATAATAATAATAATAATAATAGTTTCTCAAGAAAAATAAAAGGAAAAATTTCCAAAATTCAGACAGCACCGCACTACATATCTCAACAAGAAAATAAATCGCCAAAAACGTAAAAAAAAATCCAAATCAAACACCAAACTCCAAAATGAAAAAGATCAGTAAAACGGAAAAAAATTACCCAAACCGAAAAACATGGGATCAGGGAAAAAAGTCAACAAATCGGATAAAACCAGCGTTACTATTTGGCGGCTTTAATCTTTAAAATATCTCGAAGAAACTAATTAATCTGAGATGTATGTAGTAATGTAAAAAAAGACCCCGAAAAATTTATAAATGAACTGAAACTGTTAAAAATGAAAGCTAATGATAAAGTTTATGAACAACTATTTAAAACATAAATTTTTTTGTTTATTTATTTATTTTTGTTTCGAAAAGCTTACAGTTATTGTTTACAGTTCAATACATTAACATTTTATATTAATCTTTTTTTAACTTTAAAAGAAACTATAATTTAAAATATAAGTTCATTTGTCCTCGGCATATGTTGTAGTTACTTCATGGCTGGAAAATTCAATTTATAGTTCCTATTCATATACACATCTCCAGGTGCTAAGGTTTTAGTATTCAAGTTTTCGTATATCTTTACTTCTTTTGTTTTCATTTATTTGTTTTATTTTAATTTGATTTATTTATTTATTATTAGATTTTTTAATTTTATGTGTTTTAAGCTTTTTTAGTTTAGTGAATTTTTACAATACTATACCGCAAAGTTCGTAAGCTTGTTTACAGAAAAATGCCGTATCTTATATTCTACTTTGTATTTTTACTTTGAATCATAGCAGTAGTTTTTTGGTAATGAGGCGTCATTACTATTTGACTTCTCTATATTACATAAATAAGTAGTCAATACTATAATAGTACAGTAATATTGCAATTACATGGATCAGTGGGCTAGAGCGCTGGATTAACCAGAAGGTTGTTGGTTCAATTCTATTCTGATGCTGTTAGTTTTTTTTAACAAAATTTGTACTAAAAAGTTTTTGTCGCTTAGGAAACTAAGTGTGAGTTGGTGTATTGAGTAAGACATTAGTAATTAAAAATGAATGGTTAATGAGTGCCCAAGTTCAAATCTCACTGTCGGCAAAAAATTATTTTTTTTTTATTTTTATATTCATTTAGGTACATATTTTTGAGTACAGCTAGAGTCTAAAAATAACTACATGAATTTGTGGACAACTCGAACAAAGTAACTAGTTACTCAGGCAAAAAATAATTAGTGTATTTCCGTTTCCTAACAGGTATAATGTTAGCTTACTAGCAAAGCAAACATTTTGCTGGGTTAATGAAAAAATAAATTGTTCAACAAGTGAATCCATGCTTTCAGTATTAAATTTGTTAGACGCGCAAGACTGGACTAAGTACAAAAGTACAGAAGTTATTTAATAAAAAGGGAATTTTATGTTAACTATTTTTAGGAATAAATCCTTTTTTTTGTAATAATAAAATTTATTATAAATAAATTTTTTTGTTGTTAAAAAAAATTAATTTAGTAGTTTTTTTTTAAATACAACATGTTTTTGCTTTGGTTTTAGCAAATAAACAAATTTTGAGGAATTTATTAAGTGCTGGAACAGTTGGCGCCTTTTTTTCAATAAATCCACTTTTTGGCGGTTTTATTTTTTTAAGTCCCCTTTTTAAAAATTCTCTAACAAAAGTCCCAAAGCAAAACTAATCACCATTCCAAAAAAGAAAAAGAAAAAAATCGGAAAAAGGAAGTATGTCTAAAACAGAAAAAATTTAAATCGCCAAAAAAATAAAAATAAATAAAAAATCACCAAAACGGAAAAAATTTCCGTAACTAAAGAAAACTAAAAAAACGAAAAAGTTCCTAAATTAAAGATAATACTGTGCTAAATATGTAATATATAATCTCAAACACTGGGGAAAGATATATACACATCACAACTAAATCTAACCTGTTTTCAATATACTGGATATTTCACACAGAGAAAAAACATGGTTACAACATGATCACTACAACAGTATTATGTTCTCATTGTTAATTTTAATAATTCTGTGTTCATGGTAACATTTTGATTTTGATTCAATTTTGTCATTTATTATTTACATTCAATACGAATTTTAATATGATTGACTGCAAAACTTGTGTGTTTTTAAATATTTTATACCAGAAATAAAATTTTGTTATTATGAGACATATTATTACTTCTACAACCATTAAATATTTGCAGTCTTTTTCCCTGTTCTTAAACCATATTAATATTATTATTCCTATAACAATAAAATGCAAAAATAAGTATAATACTTATACTTTTCACAAACTTAGTGGAAAACTTCAGTAAGTGTTTGTTTTTAAATATATATGTTTTTTTTTTTAATATTTGTTTTCTAACTTCAATCTAATTCTCATTTAGTTCATATATGAATAAATATAAATAGACAAGGTTTGGTTATACTCGGCGTCATTCAAGCAATATAAGATATCATACATTTCAACCACACACATATGGTGGTTGAAAGAAATGAATATAAGTAATAATTTGTACATATATATATATATATATATAAAATATATATATAAAATATATATATAAATTTTTCAATAAAAATTTTATAAAAATAATAATAATTTTATATGTTAAGATGGAATAATAATATGACAATATGAAATATTATATATATATATATATATATATATATATATATATATATATATATATATGGGATTTTCATATTATTAAATCCATGCGATATAAGCTTGATAGCTTTAATCAATTAATCAATATTTTGGTTAATAAATTATACTGTACACAGTTAATTTTAAATTATCAAACTTAAATTAAAATATTCACTTCACTTTATATTAGTTTTAAGATTTATTAGAGTTTGGCTACTGCTGGTTTTAACTCAATTATCACTTTTAACTTCAACTTTAACTTTTCAACTTCAACTTTTGCGGCAACTATTTTCAACTGCAATTTACTTCAACTTTATAAAACTCTTCTGCAACTAACTGCAATTTACTTCAACTTTATAAAACTCTTCTGCAACTAACTGCAATTTATTCCTATTTATATCCTATCCACTATTACTCGCTATTTCCCTAAAGCTCCAGAAACTTCTTAGCGAGCGAAACCTATATTTGTCCCTTTCCTGTGCATGGTAAGTCCGTTTAGAAAATTAAAGAACGTCGTTTAGAATATTCGTTATACGTTATAAGATGTCTCGTCCATATTTTGTCTGTTGCGTACGTGACTCGTCACTAGCTCCGTCGTCCCACATATATATATATATATATATATATATATATATATATATATAGTTTCTATAAAAATTTTATAAAAGTAATAATAACTTTTATTAATATTTGTTAAGATGGAAAAATAATATAGCAAAATGTAATAATAATAATATGGTAAGATTGGATAACTATATTATAACATTAGCTAATATTATAATAAAGTGGAATCAAGATATGACAATGTGGTATAACAATAAGATTGTTCAATTATATGTAAAACTGTAATCATAACATGAAAAAACAAACCATTAAATCGGATACAATATAACAAAGTGGAATCATAATAATTATTTCTTATAATCATTTTTATTTTTCGATGTGATCATGCGTTCAAATCATGGTATGTTGCTCTTACATTATGGTCACTGCAACTATATTTATTCTCTGCGTGTTATTTGCTTTTCTTAAAACTTTTATCTATTCTATAAGAAAGCCTTTAGCATTTTAAATTTTGTTCTTATTTTTATTTCTTTTATATTCCCTTTCCTTATACATACAAACTTGTATAAAATCGAAGACAGGAAAATTTATGCAGTGCAAAGTTTTGTGTTATAGTCAGGTTTCTATATTGACAATAACGGAAGCTTTAAACTCTGATTATAATACATATATGCTTAGATATATAGTATACCTGTTAACTCTGTGCGTTATGGTCATTCATTGTTGATATTTTAGAATTTCTTTTAGATATTTGAATATCTTATCGGTGGCTAACAAAGGTTTTCCTTTTTCCAAGAATGTGTGTGGCCAATGTCGTTTATATAATGTTGCATTGTTATAAGTAATCTAAAGCTGCATAGAAGAGGTTTTAGGAGAAAAAATAAATTTCCATTTGTCTGCCTGCATAGAAAATATAGACATAAGGAGAGTCTATCATATGCAGTTTTATATATTTTAAATAAATAAAAAAATTTATATTGGTAATTTTTAAATAAAAAAATAATGTTGTTAGGAAGAAAAAATAAAATAAAATGAAAAAGATTATGTGTATTTTATAAAGGCTTAAAAGGAGTTGTAAATATATATGCTAATTTAAAAGTATTTGAATAGAAATCACATTTTGTTTGCTGATGTAAATTTATTTTTTAGGACTACAATTTAGGTAACCAAATATAAAAAATATGTTATTTGAGTTACTGTATTATGCTATTTAAAATATCATATTATTTAAAATTTTATTTTGAAAATTTATATGAAAATATAAAACAACGTTATAGCATTGTAAAACCTACATTTGTTTATTAATTCTGTTACAAATTATTTTGTTTAAAATTTATCGATTTCTTAAAAAAAAAAAAGTAAGAATTTTTTATTCAACATTATTTTTTACAAAATTGTTTGCCAAAATTCAAATTTTCACCAAAAATTCCAATTTTTACCAAAAATAGAATGTGGATATTTTCCATCAAAAATTAAAATTTTTACTTAAAATTCAAAATTTTACAAAAATTCAAATTTTTACAAAAATTCAAATTTTTACAAAAATTCAAATTTTTACAAAAATTAAAATTTTTACAAAAATTCAAATTTTTACAAAAATTCAAACTTTTACAAACGTTCAAATTTTTAGAAATATGTAGTTCAAATTTTTACAAAAATTAAAATTTTACTAAAAATTAAAATTTTCAATTATTTACTAGAAATTTGATTTTTCACAAAAATTCCGAAATTCAACTTTTCACTAAAAATGCGATTATTGGCAATAATTCAAATTCACTAAAAACTGTTTATTCATTAAAAATTCGCTTTTTCAGTAAAAAAAATTGATTATTGACAAAAAATCCAAATTTTCACCAAAAATTAAAATTTTCACCAAAAATAAAACTTTTCATCAAAAATCCAAATTTTCACGAAAAATTCAAATTTTTACTAAAAATTAAAATCTTTGCAAAAAATTAAAATTATCTATTATGAGAAATTTGATTCTTCAAAAAAAAATTCCGAAATTCAACTTTTCACTATAACTCCGATTACTAACAAAATTCAAATTCACTAAAAACTATTTACTCATTAAAAATTCGCTTTTTCAATAAAAAAAAAAAAAAAATGCGAATATTGACAAAAAAAAAATTAAAATTTTCACCAAAAATCCAAATTTTCACCAGAAATTTAAATTTTCACCAAAAATCTAATTTTTTTTACCAAAAATTCAATTCTCACCAAAAATCCAAATTTTCACCAAAAAATTTAAATAAGTTTGTTTGTTTATTTGTTTTTTTTTTTTTTTTTGTTTTTTTGTGTATCAATCACGACTAAACCGCTGAACCGATTTGTTAGATCTCGATTGGAAGTCACACTCACATTTTACGCCTACTTTATGTCCACTTTTTTGAAACTCTCTAACGTATGAACCAATTAGCTTAAAATTGGAGCAGAGGATGTAGTGCCCCTCATATAAAGCAAACATTTATTATGGCATATCTAGGAAACTATTACAGTCAGTGCCCTCAAATTTCTTGGGATCGTTAATCCTATCATATCGTATTGATGAAATAAAAATAGGTTCAGGTGAAGACGTGCCCCTATACAAAAAAAAAAAATAATTTTAATTTTTTCATCTACTGTTGGAGTGAAAGTCTTAAAAATTTTTAAAAGCAATTTTCATAATAAACTTCGAATAGGGTGAATAGGTCGCATCAAATTGAAATTCGCACATATTTAAGGAAGATATAATCACTTCGGTGCAGAATAAATAATGTAAGATAATATTAAATTAAAAAAACGTATGGTGGAAAATTTATGGACCGGTTTGGTTGATTTAAAAAACCTAAATTCGAAAAAAATATTTTTGATAGATCTATGCAAGAATGAGGCCCATAGCTTATATAGGAGCTTTAAAAATTCCAATAACTCATTTTGGCCTATAAATCGGTTTATACTGGAACTTAGTTAATTTTTTAAACACAAAAATTATTAAAAAAAATTTGTGATTTTTCTGTGAAAGAACGAAGTCTCTAAATTACAAACCATATTTACCTTAGTTTATTGTTATTGTTGTTTTTCAGTGCCCATGAAACAACAACTGTAAGGGAATCAGACATTAGATAAATAAAAAGAAACAGATTTGCCAATGACTTGGTTGTTTTTAGAACCAATTTGGTTGATTCAAAAAACCGAAATCCAAGAAAATTATTTATTACTGATTTATGAGTATTAAAATCTTATTGCGAGAAAACATTTGTATGGTTGCTAGATGAGATAATGGGCCATTAATAAACAAATTCAGTAGGCTATGTCGTTATACCAAAACAGGCATATGATCCAAATTTCATAAAATTATTTTTCAAATTACGACCTTTACTTTGTGCACTGTCCACCAGCCAGTCGAACAGCCAGACAATCTGCCTGGTTATTCTGTCTATTGGTATGCTTTAAGGTGGGTGTTGGAATTTTTTTTTCTTTATAAAATTAAATATTTAGAAAAAAAAAAAAAAAATAATAAAATTAAACAATAAAATATTTGACATTTATAATATTTCAATTCATTTGAAAATAAAACATTTATTTACAAAGTATATTACCTTTTTTAAAAGTGTTATTTTTCTTCACATAATATTTTAACAAATAACACAATAATGAAGTTCTCTATTAGGCAAATACATTTATAAAACTTTTTTTCTACTTTTGTTTTATGTTATTTAAGAATTTTATTGATTTTTTTTTCACACATTTATATATAAGTTCTTTTTATCGCCTGCTGCCCTACTGTGCTAAAGTGACATAATCACCACATGAAACCACAAAAATCAAGTGACACCCATTTAAAAGAGATTTAAATAAAAATCAAAGAAAAAAATAGAATAAAATTCTACAACAATAACGTATAATATTAAATAATGACAACAAAAGAAAACCAAATAAATGAAAAGAAATATTGAATAAAATAAAATTCGTTAACTGACACTGATAATTTTTTTTAATGCAAAAAAAATAATACCACAAGAAATAAAGACTTTTTAAGGAATATAAATAAAGACATTATTTAAATAATTTAAGATTAAAAAAGATTTTATTATATTGAGCACAGTTTCAGACAGAAATGCAAATATTCTTTATATTATATTATTTATAAAATTTTTCTTAAATGTTTCTTTTCAAATTGTGCAATTTTATATTTATTTTCTTTTCAACTCTTATTCAATTTCTTTTTCAATTCTTAAATACTGCAACCACTTTTTTTTAAGTATTTCTAGATTTTATTTGATTTTTATTTTTATTGCTATTTTTTCTAAATGCTTATTGCTTATTTTGCTTGCAACCAATATGTGTCAAATGCAAAACTATTCAATAGTACTTAATGCAATAGCAAGTGCAGAGTAATGCTGCAATATTACCCCAAGCTCTCAGCCCATTCAGACACAGTAGCAAAAATAAAAAAAAACTTATATTAAAAAAAAAGTAATAAAAAATTGAATAAAGATGAAAAAAAAAATTAAAAAAATTTTACCTGCAGCTGAATAGATAATATGACAATAGCACTGGTGAAAATACCCGCAAAGCATTAGTGTCGAATTTATAGATAGCAAAACAGACCCCTTCAAGCAAGAAGGGAAAACTTGCAGAAAATTACATGAAAATGATTTTTATTGCAAAATAACTGGAAAAGCAGGAAGAAATCTATTTAAAAATTAAATGTTTGAAACAAAATTTAATAGTTATCAAAGAAAAAAAAAAATATCCTT
The DNA here is from genome assembly GCA_932274085.1 of Protocalliphora azurea. NCBI lineage: Eukaryota > Metazoa > Arthropoda > Insecta > Diptera > Calliphoridae > Protocalliphora > Protocalliphora azurea. The sequence continues at coordinate 20,888,273 of OW026520.1, forward strand.
TTACATATTCTGCATAAACAATTTCAAAATAAATCTGTATTTTAATTAATGTCTCTATTTAAATTTTAATTTCCCTAAATTTACGTTTCCTTTTTTCTAATCAAATCACTTATTAAATAAATGAAAATGCTATTTACTATTTGAAAGAAAAAAAGCACACATTTTTACGAATGAATACTTTATATTCACATATGAGTAAAAATATAACTACGTGTTAAGCATAATATTAATTTGAAAATAATATAAAAGTAATATCTTTTGATAGATAAATTTCTAGACAATTACATTAATACATTGTCATGTGAAAAGTGTACCTGCGAGATGTGAATAATAATCACCAGAAAAATATACACATAAACTTTAAAAGAGAGGAGCTGATGCCTAAAAAATTATTTTCAAAAAGAACTGAAATTGAACTAGGGCAGAACCAGAATGGAAATATAATAGAACTGCAATAAAACTGGAAGTGAACTAGAACTAAACTAAAACTCAAAAATAAATGGACTATAACTGGAATATTACTGAACTAGAACTGAAATAGAACTAAACTAGAATTGAACTAAACTAGAAATGAACTTGAAATAAACCTAACTAGAACCGAACTACAATTAAACTAGAACTGAACTAGAACTGAACAATAACTGAACTAGAACCGGAAATAGAACATAACTAGAAGAGAACTAGAAAAGAACTACAACAGAACTAGAACAGAATTAAAAGAGAACTAAAACAGATATAGCACTAAACTAGAACACAACTGGAACAGAACCAGCACCGAACTAAAACTGAACCAAAACTAAAATAAAACAAATCTAGGACAGAACTACAATAAAGCTAGATCTGAAATAGAACAGAACTAGAACAAAGCTAGAACAAAACTAGAACAGAACCATAATTGAACAAGAACTAAACTAAAACTGTACTTGCTGTACTAGAACTTAACTAGAACTGAAATAGAACAGAAATAAAACTGAAGCAGAACTGACTAGAACATAACTAGAATAGAATTAGAACATAGTGCTGTTCTAAGAACTAGAACAGAATTAAAATAGAACTAGAACTAGGAAGAACTAGAACCAGAACAGAACTAGAACGGAACTGGAACAGAACTAGAACAGAATTAGAAAGGAAATAGCGCTAAGCTAGAACACAACTAGCACAGAACTAGAACCCAATTAAAACTGAACCAGAAATAAGCTACAACAAAACTAGGATAAAACTAAAATAAAATTAGATCTGAACTGGAACAGAATTAGAATAGAACTAGAACAGAACTAGAACAGAATTAGAAGAGAACTAGAAGAGAACAGAAATAGCACTAAACTAGAACACAAATAAAACAAAACCAGAACCGAACTAAAACTGAACCAGAACTAAAATAAAACAAAACTAGGACAGAACTAGATCTGAACTAGAACAGAACAAGAACAGAGCTAGAACAGAACTAGAACAGAACCAGAATTGAAAAAGAACTAAACTAAAACTAAACTAGAACTTAACTAGAACTGAAATAGAACATTACTAAAACTGAACCAGAAATGACTAGAACATAACTGGAACAGAATTAGAACAGCACTATAACAGAACTAGAACAGAACCATAGAACAGAACTAGAACAGAACAAGAACAGAACTAAAACTGAACCAGAAATAAACTGCAACAGACCTAGGACAAAACCAAAACAAAACTTGATCTGAACTAGAACAGAATTAGAACAGAGCTAGAACATAACTAGAACATAACTAGAACATAACTAGAACAGAACTAGAACAAAACTAGAAAAGAATTAGAACTGAACTAGTACTAAGCTAGAACTGAACTATAACTAAACTAGAACTGAACTAGAACTAAACTAGGATTAAACTAGAAATAAGCTAGAACTGAACTAGATTGAACTAGAACTGAACCAAAAGTGAACTAAAACTGAACTAGTACTAAACTAAAACTAAACTAGAACTATAGCTGAACTGAAACAAGGCTAGAATTATAAATTATTTAGAACTAAGTTAGAGTTAAAGTACACACGAAATTTTACTAAGCAATATATTTTAATATTTATACTGAATATTACTTTTCTCTTTTACAGGTAAGTAAATTTGGAGAGTGTAATTTTTGCATTTCAAAATCAATCAGATAAAAATTTTATATATGTTTTCATAAATACAGCTTGTAGTCTCTAAAGTTATGGTTAGTCATGTCATCCCATATTTCCCTCACTATATCCCTCACACAATATATGATACTCCTATGAACGTACAGTATCTATAAGAAAAATAAAAAGTAATTACTATAAATACTAACGACTAATTGTAAGTTATCACCCAAACATACTTTAAAACTATTGAAAATTTATATCAGCCAATAAATTCTAAATACTCTTATATTAGTATATTAGTGTATACATGCCATCTACGTCTCCTCATTCGAAATTGTAAGTGGTCTTTGTATATTTTTCACTTTCTCCTTATTTATTAATGCTAAGCGTAGGAATAGCAAGCAATTTATAACCATCAGAATGTAATAAATTTAAAATGATAATTGAATGATTGTATGAAATTGCTTAATACACAGGAAAAAATATTTTCGAAAAAAAACTTTCATTAAATTATTAATCAGAATTTTAAAATGATAGCAAATATTTTCATAATTAAAAAATTTACTCAAAATCAAACTATTATAAAAAAAAAATAACTCATATTTTACATAGAAAAATGATACATATACAATTATCTTATTAATTAAGATTTAACCTATTATAAAATTGTATATTCAATGATTCAAATTATCACTTATTTTTATTTGTATTTGATTAATTTATTAATTAATATAATTAGAAAAATAATTTAAAGCCATAAAATTGTTTTATTTGTATTAAAAAATGTTAGAAAATTTGAATTTTGATCACTTGAGTAATTGATACAATTAAGAAAGTAATTTGAATAGTTTCTATTGTTTATTTTTTCTTTTTTTATTTTTTAATAGACTATATTTTTTTTGTGTATGTAACACAATTTCTTATTTAAGTTTGGTTTCTTTAATAAAATTTTCAAATTAATTTTAAGTAAGAATAAAGTTATTTCTTGTGAATTGAATTGAATTTAATTTCTTTCTTTATATTCGCTAAAAAGAACTCAAATAAAGCAAAAAGTAATTGTTTATATATTGTTTCATTTGATTGCTTGTCAAAAAATCAAACAAAACTTTTGACATTTTGTCACCTCTTTTGTTACATGTAATGGCTTAAAACTTTTTTCTCAATGCGTTTTGTATCCCTATTGTTTTTTTTTTTTTACTTTTTTATGGCATTTCCAAATATATAGGCCAAAGTTTTGTTACCGTGTATGTTGTCATATTTAATGTTGTTTTCTCTCTTGTTATAAACGTTTTCTTTACATGACAACATACATACACACTTCATTTGTTGGGTTTATTATTATTTTTTTTTTATATCTGCATCACCAAGAAATACGAGTCAAGTTGGGCATGAAATGAAGTGAAGTGTGGCGGTATACATATAAAGAATTCCGGGACATTATAAGAGCAAGAATTTTGAAGACTTATGAAGTTAAATGTATAACAGGAACAGGAAAATAATAATGAGAGTAAATGGTTAAGGGTACTGAGATTGTTTTAAAAGTAGGAAAGTTTTTTTACTTTTTTGTGATTTTTCAGGAAACAGTACTACAATGATATATAAGGAAATACACAGGTTGTATTTACTTTACTGAAAATGTATTAAAGTTTTCTGGTTAAATAAGAGTTATTACATATGTATACCAGAAGCAAGGAAAATATAAAGTATTGAATCTGGAAATATTATTGCAAAAAGTATCACTTCTACGTTCCAACTCAATTCTACACCATTTCCAGTTGTATCTCATAAATTTCTATTTACATTTTAGAAAATTAATTTTATTTTTTAGAAATTTCTAATTAATTTCAGAAACTTCTAATTATATTTGAGAAATTTCTAATTTTGTTTCAGAAATTTCTAATTATGTTTCAAAAATTTCTAATTTTACTTTAAAAGTCTCTAATTATATTTCAGAAATTTCTAACTATACTTCAAAAATTTCTGATTACATTTCCATAGTTTCTATTTCTAGTTCAAAATATTCTATTCAAAAAATTCTAATTGTAATTTAGAAATTTCCATTTTTATTTCAAAATTTTCTAATTGTATTTACAAAGTTTTCGTTTGTAACATTCAATATTTTCAAATTGTATTTCCGAAATTTCCAATTGTATTTCAGAATATTATACCTATATATTCAATAGAAAAATTCTCAAATACAATTAGAAATTTCTGAAATAAGAATGGAAATTTCGGAAATACAATTAGAAAATATTGAAATACAAATGGAAATATTGAAATTACAATTAGAATTTTCTGAAATGCAAGTAGAAATATCTGAAATTCAAATAGAAATTTCTGAAGTATAATTAGAAATTTATGAAATATTATAAGAAAATTCTCAAATATAATTAGAAAGTTCTGAAATATAAATACAAGTTTCTGAAATATAATTAGAAATTTCTAAAACATAAATCTGAATTTCCAAAATACAATTGGAAATAATGTGGAAAATTTTGAAACACAAATGGAAACTTCTAAACTACAACATTTTTTGAACTACAATTAGAAATTTCTGAATGGCAATTAGAAATTTCTGAAATATAATTAGAAATTTCTGAAATATAATTCGAAAACTCACAAATATAATTAGAAAATTTCTGAAATATAAATAGAATCTTCAGAAATATACTTAGAAATTTATAAAATATAAATGGAAATTTCTGCTATATAAATTGAAATTTCTGAAATATAATTAGAAATTTCGGAAATATAATTAGAGACTTCTAAAGTAAAATTAGAAATTTCTGAAACAAAATTAGAAATTTCTCATATATAATTAGAAATTTTTGAAATACAAATAGAAATTTCTAAAAAATAAATTTAATTTTCTAAAACGTAAATAAAAATATCTGAAATACAACTGAAAATAGTATAGAACTGAGTTAGAATGGTGGAGTTAAGTTCTAGTATGGTTCTAGTTCAGTTCTATTTCAGTTCTAGTTCTAGTTCAGTTCTAGGTCAGAGCTAGTTCAGTTCTAGTACAGTTCTAGGTCAGTTATAGTTCATTTCTAGTTCAATTCTAGTTTAGTTCTGGTTCTATTTTAGTTCTAGTTCAGTTCTAGTTCAACACTAGTTCAGTTGTAGTTCACTTTTGTTCAGTTCTAGTTTAATTCTAGTTCAGTTATTGTTCAATTTAGTTCAGTTCTAGTTTAATTGTAGTTCAATTCTGTCTCAGTTCTAGTTCAGTTCTAGTTTAGTTCTAGTTCAGTTCTAGTTCTGTTAAAGCTTAGTTCTAGTTCAGTTCTGGTTCAGTACTAGTTCATTTCTGGTTCAGTACTAGCTCTAGTTGAGTTCTCCTTCAATTCTAGTTCGATTCTAGTATAGTTATAGTTTAGTTCTAGTTCAGTTTTAGTACAGTTCTATATTAGTTCTCGTTCAGTTTTAGTTCAATTCTAATTCACTTATATCTTAGTGCTAGTTCAATTCTAATTCTATTTCAGTTCTAGTACAGTTCAGTACTAGTTAAGTTCTGGTTCAATACTAGTTCTATTTCAGTTCTGGTTCGGTTTTAGTTCAGTTCTATTACAGTTCAGCTCTGGTTCAATACAAGTTCAGTGATTTAGTTCTGGTTCAGTTCTAGTTCAGTTCGAGTTCTTTTCTAGTTCTGTTCTAGTCCTATTTCAGTTCAGTTCTAGTTCAGTTATAGTTTATTTTAGTTTAGTTCTAGTTTAGTTCCAGTTAAGTTCTAGTTCAGTTTTGGTTCAGCTCTAGTTTAGTTCAATTCTAGCTCACATCTAGTTCAGTTCAAGTTCAGTTCTGGTTCAGTTCTAAGTCATTTCCAGTTCAGTTACAAATTAGGCTTAGTTCATTTTCAGGTCATTAACAAATTAGTGCTAGTTCAATTTTCGTTCCATTCTAGTTCAGTTCTAATTCAGTATAAATCAGTTTTAGTTCAGTTACAGTTCAGTTCTAACACTGTTTTTGTTTGTTACTTTACACAAAATTTTGCTTTAAATTGGCATCAAATTCTTAAATTGTTTTCTATTTTAATATCAGTCCTCAACTAATCTGTCTAGCTACTTGTCTGCTATTCCGTTTGTCCGTCTTTCTCTTTCTGTCTTTTTACTTGACTCTGTGCTCCAAACTACAAATGATATTATCATTATCTGCTAAGCCATAAACATTAACAGTAGTTTCAAATGTCAGCTAGGTACTTGGAAACTGGTCATTTGCCAAAAAATATTTATTTTTACATATTTTAGCACAATTTCCTCACTACAGCATACATGCCTTCGCTCATACATACCCAGAAGTCACAGCTAGTAAACCAGAAACACAAAACAACATGATGCCTTAAATATTTTTACTAAAACATCCAGTTGAGTTATACAATTGAGGCAAAAATCATTTTGAATATAAAATACATATTTTAAAACTAAGGAATGCACATCACAAATAGAATGAAGGATATTTTAATTATTTAACTAAATTTAACTAGATTTTAAATATGTAAATGATAGCACAGAGTAGAATTTTTTTTCAGGAATTTAAACAAAATATTAAGGCTACAACAAGCAAATGAATGTGCTTTACTTGGTTGGTTTGCAGCTTCTTGATGAAGACTCTTGTGTTTTATATAAATATGCTATTTTGAGAATTATGTTATGTTAGTAAATCATTTTATATTTATATTTGGTGATAATGATATTGCTAATGATAATCATGTTCTGTCTCTACTATCACTCACATTGCAAAACTCATCGTTTTAAATTTTGTATAATTTTGATGAAAAATATATCCTTATAAACATCATGTAGATATTATTTTTAATATTCATTATTACTTATGCTGACTACAATTATAATTTTATATTCCGTTTTTCCCACTCATTAACTGAGATGAGGTCAACATTATTACATTTAGCATACTAAACATTATTATTATTTTCATAAATTATACGGAGAATTGTCAGTTCTGGTAGATACAAATAAGATATACTCTTGAACGTATGTATATATAGCATAGATACACCATATTTGTTTTGCTAAAGAGCATAATAATATTCAAGTATAATAATATTTATGTCCTTTTGTATTTATGAACGAATTTGTAAAGTTGGTAAATTGTTAAGTAATACTTAGGGAAAGCCTTCTTAAAAATATAACTGAATTATTTTAAGGGATTTTTTCTATAACTTAGAACTAATTTACAATTCGACTTATTTTTTAAATTCTTCTTACTTGATACTTAATTTATGACATTTACACATACTGAGTAAAATACATTTAATTTTGCCTTCCAGATTTTCGAAATATCTGTGTAAGATTCCATCTTTTGGTCATTTAGTTATATTTGTGTGTTTTCTCATATTTTTATTTTCATTTATTTATTTGTTTCTCTGTTCATTTGTTTACTTGTGTATGCATTCATTAAAACAATTATTTGAATATTTATTTATTTATTTTAATATTAGAAAACCGAAACTATGTGTACAAAATTAATTGTACAATTTCTAATTTGAATATTTTAATAAAATTTGAAATTAAAATATAGGAATAATTTTATGTTTTGCTTATCAAGGGATTATTAAAAAACTTATTCAATTCCAAACATAAATTTTCTTCCAGCAGTAACGAACTATTCTAAATACGCATTTATAAATATTAGATTATATCTGGGGTAATTTGCTTTTGCTAACGTAAATTAAAAAAAATATTAGTGTAAATATAATAAATTTTTGGTGTAAAGTGTTTTGCAGAAAATACAACCCGTTTATTAACAATGTAATAAAAAACTAATAAAAACGATTGTAGCTAATCAATTACTACAACTGAAATCTGCAAAGTAAATAAATACTTTTCATATATATATTTTGTTTTCTTCTTTACCAATTTTAAAATGTTATAGATCATTGTATATTCTTACAAAAAAAAAAAAAACTCTCCTTAAATGCTTTAAAGAAGAGAGCGTAAATAAAGCTCTAAAAAACTGTAACAACTCTTTTTCATTTTTGGGATTTTTTCTATATTGATTATTTTTTCCAACTCGACGATTTTTGTCGTTCCATAGTTTTTCCTGATCTTTTTTGTCATAGCATTTTTTGCATTTTGGCGTTTATTTCATTTTGGTATTTTTTTTTTTTTGGTTTGGAGGTTTTTTTCGTTTCGACGTTTTTTCCGTTTTGACGATTTTTTTCCTCTTTTGTGGTTTTTTTATTTTGGCGATTTTTTTCGTTTAGACTATTTTTTATATTTGTTTTTTTTTTTTTTTTTGTCGACTTTTTTATTTAAGCGACTTTTTTATCTTTTAATTTTTCTTTTAATTTTTGGATTTTTATTTTTATATTTTTTTTTTGCATTTTAACGATTTTTTCCCGTTTGTGTGATTTTTTCACTTTGTCGATTTTTTTTCATTTAGATTAATATTTTTATTTATCCTGTTTTTGTCGACTTTTTATTTAAGCGATTTTTCTCTTTTTTCATTTTAGCATTTTTCTTTTAATATTGGCGATTTTTTTATTTTTCTTTTTGCCTTTTTGTGGGTTTAGCGTTTTGGAAATTATTATATTTTGGCTTCTTTTCCTTTTGGTTGACTTTCCTGCATTCTCGTTTTTATTTTTTTTTTATTTTTTTGTTTGGTTTTTAAGATTTTTTTTTATTTTAGCATTTTTTTCTTCGATCTCTTATTTTATGAAATTTTTTTTCATTTTGTTGATTTATTTGTATTTTACAATAAAAATGAGAAAATAATTTATATTTCTTCGAAAAAACTAAAGCACACATTATAACTTTTATTTTGGCTCAAAAAAAAAAAAATATATATATATATATATATATATATAAGTGAAAATATAATCCTCTGACTTTTCTAATAAAAGGCATCATAAAAATAAAACACCTTTCAAAAAGAAACACAAATTATCTAAATTTTTACTTTGCTTCTTATAACATATAAGATTCAGAAAAAATAATTAAATAAATAAAACAATTCAAAGTAATAAACTCTTTTTCTCTTTTGTTTATTACCTCCCTCTTACAAATCTCTCAATTAAAAGTTGAAAAAACTTTAATTCACCATTTGTCTTGTTTCGTTTTATACAGAAATAACAAAATTGACCCTGATTTCAGTTGAGTAAATTGTCTAAGAGACATGAGCAATAAAATAGAGAATAGTTTCAAATTTGAAACGCTCTTTTGTTTAAGGCTTATAAACATATATGTGAGTTTTTTCATATGTATTGGTAGGAATTTTTATCGCTTATAGCTTATAAAATACTGAATGGATTTTAGCAAAAATTTATATTCTTCATATTCTACACAACCATGAGAAAATACATTTCTACTGGTATATTTTTTTTATTAAAATCGGATGTATAATGTGAGCGAAAAAGGGATTGCAAAACATATGTTTGGTTATTAATTATATAGATCTATATTTGATATATTTTATTTGATTATTTAATAAATATACAGATTCTGAGTTTAACTTATGAGACCAAAAATCCAATGTGCCCCTGAATGCAACGACATGGTTTTTTGTTTTCGGTACAATTGTTGGATTTTAAAATTACTCCAAAAACACGGTGCGAAATATTTATCACTTTCTTTTCATAAATCTGTAATTTTTTAATCTATAATAAAAAAATAACAGAATTTTTCTCCAATAAGAATATTTTCCATAATACTAGTTAATATGTTCTAAATCTATTTGCGAATTATTTGGTAAACTCTATTTGAATTTGAAATTTATTTTTATTGGTTATATAAGTTTAAATTATTGTAAAAATTTATGACATTCAGAGAAGTGAGGGTAGAAGCATTAAAGTCCTTGATAAATGTGTTAGTATTACTACTTACAATTGATTTATGCCACGATAATAGAATACTAATTGGGATTAAAGATTAATTTTCTGCAAAGGAAACCGAACTGACTTAGTATGGCCACCATATAATTTTATAATGATCTGTGATAAATGTTTTATTATTTAATATTATTTCTTCCTGCTTCATACAAACTTTAATTATAATGGATTAATAGAATTCTGAGATATTTATAAAAAGGTAAATGTAAATAATTTTTTTTAATTCCATTTTAATTAAAAAAAAAATTAAAATACTATATTCGGCTGTGCAGAATGTTTTCTATCCTTCACCACCTTACCAACAAATAATAAAATTTACGCCTTAAAATATGCTTTCATATCTTCACATTTATACTTATAAAAATAATCTACATTTTTTTCCAAACTGCAAAAATATAAATAAAAAAGTAAACTATCATAGCGAGCGTTACAACAACAACATTGATAGCTTCTTACGACTACTAAATTTATATACATATGTTTGTGTGTGGTTACATGGTTATACAAAAAACAACAGCAATCATTGCAATGCTTCTATTTCCAACTAAAAAACGTCCAAATATACATAAAAAATGGTTGTGTGTAGGTATAACCAATCAATAACTTATGCTTGCTTATACAAAAAACAACAACACTGAAAGTAATTGCAATGCTTTTATTTTATCTGTGTATATTTTTAAATTTTTTTCAGATTTTTGCCTATAACTCGGTTATGGTTAAATTAAAAAACCGAAATTTTGGAAAAACATTTAATACCGATCTATATAAAAACGAAATCCGTAGCTTAAACAACGGCTTCAAAAAGTCAAAAATACCGATATCTCGGTTATTGTTGAACCGATTTAGTTCAGAAAAAAATTTCCAAGTCTTCTTTGCAAAAACAAAGTCCCTAGTTCATATAGAAGCTTCAGAAAATCGAAAACTGCTTTCAAAAAGCTGGCTTCATAAATGCCATTTCAATCGAGAAACCAATGGATGGACAGACATCGTCATATCGACTTCATTTTTTACAAGAAAAATCCAGAAAATATATTTTTTTTTTGCTTTCCCATGAATATTGAGGAAATTACAAACGAAATGACAAACTTGTATACACTTTACACCTGTGGTCAAGGCTATAATAAAATCATTTACTACAAAAAGTACGTAGATATCAATTCAGAAATCAATAGAGCAATAATGATGAAAATTTACAGAGCTATTGCAGTCATAGTAGTGAATTACATACATTATATGTTTGCTATATTATTTTAAAGATTCTTGGTGGTATAATTATATCTGTCCGTAAGTCAAGCGCAGAGACAATATTTAATTATCGCAAGGCTACATCCGCAGATGTCCGTCAATAAAATTTTAAAAATCCAATACACAAGATACCAATCTTTTATTTTATATTGATTAAAGCGCGGATGCAGAGGGAGCAAAAAAAGAAAAAAAAAATATTTTTCACTCAAAGTAATTGAATATAATCTGTACAAAAATTTTAATTACGGTTGTATTATTTTTGTAATTTATGACCAAAAATAAAATCTAGCAAAGTTGTTCATCTAGAATATAGCATAAATTATATTTCACAAAGTTAAAAATGCGAAAATAATACTCTTTAAAATATTCTAGCATTTTGTTCAAATATTTTTGATTTCAATTTTTTATTTAAATTTAGCGAATATTTCAGTACAATTATATTGTTTGGAATTTTGCAATATTTTAAAACAATAGTTCATGGTATGTTAGCTTTATAATAAATTACAAATTTTGTAAAATTTCAAAAATTTTCATAAAATATTTACAATCAGCTTGTATTCCACAGTGCGTCTGCGTAAACTTACATTCCCAAGAACTTGAAGGTAAAGCGGAAATTTAGAAAAAAATTAAACATTTCTTAAACTTTTTAATTTTAGAAAAGTTTAATATGATTTCAAAATATTTTTGTTAAATTTGACAAGAAACTGAAAGATTATTTTTGGAGCAGGATAAGAAATATCTGATGTTAATTTTTTATTAAAAATGCTATAGATAAATTACAAGTTAATGACTGGGACATAATCGAAAATTTTTAGAAATAAATCTTTAGCCTCTTATCGTCTGGTTGGATTTACACAAAGTTTTACATGGACGTAGCAAAGGAGTTTGTAATTTGAAGTCTGGAAAGGAGACCTCTCAAATCCCTCAGGAGCGGAGCTAAGGGGGCTCAAAATAGGGTACCACTACTATAGAAAATTTTTTAAACATTTACCATTTTTTTGTTTCTTATTCGATTTTAAATATCTTCTTCTTAAAGCACTTTATAAGGCTTATTTGTTTATTTGTGCTATTTATCTCTTATAGTTTTCGAGTTACTTGCATCTGAAATTTTAACTACCTCAATTTTGGTAGTTCTTGGTCTAGTTTTTTATCTATTTTTATCTATTGAATAAAAAAAAATTGAAGTCGATATCTTAACTGAGTCCAAAGGAAATGATTCTGAAATTGAAAAATAAAAAAATTATTATTATTATTATTATTATTATTTTTTGCCGAAAAAGGGTTTATACTCTTTTTTTCTCTAAAATGAGATTTCCTTTAACAACATAAATAATTTTATATTTTTCTGAAAATTATCTTTACAGTGATAATTCTACAATATTAAACCATTCCTATAGCCCAAGCGATCTAAGTACTCATCCTCCCAAAATTGACCTCTTTTAAATGAAAGTTTTGAATTTAGTCTATATGTTTTTAAATTCCAAAGCATGAATCTGCGAAGAGAATGTAGTTTCAGAGTTATATTGCTATCTCTGGGATATTGGGAAAATTTGAACTTTATGGACAAAAATTCGAGAAATATCATTTTTGAAATCTTCGACGTATCTTTTTTTTTTTGAGATTGTGGGATTTGTTTTACAGATTGCTAAACTTTTTTATACTTTGTAATTTTAAATAATAATAATCTAACGAAGATTTGATTACGAATAAAATATTTCTAGTCTTTCCAAAAATTGGAGAAAGCATGAACTTGATTTTTTTCAATAAATTGTGTTGCCTAGCTGATGATATATTTTTTTTCATTATAAACAAAAATGAAGTCAATATATTTTACAGGACCGAAGTTACTCCACTTTAAATATAATATGTTACTAAAATTTCCAAAAATAATGTACTTTTATGGATGTGAAAAAGCCATAACTATATAAATAATTTTTCTCCCATAGCGAATGATAAAAGGTGTATTTGTGCTGAAAGACGCAAAAAATGCAATTTTTCGTAACATGCTAAATTTTAATGTAGCGTAATTTCGTTTCTGTAAAAGATAATGACTTGAATCTGTTTGTATGCAATGAATAATTATATTAGCTAGGCAATATAATTTACGTAAAATTATATTCTTAGAATTTAATTTTAATTAAAAAAAAAAAAAAAAAAAACTGGAGAAGCTATCCGTAATAAAATCTTTGCTAGTCAAGATATCTCAACGAAATTTTCGGCAGTTGTAGACTTTATTGTTAGAAGTGACAAGGTATAAAAGATTTTTATAAAAGGAGTCCCAAAATTCCCAAAAAACTTCAAAAATCCCAAAAATTGGATTTTTCACTTTTTCCCCCATAAAGTCCATATTTTTCCTATATCTCAGAGATAACAATAGTTAACTCTTAAGAACACATTTCATATACCGAAACTGCATTCTTTTTGCAGATTCATACTTTGCGATTTTAGAACTTATAGACTAAATTCAAAACTTTCATATAAAATAGGTCAAATTTGGGAGGGTGTGTACTTAGACTGCTTAAACTATTGGGATTATTTTTATTTTCAAGTCATCTTTGTGTAGATGCCTTTTAGATGAACATAAAACTTCTAAATGTTGTTGAAGAAAATTATATTTTAGAGAAAAAAGAATGTAGATGCTTTTTCGGTCAAAAAACACAAAAAAATGATAATCTTTAAAATATTATTGAAACTACATATCGTTTATTTTTGGACTCAGTTAAGATATCGACTTCAAATTCATTACTTTTTAATTAGTTAGACAAAAATCTAATGAAATCGGTTGGAAATACTGGTATATATATATAAAAAAAAACAAGACCACGAATTTGCAAACTTGTGGTAGCTAAAATTTCAAATGCAAATAACTAGAAAACTATAAGAGATAACAAGTAGCATTTTAAGCACGCTTTTTATAGGCCCTTATTAAGGGCTTTCAAAGGATGTAAAAATATTTGAAATCAAATAAGAAACAAAAAATTTGAAAGCGTTTAAAAATTTTTCTATGTCAGAGGTAGCCTTCTTTGAGCCCCCCTAGCTACGCTCCTGAGAGATATGTGAGATCTCCTTTCAAGCTTGAAATTGTATGTTTCTTTGCTATGCCTATTTGAAATTTTATGTAAATCCAAAAATTTTTGATTCTGCCCCACTATGTATTACTGTCGTAATTAAGTTAATGAAACTAAAATATTTTCCAACATAATCCCTTTAACAATCCGATACTGTTACAAAATTAATTCCAATTAGAGAAATATATTATTTAATTCTTTAATTCTTTAAATGCAATTCTTTAGCTAAATAGTATAAAAAAAAAAACAAATAAATTTATCAATAATTTCAATTTCTGTATAATTTCGTGCATTGCATATCATTTGCAAACAATTATTTTAAAATGAAAATATTTGCTCAAATTACAAAAGATATTTTGTATTACATTTTGGCATTATTTTTTCATTTGTTAAAATGAATTTTTATCAATTGTTACTTATTATTTTTCTTTTTTTTGTTTGTGTCATTAAATTCAGATCACATCAACATATTTTTCTTTTGGTGCAATAACAAAAAATCTTTTTCATGTACATACATTTGTTCGTTATTGTTTATTTTATTTTTTTTATAAATCCCATGCTCTCCCTTAAAAAATGAAAGAAAATTATTTCAAAAATTGTTTTGCATAAAAATCCAATTAAACTTGAAATGACATAAAGCTGGAAACACTTTTATGCTGTTCGTTGTTTTTAACAAAAAACCAAACAGATACGCGCACACAATTGTATTAGTCATGTAGAGTATTTGAAAAAAAAGTTAACATTTTTTTAAGAACCTTTTTTATGAGCACAGAGCTGGGTGAACAACATGAAAAAAAAAACAAAAAAAGAAAAACGAAAAAAACCAAGGCAAGGTCATAAATTTTAGCATGTAATGCTAATTATGTCTAGAAGCCGTATTTAAACGTGTATGAGTATTTATGTATGTGTGATTATTTGAGTTTATATTTGTAATAAGTGAAATTTGTTTTGTTGCAAAATAAACATCAACTTTTTATTTAGCAGACGTTTTTTGCTACAACAACCTTTTTTTGTCAGTTTTGCAAGCCACGTTATTTATTTTATTATTATTATTTTTTTATTTATTTTTTATTTTGTTAGTCTTTTCGAGTATGAATAATGTAATTGCTTGAATTTTAAAGTATGCCATGGCACAAGGATAATATCATAAAACATTTAACAATATATGAATATTTTTTAAATAATTTTCGTACAAAAATTGTAAAGAAAATATTTTTTTTAATTTATAGCATTATAAAAATTAATGAAAAATTACTTTTAAAAAATTGTTTGATAAGCGCAAAGCTTTTACCCAAATTTATTTCTATTAGATATTTTTGATGTCATGCACTAACTAAAAAAACGAATACTTCTAGTTCCCTTATGACCCACAAATACCCATATTTTTTACATTATTTTCCTATAAAATATTTGCAAATATATTAAAAACTTTAAACAGCCTCAAGTGGTTTCTAATCGATTACCAAATAAATTGAAATATTTTTCTATTGTAAAAAAAACTGTATCAAAAAAAGTAACAACAAAAAATAAATAAAAAACCTTCGAATTGAAAAATATTCCAATATACAAACAATGATAGTTTTATTGTAGTTTATGGCATTGTTGCGAAAATTCAATGGAAAAACAGCTCATCAATTTTGTAAATGTGTGTTCAGTTCAATGCAACTTCAACAGACGCAGCACCAAAACTGAAACAACAAATGGTTGTAAATTTGTTTTCCATAAAATGTTTTTGTGGCATTTAATACAATATATATAATTTTCGTTTTCCTTACATTTTACAAATAGTATTTTATATAAGTATTGCGTTGGGTTTAGTGAAAATTGATATGCAATATATTTGATGGTAATTACTAAAAATGGTTTTTAATTATAATCACAATAGCGTTGCTGTTAATACCCTTTAATATGTAAATTTTGTTTGGGAATATTTTTTTTCTAATAAAATACATGCCTAATTGGAATTCTATAAATAAAGGTGAACTTCAACAAAACAAATTGGAATTTTCTAATGATGGTCTTAGTTTGAAATAAAATTTTGAAATTATAATCAAAATTAAAATATGAACTAAAACTGAACTAGCACTGAAAAAGAACTGATATAGAACTGTACTAGAATTGTATAAGAATTGAACTAGAACTGAACTAGTACAGTAGAACTAAAATTTTACTAGAACTGAACTCAAACTAACCTAGAACTAAATTGGAATTAAAACATAACTAAACTTTAACTGATTTTAAACTGAAATAGAATTAATTTGAAATTGAATCAGAAAGAAACTAGAACTGAACTAGAACTGAACTAAAACTGAACTATAATTGAATTAGACCTAAACCAGGACTAAACTAAATCTGAACTAGAACTGAACTAGAATTGAATTAGAACTGTACTAGATCTGAGCTAGAACTGAACTAGAACAGAACTAACACTGAAATTAGAATTGAACTAGAACAGAACTAGAACTGAACTAGAATTGAACAAGAGATGAACTAGAACTAAATTAGAACTGAACTAGAACTGAAATAGAACTGAACTAGTACTGAACTATAACTGAGCTACAACTGAACTAGAACAGAACTAGAATTGAACTAAAATTTTACTAGAACTGAACTGAAACTAACCTAGAACTGATTTGGTATTAAAATATAACTAAACTTTAACTGATCTTAAACTGAAGTAGAATTAATCTAGAATTGAATTAGAAAGGAAATAGAACTGAGATAGAACTGAACTAAAAATGAACGAGAATAGAATTAGAACTAAACTAGGACTGAACTAAAACTGAACTAGAACCTTTAAGTTTTATTTATTAGCAACTATTAAATTAATTAAATTAAATAAGATAAAACAATTCATAAATTAAATATATTGAAAATTATTAATTTAATAAATCTTTATATCAAATGTTCAATTTTATTAATGGTGTATATTTCTATGTCTTCATCACTCGTGTGCAGAGCTGGGGAATTTATCCTTCATCTTCAAAAGTTTTGCCATATATATATTTATATATTTTATTTACTTTCAATTTTTATTTGTTTATTTATTTCATATTTTTTTAATTCCATATTTTTTTGAAGAAAATTTTTTTTTATAATGCAGTTCCGTAAAGCTATTCAGCTTTTCTACAGGAAATAATAATAAAAAAATTTTTCCTTTGTGTTCAATTTCGGTAATTTTTTATTCTTTAAACTTTTTATAGGAATTTGTATTATTTAGAATATTAGTTGGTATTTTATTTAAAATCGTAGACAGCGCGACGGAAAGTGTATTACGACCTATTCATTAGAAAAACGTTCCATTTTGTATCTTCCAAGCGATTTCATACTCGTGTTATGATTGTGGTCGATTGGAAGTAAAAATCTGGTGTCGTTGTCAAATTCTTTTATAATCGTTGTATTATATATTTTTTTAATATTTAGCACATTTAAGTTTTTGGTAAGACTGTTTCTGTTATGCATATTGTTGGAATTTGATGGGCTATTGGAGTTATCTCTACTATGGTGCTGATATTTTTTCCAAAGTATTTTTAATAGGCTATTTTGCGTTTTTTTTTTAATGTGCTTTTATATTTGACATTTCCCCATGTTGTTATGTCATGTCTTATGTACGATTCAGCTAAGGAAAAGTACGTTATATGTGGCGCAGTTACTTGAGTGGTACCTTATATAAGACGTTTTTCTCAGTTTCTTTTCTAGATTTTTTATATGATTTTTCCATTTGAATTTGCTGTCTATGATTTGCTGTCTATGATTTCTAAAATTGTTGAACATGAGTCATTATTGTTAGTGTTATTATTAATGGTTTTGTGCGGACATTCTGTGTTGTGAAATTTTATTTCTATATTCTATTCTGCGATATGAGTGAGTTTAATATGCATGACTTTAGTCTTATTAGCATTGATAACAAGGCCGTTATTATGACACTATTTTGTAGCAGTATTTATATGTTTCTGTATTTACTTTGGCCGTTTATTAGGTTATTATCGGTAACTATTATGGTGGATTCATCAGCATATGCGAAAGTTTTACAATCTTACAAACTTTTCATCATTATATACAGTAGTGGTCCAAGTTTAGAGCCTTGTGGAACTTCGTGGTCATACGTCTGTTTTACACTCAATTTGCCGTTAATTTTTACACAATAGTTTCTGTATTCCAAGTAGCTTTTAAGCCATTTTAATATATTATCTCTGATACTATTTTTTTCGAGTATTACTAATAATTTATTGTGGAAAAGAGTATCGAATGCTTTGCTAAAGTCGATGAATAGGACCTTGATATGCATATTTTTAATGAAACTTCCGTTGACATATAGTTTGAGAAGTTTTCTAAAAGTTGGTTTATATTCTTTTTTCTTTTTGGAAACCAAATTGATTTTTGTTAATGATTTTATATTTTTTAAGGAAGTTTGTAACTTTTCTAGCTATTACTTCTTCAAGAATTTTGTCTATAACAGAAAGAATAGCAATTGGCCTATAATTATTATAATCTGATATATTACCACTCTTATATATTGGCCTAACTATTGAGGTTTTCAACATATTTGGCACAGAGGCTTGTTCTAAACTGAAATTTATTAATTTAGTGATGAGTGGTATTAAAAATCTTGCATTTGTTTTCAGATCTTTAGGTCGTATTCCATCAGCTCCTGCACCTTTTCTAATCTTAAGATTTTTTAGAGTATTGAAAATTTCCTCTTCATTAGTATTCTCAACGTATATTGCATTTGCTACCGAATCGTCAAAATTATTTATTGTTTTTATGTCACAGCAATGTAGGATTTTTTTAAGATTTGTATTAAAGTTTAACGAAAATTTATTTGTGATATCGAATATTTTTTCATTTTTGAAATTTCTTATTATAAAAGAGTCTATATTTGTTGTTCTTTTGCCAATAATATCATTTATTAATTTATTAAAATTTTATTATCTCTTCACTAATCCATGGATTTGAGGATGTTTTTTTAAACGTATTTTCTTTTCTAATTTGAATTTTTGTAAATTTCACTGAATTTGTCTTTAAAATTATTAAGCACATCATTTATGTTAGAATTTTATTGCACTATTGCATTTCAATTAGTATCTTGTATTTGTTTGTTCATTTTATAGTTGTGAAAATGTGGCCTGATTTATTACGTTTTCTTCTCCCTGGTTGTTTTCGCTTTTTTCAACACAACAATATAAGGAATAGTGGTCCGATATTGTTATTGTTATTACTGCAGCGTGTCTTTTTGATGTTTCTATGTTATCTTTTTTTATAAACAGATGATCAATGTACCCAAGTTTTTGTAGTTTTATTTGGATCTTTCTCATTACCATATTGTGATATGTTGTAGTGGTTTCTCTTAATGTGTCTATTTTTACATCTCCTACTAGAATAATCTCTTGTTTTTTCTTTATGTTATTAATTATTGTTTCGAGATCTTTAATAAAAGGAGAAGTATTTTGGTGTGGAAGACGATAATTTGACAAAATAGAAGTAGTTTTGTTGCTAATTTTTATATCTTTATCCAAAGAATTATATCTATTTCCAAAGAGTTAGCATTGACAGCGATTTGATTGAAAGGTAAGTTTTCTGCAATGTGAACTGCAATTCCTCCGCCTCTATTTTTTTTGTTGAACGGAACTAGAACTGAACTTAAAATTAACTAGAAGTGAATTAGAACTAAATTAGGAATGAACTAGAACTGAACTAGAAATGAACTAGAGCTAAACTAGAACTGAAGTAGTCCCGACTTGGGACTGAAGTAGAAAATATACAGAACTGAACTAGAACTGAAGTAGTAATATACTATGAATTACTTACTTATTTATGAAATAAAATTTAATTTAATGTTGTCTAAAAAAAAGCCTTTTAATATTAAGATCCATATCTTCCTTCCTTCCTTCCTTTTTTAGCAATAAATCTGCACCTGATTTAACATGAAAAAAAAATTTCATATTTTCTCAAATGTTGCCTTTTTATTCTCTCTCGCTTGAGTAAGAAAATAACTGCACAAGTGAACATCCAAGTAATACTTAAGAAAATTAAAAGCACCTGAATGCAAGAAAACTAAAATCAATATTTAATTAAAAGCAAATAAAGCATCAACAACTTAGATACAAATTAATCTTGAAATATTCATAGAGAGTTGTCAGTAAAAATAGGTCAGAGCCTTTAGTTTAAATATGTAGGCCATTAAAATAATCACTGGGTGATTATAATAAACAGCAGTTACAAACTATGAATTACCTTAAGATTATATAATAAGAACTGTTAATGTTTTGCCTTAATTCTTTAGAGAAATCTTCAATAATAATTAAGTTTTAGCATTCATTCCATGATCATGAATAGAAATAGAAAACAACCTAGCTCATTAATTATAACACGCCTCTGGCGCAAATACAAGTAAATGATTCAACAACACCTAGCAAATCTAAAGCACAAGATAACAATGGAAATGATACTAAAGATAACTATACTAGAAATATATGTTGTAGTTTTTATTTTATTACAGTTACAATAAGAACTACTGAAATACCAAATGGTATTATTAAATTAAAGAAGATGGTAGAAAAAAACTATTTTAGTATTCTACTTCTTTGTAATGCTCCTTTTGTAAATAACCTAAATAAATTCAGTTTAAGTTGTAAAAAAAAGTAAACTTTTCAAAAGTTATAGTTTGTTTTTGGTTTAATATAATTAGTGCAGCTAAAGACCTTCAGACAAGTATGTCTGGCCTTAATTTTATTTATTTTATATTGTTAAGATTTTGTTATTGCTACAAATAAAAATAAATTCCAAAATACTCTTTCTCCATTCAAATAGGTTACCTTGGAAAATCTAAACTGCGTAACTTTATTAAATTTAATATATTTAACTTCTTAGGTAAAATGTTCTCATATTCTCTGTCTATATTTTCATAGGTATATGATGTATATTTTCTGGCAAAAAGAACTTTAATACATTCATTAATTTTATTACTAACACGCAGACATTAACACACATTTCCCTTGAGGGTCATTGACATACATTGAACTTTCATATAGAAAGAAAAATAAATAAAATGAAATAAAATAAAATAAAATAAAATAAAAAAACATAAAAAATAAAAGAAAACATAAAAAATAAAAGAAAACACAAAAAATATTAAATGAAAAGAAAACTTTAAGGTGGAAAAACTGTAAAGCATAGATGTTGGTCAGAAAATGTGGAAAATGCCTTTGAATGGAAGTTTGTGGTAGTCGTTAAAAAATCAAAAACTAAGTAAAAGACACAAAAACATATTAAAAGTAGGTTAAAGAAATAACATAGAGAAGAATATTTACTTGAAGTGCTTACAATCTTACCGGCAATTTTCATTCAACAGAGTGACAGAAGTATTATGAAACAACAATATAGAGATTTAAACCCGTTTTCGACCACTACCCGATACCGTTAATATAAAATAATAAAATTTGTTATGGAGTATACTTTAGTAACTGTAATCATAAAGTTTGAATATCAAACTATTATAGTTTCTGAGATTTCGGGTATTGCGAAACAACTTGAACTGAGCAGAAATTGTGCTTTAAGAAAAATAATTTCACTTTCGCTAATAAATCTGTATCTCTTAAACTGCTGCTAGGATGGAACTAAAAGGTTTTAGAGGAAGACTCAAGCTTTCGAAAAAATCATTTTGCAGTTACCCAGTGGCAATAAGAGATCAGCTACAGCGTGTTAAAGCTTATCACCTCAAGTATGCAAAAGTTTGAAAAAATCGTAAATTCTACAAATCAAATATGTTTTCAAAGATTTTTAAATTTCTATAAAGTGCTTGGCGAGATAAAGAAAAAATATACTTATCTAAGTTATCTCTTTTAAAATATATTTGCGCTTGAATTTTGAATTTTTTGTCTAGACTTTATTTGATTTATTGGGAATAAGACCTTTACGATTGAATTAATTTTTTTGAATTTAATTTTTTGTCTAGAGTTTATTTGATTTTTTTGGAATAAGTCCTGTGGTATATGAGTAAAAACATTTTTTAAAATATTCTGTAATTTCTAATATATTTTAAAATTACATGCTTGAAAACTGTTTAAGTACCTTAATTCTTCTTCAATTTTCAAGGTAAACAGTCTAAAATTAGTATAAAAATAGCTGTTTTGAAACAAAAATATCTTTCCATTCTTTTACAATTTTCTCAAAGTTCTGACAACACTATGCAACAATTTTCCAAAAATGTTCTCACACATGAAGAAGTCGATACATGCATTAAGCTTGGGGCCAGACATAATAAAACTACGTATCCAGGTTTACTCCAGACGTTAAATTTTCTCTCAAAAGAACTTCAAATTTTCGAAAAATAAGTTTGTGTATAAAAAAATATATAAAATATTTAACAAAATTTGATAAAATAGATATCAAATGAAAGCTAAGAATCCCAGCAATAAAACAAAAGTATATATTTAAATGCTGCATCATAAAATTTTAAGAAAATATCCTATATATAAAGTATATGATTTACTAATAAATAAAATACTAAGTAATTAAATTTTCAAAAACATATCTTCTTAACTTTATTTAATAAAATATATTTAAATAAAATATATTACTATTATGCAGGGACACGTAGCTTTAATTTGATATCCATATTAATAATTTATAATAATCTTAAAAATTGCGCTTTTTTCGAATCCTTGAAGTTATTTTAAAGGGATATATGACAGCCTGGAAAAAAACTCGGTACACAGATTTACCAAGGATGATCTCTAGTTGTAAGAATGATTATTGCAGGCTGATATGTTTTTAAGAAATAAATTGTAAAAGGTATAATTATTAAAAGGATATTTTCTTAAGTTTTCGTGTTGCAACATTTAAATAAAAAAATACAATTAAATTGCAGGGATTCTTAGCTTTCATTTGATATCCAAAGATATCGATATAAAATTCGTACATATTTAATATTTTTTCTTAAAATGTGTATCCTTCGAAACTTTTAAATCTTTTTAAGAGGAAATTTGAAGTCCCGTAGAAAAACTGGGTACAGAGTTTTATCCAGGATGATATCTAGTTGTGAGAATGATTACTGCAGGCTGATATGTGTTTGATAATAAATGGTAGAAGGTATAAATTTTAAAAGAATATTTTCCTAAGTTTTCGATATAAAATTCGTACATATTTAATATTTTTTCTTAAAATGTGTATCCTTCGAAAATTTTAAGTCTTTTTAAGAGGAAATTTGAAGTCCTGGAGAAAAACTGGGTACAGAATTTTATCCAGGATGATATCTAGGTGGTAGAATGATTACTGCAGGCTGATATGTGTTTGATAATAAATGGTAGAAGGTATAATTTTTAAAAGAATATGTTCCTAAGTTTTCGTGTTGCAACATTTAAATAAGAAAATACAATTAAATTGCAGGGATTCTTAGCTTTCATTTGATACCCAAAGATATCGATATAAAATTCGTACATATTTAATATTTTTTCTTAAAATGTGTATCCTTCGAAACTTTTAAGTCCTTTAAGAGGAAATTTTACGTCCTGCAGTAAAAAAGCTAAGTACTTAATTTTACCTCTTATGGTCTCTAGTTTTCTCCAAACATCGATTTTTTCATGTGTGAAAATGACTGTCACATGGTGCAAAAAAATAAGGATTCGTAGATGGTTAATAAAGAAATTTCAGATCAAGTTCATTCAGCATTGGTTGAAAAATAAATTTTTGAAAAAGTTTCATTTTTATTGATTGATAAAAAAATATCAATCTAGTTTTTTTTTTTTAATTTATTGACGGTATTTAATCGCAAAATAGATTTAAATCCATTTGATAGTAAATTGTTTCATGCCCTGCCAAAAACGAATGCTGTTATGCAAATTTTATCAAAAAAGTCAATTTTTTAAATGACTTTTTTATTTAAATTGTACAAAAAAGCACATTAACATTATAATTTCACTGTTATATCTTATGTAATATATAAAATAGATATTAGTCTTTCATTGATGCAAATATCAAAAATTTTTTAAAAGCTAAAATTAAAAAAAAACATTTCTGAAACTATTTCAGGAAGTAAATTTTTTAAATATTTTTTTCAATCGAATTATCCGATTAATTGACATAATTTACTCCAATATATTTTTACTCAAAATTATTGATTTTAATTTAATCGAACAAATATTTGATTTTAATTTCGATTAAACGAACAAACATTATTCGAGTGTATACCCTACTACACATATCCCTATGCTAAATTGTAAAAAAATTCTAAATTTTAATATACATTTTTTCTTTTTTTGTAAACCTTGAATGCGTGTCGTATCTTATGGTAAAAGTGGTAATCCTGATAAATTCCTTAGCTGTCATGATAAAAGATACAACCTTTCAAATAAGTTGTGTTTCTAAAAATATGTATCACTTAATAAAATTACATCTGTAACATACTCTTTCCTATACGAAATTTATAAGGTAATAGGAAAACATATGCAAAGTATTTTGTATGAGGAGTATGAGTATAACATATATAGAGTATATATGATTATTTTGGAGTAATAAAACATTTGTGTATGTCTTTATTCTGTCTATCTAGCTTTACCGCCAAACAAATAATTTCCTTTACAATTCCCCATTTTTTTTTTTTTTTTGGTTCTTGTTGCCTTTCGTTTGCGAAAGTTATTTTTTATGTTTTATTTTTGATTTTATTACTTTGTCGTTGTACTTTTTGATGAATTCTCATTTTTACAAAAACACTTATACACAACTTTAATATATGAGAAGGAAAATAAAAAAATTAAGAGGCCAAGTAAAAACGCTCATACTTAAGACAATATATTTCTAAGAATTCAAACTCATTTTAATAAAAAAAAGGTCTATTAAAAGTCTATTAAAAGCCCTATGGCTGGAGCTATTCTAAAATGCGAAAAAATTCCTCAGGACTTATTTATACTAAAAAATAAATATAAGAGTAAGTTCTACCCATAAAAAAGTATAACTTTTAAGTATCAAGAATTTAATAACACCATAATTAATTCAAAGGCCTTCAAAAAGTCATATACCCTAAATTCTTCTTCTGATTTATACTTGGTCTCTCTTACCATTATATGTGCCGCTAGTTTGCAAATACTATTGATGTTTGTATTTCTGTTACGTTTATTTTATTTATTTATTTATTTTTGCTCTTGTATACTGAGTGTGTATTTATAAACAAATTTTTATGGCTTTTTTCCTGCTTGTATCTGTTGGGTACGAAAAAAAATGTTTTTTTTTTTTTTTTTGAATTGTGAATGCCATAAAAAAGGTAAATAACAAAAAATACCTGCTACAAATAAAAATATTATTTGTTTGTACATATGTTGCCTTCCCTACCAATAAATAAAAAAAAAACATTTGTAATTTTCGATGATGTAGTGTAATATGTCACCAATATTACAATTTCATTTTGTTTGCCTTAAGGCTTGCTTCCTTTTAATGTTTACATCCTTCAACTCTGTTGCCTGTCGTGAAGGCAACTGGGAGTATGAGTGGTTTCTTTAAGCCTGTTAGGCAATTACTGTGAAAATTATTTCTTAAATTTCTCTATGCAATTATTTTTCATTATTTTTCTTATGAAATTTATTTTTAAATTATAAAATATTTGTTTAAATTAATAGTATTTTCTTTTGACAAACGCAAATTCTTGTTAGGCCTAGTTAATCAATTTAATGTCATTCAATTCTTGAGACTAATTTCCCCTATATTAGTTGACAAAACATATAAATTACTTTTTATGTTTGTTATGAAATAAATAAGTTTTTTTTTTTTGTTAATATTACTTTACTTCTATTTATTATTATTAAATTTGTAAATTTCAATTTTATTACTTTCATATCAAGACTTTTCTTGATAAGACGTAAATTTTTACAATTACATGTAATAAAATAAAATTTAAAATTTTATTGTTTTAGTGGTAAGATGAAACAAAAGTTTATATAAAAGCGAGAGTAATTGTATTAAGTTCCCTAAACATTAATGAAAATATCATATAGAAATGTCATTTAGAGGACATTTTCTTTAGCATTAAATAATACAAGATATTTTACTCAAATATCTACAAAAGAAATTCCAGCTTAGTTCTAGCTCAGATCTAGTTAAGTTCTAGTTCAGTTCTACTTCAGTTCTAATTCAGTTCTAGTTCAGTTCTAGCATAGTTCTAGTTTAGTTATAGTTCAGTTCTCATTCAGTTATTGTTCACTTCTAATTCAGTTCTAGTTCAGTTCCAGTTCAGTTGAACTAGTAAATTTCCCCTTATACCGTTTTTCTCTAGTATTTCTAATAATTTCTCGTGCGATAGAGTATCAGTTCTATTTAAATTCTAGTTTAGTTCTAGTTTAGTTCTAATCCAATTCTAGTTTAAATCTAGTTCAGTTCTAGTTCATTTCTTGTTGAGTTCTAATCCACTTCTAGTTTAGTTATAGTTCATTTCTAATTCAATTCTAGTTAAATTCTAGTTTAGTTCTAGCTTAACTCTAATTTAGTTCTAATTCTATTCTAGTTTGGTTCTAGTTCAGTTCTAGTTCATTTCTTGTTCAGTTCTAGTCCACTTCTACTTTAGTTCTAGTTTAGTTCTAATTTAGTTCTAGTTCAGTTCTAGTTCATTACTTGTTCAATTCTAGTTCAGTTATAGTTCAGTTTAAGTTCAGTCCTTATTCAGTTCTAGTTTTAGTTCAGTTCTAATTTAATTCTAGTTCAGTCCAGGTCAGTTTTGGTTTTAGTTTAGTTTCAGTTCAGTTCTGCTTCATTCCTAGCTTAATTCTATTTTTAATTTAGTTCGTTCAGTGCTAGATCAGTTCTAGTTTTTGTTCACAATTCAATAGATTAACATTTTTTATTATTCTTTTAAAACTTAAAAGAAAATACAACTTAAAATATATGTTGAGTTCTCCTCGGCATATGTATGTTCTTGGCTGAAAAATTTAATTTATAATTTGTATTCATATACACGTCTCCAGGTACTGAGGTTTTAGTATTCGGGATTTCATATATTTTTATTTTCTTTTGTTTTCGTTTATTTGGTTTATTTTAATTTGATTTATTTATTATTAGATTTTTAATTTGACGTGTTTTAAGCTTTTTTATTTTAGTGAATTTTTATAATCGTAAATTTGTCTGCAGGAAATTTTAATAATAATTTACTAAATATTAAATTCAAAGAGTGTGCATTGCAAATTTATTAGATGGTTGTATTTGCTTTTAATATTTATGATACTTATGAGTATTTTATTTAGAACAGTGGGCAATACGACGGGTATTATGTTTAGGCCATACTCATTTCTAAAATGTTGGATTTTATATCTTCCTTGTGATTTTATTCTTGTATTATTTATGCGATCAATTGTCTGCAAGAATCGGCTGTCATCATCAAATTCTTTGATAAGTCTTATGTGATATATGTTTTTGGCATTAATAATTTTTAGATTTTTTTGCCAAGCTGTTTGTTTTAGGAACATTGGTGAAATCGTTTGTGGTGTTGGGATTGTTCTGGTAGTAATGGTGATGTTTTTTCCACAAGGTTCCAAGCAGGCTATTTTGGAGCACACTGCTTAGATGATAGAGTAAAAATGACGCTTTTCTGAGTGCTATCAAAGATTATTCCCAAATAATGGAACAATAAGTGTCATTAGCGTGTCTATTATTGCAGATATTTCTGTGTAGGAAATATGTGTTATGAAATTTGATTTATATATTTGAATTTGCGACGTGTGGTAGTTTAATATGCATAAGTTTGGATTTATTCGTATTAATGATAAGGCCATTGTCACGGCTTCCTCTGGTTGATATATCCAGTTGCTGTTGCATTATTTCTTTTGCGTTTGCTATACTGTTGTCAGCTACAATTTTGACGGTATCATCGGCATATACAAAGGTTGTACCTCGTTTTAGACATTAGAGAATTACATTTGCATATATTATTTATACCATGTGTCCAAATTTTTAACCTTGTGTACCGCACAGTCATGTAAAATTTTAATGCTTAATTTATTATTGACTTTTACGCAGAAGTTTCTGCAATTTAAATAGCTTTTAAACCATTGTAGTAAATATAAGCCTCCAACCAGAGATCATTCGGTCCATTGTGATCCCTTTATAGGTAATAGAGAAAGCTTGTAGATAAAGGAAGAGAAAAATCCTAGTGAATATAGCAAAAGATTGAAAAAATATAGCTAAATATAAGAAAAATAAAAAAGGTGTAGAACCTAAGACCCATCAAATCAACCCTGACTACCTCTAAGCAACTTTATTCCCATTACGAACCCTATAAAGGTGCCGAGTTCTTCACTCGCAACCTCCTCTAGTTCGTGAAGAATATGGCTCCCAACCACCTTAGTCTAATTCGCTGAAGCCCTACACAGCGACAGAGTATATGCTCCACCACATAGGGGCCTTTAAGCACCTTGTACCAAAATGTACAGGTCATGTACCTTATAACCAGTCCCCCCTATCTGCCACCTGGGGACACGTCCGATAGGAGTAAATTCAGCAAAATGCCCCGCACGGGAAATTTACTCTTATATCGTTTCTCTATAGTATTTCTAATAATTTTTTATGTGACAAAGTATCAAATACTTTACCGAAATCGATAAATAAATCATATGTTTACTTCGGCATTCATTGATGTATGTTGAAAATTTTCCTAAAAGTTTGTTAATGTTTTTACCCTTTTGGAATTCAAGGATTTTATCTATGACAGCAAAATTGCTATTGGTCTATAATTATAACATCTAATTTATAGCCATTTTTATATATTGGCCTAACATTGATGTTTTAAGCAGACTTGGCACAATTGCTTGTTCTAAACTAGAATTTATTAATGTTGTAAAAATTGCTGTTAAAAAAATAGCATTAATTTTAAAATCTTTCGGTCGTATTCCTTCAGCTCCGGCACCTTTTCTAATGTTTATATTTTTCAAAATATTGTAGATTTCCTCTTCGTTTGTATATTTAATATAAATGGTGTTAGCCACTGGAGTATTTGAAATTTGTATTGTCTGTATGTTATAGCAGTGTATAATTTTTTGATATTTCCATTGAAATTAAAAGGAAAGTCGTTTGTTATATCAGTTAGATTTTCATTTTTAAAATTTCTAATTCAGTTCTTGTTCAGATCTAGTTCAGTCCTAGATTAGGTCTAGTTCTCTTCTTGTTCAGTTCTAGTTCATTTCTAATTTTGTTCTCTTTTAGCTTTGATTTGTATCTATACATTTTGATTAGAAGTTTTGTTGGTTAGTTTAGTGAACATGTTTTCTTAAATAAATTGGTGATTTAACAAGAAGAATTTTATTTAACATAACCTCATCATATTTGACCCTTTTATATTTTATTTGTCTTTTTTTAGACAACCCCAAATTTTCAAACTAAAAATATTTTATTTATATTTTGCATAAAACTGTGAAAAAATGTATTTCATTTAAACTTGAAAAATATTTTCCAAAATACTGCAGTAAAAAAAAATTGAAAAAATGCAATAGTGTTATAAATTCACATTCTCAACTGTTAATTCATTCGTTTATTTATTTAACGAAGCAACAGCAAATACAGTAGTTTACATTTTGTTGAAAAAGCTAATGTTGCAACATGGGTTATATTTTAATAAGGTTAGCATATGTTTCTGTATGTATGTATGTATGTATATATTTACGTATATACGTACGTATGTATAATGCAACAACGCAACCATAAATAATATGATAATATTATTTTTGAGGGATTCCCTAATGATAAACATAACCTGCATTTATTTTAACTTGATGAAAATAAAAATGGACGAACATATAAGAGAAAAGAAGGGGAAGTGTAAAAACTTAGTTACGTAACCCAAAAGTTTGCAACGAAATTTCAATATTTTTAAATTAACAATAGATACTGGAAGTTCTATAGTCCAATCTATGTCTGATCAATTTCAATTCTAGAAAAACTTATTATGTCAGTCTTATTAAAAAAAATATATATATTTTTTTTCCATTTGTTCACAAATATCCACAAAACCATAAATTTAACAGAATGCTTAAAAGAAACCATTTATTGATCGTTTAGAAAAACCGGGAAAAAGTTTTCAAATAAATGTTAGTAATATTTGTTACTTTATTGCTGCTACACAAGGTGTAGCAAGCCACAAAAATACGTAACCATTGTATTTTTAAACTTTTAAAGGCCCAAAAATTCATATGCACGTACACATTTTTCAAAAGAATGAATGAATATGCAGTTTTATTTTTCAGTATTCAATTCTTTTTCAGCATTCAGTTTCATTTACTTACTAAATATACACATACATACAATATATATGTTTATGCCCAGGACCCTTAAAAAATGTTTTCGTTTCCTATTTTTTGTCCATATAAAATTTTAACTTTTTTGCTGTATTTTATTACAGTATATTCTTTTTTACCTTTATGTAAATTCTTTATTTTTTTTTTTCTCTTTTTTTTTCCTACAATATTTATGGTTGACAACATTGTTGCTGTTTTGTTGCTGCAGCAATTGTTTAAAGGAAGACGTTTATTTGCTCTGCAGCGTTACAAAAGTGTATGTGTAGGTTTGTATGTTAAAGTAAAGGAGGAAGTATATAGGAAAATGGCTAAAAGCAACTAGAGGCAATAGAGTAAAGCGAGGCGAAACCACTTTTTCAATAAACTTAAAGAGTGTGTTATTGTTTGAGTTCTTTTTTGTTGTTGTTGTTTTGTATTATTTTATTTCTATTATTGTAATAGTTGTTTTGTACATAAGTTGCATTTCCGTTTCCGCTTGGTTTTAAGCACAAGAAATTTTTCAAGGAATTTTGTAATTGGGTTTTGTATTTGCAATAATCGAGTTTTGGTTTAAGAAAATTAAATGTTTACATAAAGTAAAGAAAAAGTATTGTGATCATATAAAACTCAATACGAACAGAACTAGAATGAATCAAAAACGAAGCTGAAAAGATGAACAAGAACTTAAAGTAGAACTAAACTAGAACTAAACTGGAACTAAACTAGAACTGGACTAGAGCTGAACTAGAACTGGACTATAACTAAAACTTAAGTAGAACTGAACTAGAACTGAACTATGAGTAGATACAGAACTGATCTAAAACTAATTTAGAACTGAAATAGAAGGGAATTAGAACTGGACTGGAACTGAACTAGAATGGAACTAGATCTAGAAATAAACTAGAACTGAACAAGAACTGAACTGCAACTATAATAGAGCTAGAACTGAAGAAAAATTGAATTAGAACTAAAGTAGATCTAAAACTGAACTAGAACTGAACTAAATCTTAAATAGAACTGAAGTAGAACTGAACTAGAACCGAACTAGAGCTAAAAGAGAGCTGAACTAGAACTAAACTAAAACGACCTAGAGCTGAAAGAGAGCTGAACTAGACCTAACCTAAAACTAGGACAGAACTAGCACTGAAGTAGAGCTGAACTGGAACTATACTAGATCTAGAACTGTACTATAACTGAATTAGAACTGAAGTAGATCTAGAACTGAACTAGGAAGTAACTAGATCTTAAATAGAATTGAAGTAGAACTGAACTAGAACCGAACTAGAGCTAAACGAGAGCTGAACTAGAACTAAACTAAAACCAGGACTGAACTAGCACTGAAATAGAACTGAACTGGAACTATACCAATTCAAGAACTTAAGCAGAACTGAATTATAACTGAACTGGAACTAAAACTGAACTAGAGATGAACTAAAA
This sequence comes from Protocalliphora azurea, assembly GCA_932274085.1. Taxonomy (NCBI): domain Eukaryota; kingdom Metazoa; phylum Arthropoda; class Insecta; order Diptera; family Calliphoridae; genus Protocalliphora; species Protocalliphora azurea. Next base: position 20,920,205 of record OW026520.1, read on the forward strand.
CTGGGCTAAAACTGAAGTAGAATTGAACTAGATTTAAACTAGTTCTAAAAATTAACTGGAATTGAACTATAACTGAACTTTTACTAAGCTAGAGTTGAACTAGAACTGAAATAGTACTGAAACAGAACTTTTTTCATAAAAAACTGGTACTAAACCTTTTTTCATTTAAATTAGATCTTTAATAATTAACTTCATTAATAACAATAACATTTGAGTTCTTAATCCCCTAAAACTTTGGCTTGATAGCAAGATGGTAGAACTAAATAATAAGTGAATAAAATATAGCATGTCCAACTTATTGAAAAGATTTTTGTGAGTTTTTTTCTTTTGTACGCATTCCTCATGTTGATGATTTTTATAGTGATTTTGTTGAGTACAGTTGATAAACAAACGGCTAATGTATTCCGCCCATATTCAGATAAAACTGAACTATATGTGAACTACAACTGAACTACAACTAAACTAGGTATGAACTAGAACTGAGCTAGAACTGAACTGGAAGTGAACTAGAAATGAACTAGAACCAAACTAAAACTGAATGAAAATTGGCTAGGCTTTTTTAAGTTGATCGAAAATTTAAAAAATTGTGTTTTTTTTAATATTTTTTTGAAAATTTTCTTTTTTGTGCTAAATAAATTCTAAATTTGTTTTAGGTAACACTTTGTTTTTATTTATCTGTATATACATATTTAATTGATTTTATTCAAATTATTTTTAGTTGTTATATTTCACTTTTATTTATTGAATTTAAAAACCTTTTTTAATTTTATTTGTTTTGATTGTTTATTTCACAGGATTTTAATTTAATTTGCATGTTTTGTTTTATAGCTTTATTTTCATATTTAATTTTTATTTGCACTTTTTCCTTTCATTTATATCATCTGTTCGTATTGGATTTGTTCTTTTTTTTTTTGTCTTTTTTTTAATTTATTTCAATTGAATGTATGTAAATAATCAAGACATTAATTGGCAAGTGTTACCAACTGGTATATAACATTGTGTGACACTCCGGCGTATGCGTGATATTAATTAATTTATATTTGTGTTAAAACAGAACGACGAATGAATGAGCGAGCGCTCATTTATGTCTTTCATTTATTTTATATACATGAAATTTTGCTTGTGTTTTCATCATATTGATGTTCATTTGTTCATTTACAAAATTCAGTGAAAAATTTTTCATTAAATTTTTTTTTTGCCTGATTTATATTTTTTTGTTCTGTTCTGTTATTTCAGCAAAGTGTTTAATTTTAACCTTCGTACGTTGTTTTTTGAGTGTGTTAATTTCATTTATTGTGTTGAGATTTTTGTGCCTATCTGAAGATAGGAAAAATCAGTTAAATATTGACTTTTTACAATAATTTTATTTTATATCAAATTTGACCTTAATAACAATCAGCAAGAGTGTTTTTAATTTTAAAAATAAATGCTTGATTTTTATTCATCAATGAGTTGTAATGTTAACCTTTCTATTTTTTGCTTCTTTTTTGTGCAGTACATGTATTTGTCAGCACTTAATGAGATGTCAATAACATATTGAGCAGTTCTGTGATGAAATAATTAAAAATTTTGCATTTATAAATTTTTGTAAAAACGTTCATAATATTTTGAGAATAAAAACATTCAAGAAAAGGAGGGAGGATTAAAAATCACTTTTGTATATAGAGTTTTATATAGTAAAGGTCACAAAGGTCGTATTTTTATTATAGTGATTTTTTTTATACTTTAAGAAATTTTTTAAACTTATTTTTTCAATATGAAATTTGTATCATGAATTTAATAATTTTGAGGAGCAATGTCCTACATACCATTCTGAACTTTTATTTCTAACCACAAACACCAGCCATCACTTTAAAATTCCACTGTACTATACACATATAAAACTATTTTTTATTTTTTTGTTTTTTAAAATAAACGACTGGGAAAGAATCAATTATTCATGACAATTCGTGACTCGTTAATGTAATAAACAAATAATTTACTACATAGCGACAAAAAAGAAAAACAACAATTCACACAAAAAATGTATTGCACTTACGAGCACAAATCACGTTATAAATATTGTATAAAAATAAATATGTAAAAAAAGCAAATATAAAATATACAAACACCAACAAAAGTAAAAGCCACTACCACACTTAACATACAAATACGCCACACACTTAAACTAACACATTTATGTTAAAACATGTACCAACTCACATACTCGTTCATACATTTAACATTTAAAATGAATATGAATATGTATTTTATAGAAAATAATACAAAACATATGGGGTTGCGTACTTTTCAATGAGACCAACTACTTTCATTTTAATTCCAGTTCAGTACTATTTCATCTCTATTTCACATTAGTTCTTGTTCAATTATAGTTCAGTTATAGTTTAGTTTTAATTCAGTTCTAGTTCAGTTCTAATTTAGTTCTAGTTCTAGTTCAGTTCTAGTACCGTTCTTTGTTAGTTTTATGTCAGTTCTGGTTTAGTTCTAGTTCAGTTCTACTTTAGTTATAGTTCTCTTCTAATTCAGTTCTGGTTTATTTCTAGTTCGGTTCGGTTCAGTTTGAGTTTAGTTTTTTATCAGTTCTATGTCAGTGTCGGTTCATTGCTAGTTCAGTTTTCGTTCAGTTCTAGTCCAGTTCTACTTAAGTTCAGATTCAGTTCTAGTTTAGTTCTAGTTCAGATCTATTCCCATTCTTTGTTAATTCTATGTTAGTTCAGTTCTAGTTTAGTTATAGTTCAGTTCTAATAAAGTTCTGGTTCATTTCTAGTTCGGTTCAGTAGAGTTCGAGTTTAATTTTTTTATCTTTTTTGTGCCAGTTCCTGTTCAATTCAAATTCAATTCAGGTTTAGTTCTAGTTCACTTTTAACTTGAGTTGAAGTTCAGTACTAGGAAAGCTCTGGTTCAGTTTAATTCCGTTCTACTCCAGTTCTACTTTGCTTTTAGTTCAGTTCTAGTTCAGTTCTATTTCAGTTCTTGTTCTTGTTATAGTTCAGTTCAGTTATATTACAGTTTTAGTTAATTTAGAGTTCAGTTTAAGTTCAGTGTAGTTATAGTTCATTTATAGGTCAGTTTTACTTCAATTCTGTTTAAGTTTTAGTTCGGTTGTAGTTCACCTCTACCTCAACTCTCTGTTAGTTTTTCTTCAATTCTAGTTCGTTTCTAGTTCAGTTCTAATTCAGTTATACCTCAGTTCAGTTCTAGATTAGTTCTAGTTCAGCTATAGCTCAGTTCAGTTCTAATCCAGTTCCAGTTCAATTCTGGTTCAGTTCTAGTTCAGTTCTAGTTCAGTTCAGGTATAGTTCAGTTATGGTTCACTTTCAGTTAATTTCGAGTTCAGTTTTAGTTCAGTTCTGTTATGGTTCATTTCTAGGTCAGTTATAATTCAGCTCTATTTCAGTTCTCTTTCGGTTCTAGTTTGGTTGTAGTTCAGCTCTAGTTCAGTTCTATTTCAGTTTTACTTCAGTTATAGTTCGTTTCAAGTACAGCTATACCTGAGTTCAGTTCTAGTTCGGTTTTAATTCAGTTCTGTATCAATTCTAGTTCAGTTCTTGATCAGTTTTAGTTCAGTTTTATCTTTCGTTATTTCCCTTTCTTTGGTCCCGTTATATTCTTCTTCATTCTCCTCCTATGGTGCCACTTTATTATATGAAAATTTACTACAAGTTGTAGATTGGTATGAAAATCAATTATGTACAAATACTTAATGGTACTTGAGCAGAGTACTATAGATTGAATAAAACTGCGACATTACACAGGAAGAGTGAAAAGCAGCTACCAAACCTATGAGTATGCAAATAATGTAGATGAAATGTAAAACATACTTTGTTTATATTTCAGACACATATGTTGTGGTATACTATTATTTTCTCTTATTTTTTTATTAATAAGTTTTGTGTCAAATTTTCTGCATAATTTATTTATTAAAATCTTCAGCTGGTACAGGTCTGACAACTTAATGTAAAAAAAATTATTTTATTATAACGTTATCATTAATAGTTATTGTTTGATAATATATTTATGAAACAACAGCTTACCTATCATTGAAAGTTAAAGCTTATTCATTTTTATATAGAATATATTTATTAATATAATATTTCGGTACACTATTGAGTGATATTATGTCACATAGGCTCTTAAAATATTTAAATAGTTTGTTAAGTGTTTTTAGTGTCATATATATTTTATTTTACATTGTCATATTTTTGTGCTGTTTTCTCTTTTGTTTCCTGTTTTTTTATATATATATATATATTCCACGAATGAATTTTTTTGTTGTGTTTTGTTTGTTTCTATCGTGCTGTTGTAGTTTATTAAATTATAAATGTTTAACTAAATATTTTGAGTTTAAGCATGACCTTAATTTTTTTTCCTTTAGTTTTAGTATAAAAATATATTTTAGATCATACTGTTATTAATGTCAATATAATAAATTAAATATATTACTTGCACTCATTGAGTGTAATTAATATTATTTGTTAAAAAAAAAATATTGGTATATTTTCAAAATAAATAATGATTTATTTAGGGAATTATAATTCAATTTAGGTATGACGTATAAGTGATATTATTTATTAAAATTAATTACATATTACTTATACGTTTGATTTGTATTGAGGTTATTTATAGTTCTTATAGAGTGTAATAATTTGGACAGAAATACTTAAAATGTCTATTAAAATATATTAAGGAAAATTTTTGTATACGTAATATAATTTTTAAGGTATTAAACATTATTTATACATGGGAATTTGTTTCAGGTACATTAGTATTATGCCCCAATTCTCTATGTCGACTTTTGCCGTTTTGTGTTTTAAACTTGACTGAGAATTAATTATTCTATTATCTAAGGCACTTACACTTTTTGGGTTTTTATCTTACGTTAAATAATTAAAAAATGTTGTATTATGTATGTAGATAACATTAATTTTAAAAATCAAAATAGTCAGTTAAAATTTGTTAACCAAATGTAATATTTTCCATAAGTTTTCGTTTGTTGGTTTTAACCCATAAAGAAGATATGACTTGCACGTGCATAAAAGGTAACTACGATATGTAGCAAATCCCTAGAAGCTGCTGAATTCTGAATAAGTTAATTGAAAATTCTGCTATTATAGGTTCCGCCGAAATTTCCGTGTACCCAAAAAAGTATTTGGAATATGATAGAGGCAAATAGCAGTTTATCTACCTTTAAAAGTAGTTGGTTTCCTAAAGTTAACCCATATTTAGTAAAATTTTGGAAAAATGTTTTTATGCATTTGGTATAGCATATTGCCCTAAAAAATAAGTTTTAAAATGACAGAAATAAAAAAGCAGAAAAGAAAGGGTTTCTATAAAAAAAAATTTTAATTTCCTAGCGTCATATGATTGGTCACCGGGACACACAAAAGAAATTTTATTCTTATGTGCGGTAAAAATTCAAGCCAATTTATTAACCGACATATAAATCCACAAATCTAATATAATCGTAAAGAATACCAATGCAGTGACAGTAAGTATGTTTTTCTTAATTACTTTTTTAATTCAACGAGTACCAAAACCTTAGATATGTGATAATCAACTTCTAATACGATTTGTCGATGTTAAGCATCTTGAAGTTAACCATCTGAAGTAAGCCAAGCTAATCTTTTCCTCAATTCCTTACTAAATAATGGCAAAAGAAATTTTTGGTTATTAAGTATCTATTTACCAATTTATCTATCTATCTATCTACCTATTTAAATATCTATCTATCTGTCTACCTCTCTATCTATCTATGTATCTATCTATCTATCTATCTCTATATCTATCTATCTATTTATCTATCTATCTATCTATCTATCTATCTATCTCTATATCTGTCTATATATCTATCTATTTGTCTATTTCTATATCTGTATATATATATCTATCCATCTATCTATCTATATCTATCTAGCTCTATATCTCTCTATCTTTCTATCTATATATCTATATATCTATTTATCTATATCTATCTATCTATCTATCTATCTATCTATCTAAATATCTATCCATCTATCTATCTTTTTTTGCGCTGGAGGTGTGGAATCTTCAAAAGATGTATACAACCCGTATTGGAAAACATGCACGACTCTTACGTACTAAACCACACCCCCTATCCTCTCAGAACCCCGCGGCACTGCCAATTGGTATTACTTCGCAGGGCTCGACAGCCATTTATGGCCTATTATACATTTACTATCTGCCTATCTATCTGTCTATCTACCTATCTATCTATCTATCTATCTATCTATCTATCTATCTACCTATCTATCTATTTGTCTATCCATTCATTCATTTATCTATCTATATATCTATCTACCTATATATCTATCCATCTATCTATCTCTATATCTGTCTATCTGTCTATCTATATATCTAACTATCTATCTATCTACCTATCTATCTATCTATTTATCTATATCTATATCTATATCTGTATATCTATCTATCTATCTGTCTATATATCTATCTATCTATCAATCTCTATATCTGCCTATCTATTTATCTATATCTATATCTGTATATATATATCTATGTATCTATGTATCTATCTATCTATCTATCTATCTACCTATCTATCTATCTATCTGTCTATCTATCTATCTATCTATATATCTATCTATCTATATATCTATATATTTATCTATATCTATCTATCTCTATATCTGTCTATATCTATCTATATCTATCTATCTATCTATCTATCTATCCGTCTATCTATCTGTCTATCTATCTATCAATCTATCTATCTATCTATCTAACTATCTATCTATGTATCTACCTATCTATATATCTGGTTATCCGTTATTACCATATTTATCGACACCTTTGAGAAATTCCAATAGTCAGTAAGAAGAAAACAAGAAACAGCCTTTAGGTGTATTTGAGGAAAAAGAGAACTTAACTACTAACCAGGAAAAGTAGCAAAGATTATTAATATGTCGTGCACAATGCTTGCATAAAATGTAGTGTTGTATTGCCTGTTGAAAAATAGTAAATATTAGGAAATGTTTTAAACAGTGTAGAAGCTAACATAGAAAATAGTCCAGAGGAAGCAAGGTATGAAGAAGAATTATTAAATTTTTTTCTTAAATATATGGTATATTATTTTATTTATAAGAATAAAAAATATATTAATCTGAACGTCAATAATTAAAAAACTCAGTGGCATCTGCCTATTTCTGCAATTTGGCAAATACTAATTTTGTCTTCTAATTACGTTTTTTGCTTAAATTGTTCTCTTAAAAGTTCCGTTGTTGTATCGGCAGCTCATTTTTAAGGATATCTTTTGATAAGTGATTTACTTGTTGATAGGGTTTCAGTATCAATGATTACAACTTCTGCCTCGAGTCAATAAAATAAACTTTCCCGGATGGTACTGTTGCACCCTGTATTGCTGTACATCTGATTGAAAGGGCCTAAAAAGGGAAACCTGAAAAGCCAAACCTGAAAATTGAAAATTGAGTTGAATACATATATTAAGGGAAATTTTATTTTACTTTTTACCTTTAACCTTTTTCCCCTCTACGGTTTTATTCGCAGTATTTCTAACATTGGTAATTTTGTATATGACAGCAACGTATATCCAGGGCAAGAATCACATAACTCAAACGAAAAAAATATATCCACAGAATTTGATTTGTGATTACTTTTCGTCTCCAGACGGAATGCAAAATCGACATAGAGAATTAGGGCAATGAAATTTCTTTATATTCATTTTAACTTCCATTGTTCACAATTTATTTTAACAGAAACACTCAACAACTCACACAACTCATTCTTTGCAACTTTAAATATTAAACGCTTTAAAACCAAATCCAAATAAACATTCCCACAAATTACCGAAAGCTGCAGTAAGTAATATATTCAGTTTGTATTACTTAACAGCTTCAATGCCAACAACTACAACAAAATACTGCACAGTAAAATAAAAAATATATTAAATGAGCAATATTTAACTTAATATCCGGCAATTAATTTATAATACATTAAACCAGCAAAAAAAAAACAAATTTGCTGACCCTACAACGCTAAAGGCTAGATAAATATAATAAATGGGATTGATAAGGATAATGCAAAAAAAAAAGAAGAGATAAAACAGATTAAATGTACATAAACATGAAAATTTATAAAGGCGGTAATATATAATAAAGGGAGAAAAAAGAACAAAAAGCTTTAGGGTTTCTAAAATATTGGAAAAAATTTTATAAAATTATATATATTTATGCTAACAAAACATATATATAATATTTAATTAGTATTAAAACTAAAATTCACTTATATATATATGTTAAAATTCTATAGTGATTAAAAATGTATGATAATGTTTTGTTTAATGAGTTTTTTTTTAATTTTTATAATTTGCAGTTACTTAATTGTTCATTATTATGTAAACTTTAATTTAAACACATGTCTCTAGTAATAAATATTTATGTTTAATATTAAACTGTTAATAGGAAATTAAAACACATTAAGGGACATTTTATATTCGTATATCTATTTAAAGATTTTTTAAATTATTTATATTTTATGGGAAATTTTTAAAACGTCCTTTCTTTTAGGAAATGTTTAATAAATTATGATTTCAGAAGAAATTTCTTATAATTATTTTCTCTATGGGTATTTTAAACATTTTCTTTATTATGGAAATTTTCTAATAACTATTCGTTTTGTAGCAATTTTTTTTTTATAAATTAAATTTTTGTAGATTATTTTCAAAAAATGTCTATTAATAAGATATTTTTGTTTAAATTTACTTTCTACAAGAAACTTTTTAAAATTTTACCTTTTAAATAATTTTTATAAATACTTAAGAACCTTTTTACGCAATAAGAAATTTATTAAAAAACTAGCTAATATCCGGTGTGTTACACTGCCCCTTACGTTGTGTGCATTACGCCATTTGATAAAATAGAAATTCTCTCAAATTGTGAAGTCCTTAAGTTCTTTAGATAGCAAAATATATATTTACTTGTTGTAGGACCTTGCACTTCGCCGATAACTATCCAGGCTTCTTGTTTTTCTCTCACAACCACACATAATTTTTTTCCTTTTTGCTACTTAAACTTAAAAGTGACAAAAAGGTACTCTTTAAAATTAGATTACTACGATTAAAAAGGTACGTATTTCTATTTTATTGATACAAGAGATATTTAAGGTTAGGGTCAGCGTTACCGTTTGGCAAGGATTCCTCTTTTTCACGCTTTTTTGAGGAATGTATGAAAATGAAAAGATGATGAGAAAAATGGTTACAGCAACACTGCAAATAGTAAAAAATTTGAAAGTCCTTGTAAAATACTATGTATGTAAGGAATCGCTTGTAAAAATTAACTTAAATACTATAAGCTAGTTTTAAGAAAATTTGTAAAAGAAAATGGATGGGAATAAATGAAACTTGAAACTAAGAACTTGTTGCCGTTTTGCGACTTAAGTTGACAATTGTCCCTTTTTTCACAACCTGACCAGTCTTTTTGGCCCCTTTTTTAAATGGAGCTAAATGGCGAATTTTTAAGACTGTGTACTAAATGACGAGAAATTAAATTGTGCGAAATATCTCGCTACATTACATACTAATTCCAGCAAAGATATTAATTAGTTTTAGATAGTTTCGAAATGCATTAATGTAAAAACGAACCCAGTAAAATTTATAAATGAACTGAAACTGTTAAAAACTAAACTGTTGATAAAGTTTATGAACAACTATTTAAAATATCAAATGCCGAATTTGTTATCCTAATTTATTTTTTTTACTTTGGCTCATAGCAATGCCTCACGATTTTTTTTTCTATATTATCAATAATGAAAACTAAATTGTCCTAGAGACTTAAGATCAACACTTATGAATACATGCTTTCAGTGCTAAATTTTTTAGACGTGGATTTGTAAGACTGCAGTTCGAATTTCGTTAAATCCCCTTTTTTGGCGACTTTAGTTTTTGGAATCCCCTTTTTTTGGATACTTTTTAAAAATTCTCAACGGTAAAGCTGCTTAGGGTACCAAAAAGCACCAACTTCTAACTTTGAAAAAGTTAGCAAAAACTGCCTTTGTTAGATCTTGATTGGAATTCACAACCACATTTTGCACCTACTTAAAGAAAATATATTTTTCCAATTAACATAAAATATAAAGCACAGATAGTGCTTGTATTGTAGAATGTTGTAAGTTATGCTGCATTTTGACCTAAAAGTGGAGAAAGGGTTCAGTACCCCTCATATAAAGTAAATATTCGTTGTGGCATATCTCAGGAACTTTTACAGTGAAACCCCTCAAATTTCGTGGAAACATTTATTCTATCATATAGCATTTACGAAATAAAAATAAGATAGTTAGCCCCAGGTGAAGAGTTGGCCCTATATATAGAAAATATAAAGGAATATTACCATGAAAGTCTTAAAAAAAACTTAAAAGATATTTTCATATCAAATTTCAAATCGGGTGAATAGCATTAGAGGGAGTTTCCGATATAAAGTAAATATTATTTATCGCATCAAATAGGGTAGCGAACTGCACCAGGAAAGGTTAGCAAATAACAAATTTAAATTCGCACATATATGAAGAAGATATAATCACTGCGGTGCAAAACAAATATTTTATAAATTAAAGACAATATTAAATAAAAAAAGGGTATGGTGGAAAATTTATGGACCGATTTGACTGATTTAAAAAACCGAAATTTGGGAAAAATATTTGTGATAGATTTATGTGAGAATGAGGCTAATAGCTTATATATGAGCTTCAAAAGATCTAATAAGGCATTTTGGCCTGTAGCTCTTCTAATACTGGATCTACTAAGTTTATTTTTTCAACACAAATGTCAGTTCAGTTCTTCAACACAAACGAAGATTGTAGCTTACATAGGTGCTTCAAAAAGTTGAAAAAACCAAATATAATTTAGTTTATTGTTGTTTTTATTATTGCTGTTTTTAAGTACCCATGAAAGCAACAACTACAACGGAAGCAGACATTAAATAAAAGAAAGATTTTCCAATAATTCGGTTGCTTATAAACCGATTTGGCTAATTGAAAAATATTTGTTACCGATCTATAGCAGAACTAAGACCGCAGCTTATTTAGAACCTGGATATCGGCCAAAAATCCGTTTTGACCGCTATCTCTGTAACAAATGGATCGATGAGTTTATTTCTTCAAAATCAAAAACCGCTTTTAAAAACCAGTTCTTTAAAATATCCCCGCAATTTTTGCATTGGTTTCTTCTCAGTTTCGACGTTTCGATAAAAAAAGTTCTACAAAAAATTTCTGATATATATATATCGACCTTCCCAAGCGACATCGCTTCGCTCTATGGGCTCTTGAAAAATTCCAAGGAGATCCGACGTTTTCGAGGAAAATTTTGTTCAGTGATGAGGCCCATTTCTGGCTCAATGGGTATGTAAACAAACAAAATTGCCGCATTTGTGACGAAGAGCATCCTGAAGAGATTTAAGAACTGATACTTCATCTAGAAAAAATAACGGTTTGGTGTGGTTTGTGGGCCGGTGGAATCATCGTGATCTCGGCGATCACGAGCTTCAGCCAGACGGCGCCACTTCCCACACATCGCATCAATCAATGGATTTATTGAGAAAACACTTCGGTGAGCACATAATTTCACGTTTTGGGCCAGTCGATTGGCCACCAAGATCGTGTGATATCACACCGTTAGACTTTTTCCTATGGGGATATGTAAAGTCTAAAGTTTATTTGGACAAACCCGCTTCGATTCAGGCCTTGGAGGAAAATATCGCGCATGTCATTAGCTAGTTACCAGTCGAAATGCTCGAACGAGTCATCGAAAATTGGACCATTTGCGACGTAGCAACAGCCAACATTTGATAGACATAATCTTCAAAAAATATATGCCAAAAAATATTCTTTCAAATGACAATAAATATTCCCCATTAAATGTTATGGGTAATGTTATCGAGAGGCTTCACAAACGCCATTTAAGCCATTGTTAAATCGAAAGGACCTCAAAAAACCAGTTTTTTGCTGAATGCGGGCATACGGATATCCTGCTATCGACATCATTTCTTATAGAGATCCAGAAAGTATTACCTTTTTTGCTATCCGACGAAAATTGTGGAATGACAAACTTATATATACCCCTACAGTTGTGATGAAGGGTATAAAAAAAGTCCTCTAAAAATTAGCATTATGCTATTTTAACATTTGCTAACATTTTGGTTTCTTCCATTTTATGTTAACATCTGTTTGCAAAATGTGTGCAACATGTTTGGAAGTGACAGGAAGGTCAAGTGTATTTTTTATTTGTTTAGAATTTAATTTATTGCGGTTAGCTTCTTTTTTATGTTATTAATTTGCCTTTTTATTAATTTTCGATTAACATTTGTGGGTTTTTGCAATCCGCAATTCTGCCCTTTCTTAACAAAATCCCGAATAACTTCTTCCAAACGATTAATTTTTCATTCATTTTCACAGCTAGAATAGTCTTGGTCATGAAAAAATTTAATTTGAATTTTTTCTTGGTCTTTTTAAAAGTTCCTTTGGGCATCCTTTAAGCTGATGAAAACAAAAATATTTCCAGCAAACAGAGATGTTGTCATGAGAAACTTACTTTGTGTGAAGCAAACTATTAAAACTGTTAATTTTTTTTTTTGCAATAACTTCTTACACAAATTTTTCTCGACTGCGTTTATATAAATATTCCACTGAAATGATCATCATTATGCTGTAATTGCTATATTAATGAAAACAACAAAAGCAAGAAACAAATATTTCTTATATATAAAATGTATCGTTATATCGCAAGTTATTGTAGCAACACAGAAAAAAAAAGAGACAAAAGATTTTAATGCGTTTATAGGAATATGCACCAGTGTATATATACTTTACCCCTGTGGTGAGGGTTATTAAAAGGGGATATTAAAAATACAAAAACAAGAAAATTAAATAAAAAAATAATAATAATAAAAAACAACAATTATAATCATTAGCATTATTATTATTGATTTACGACTCGTTAAGTTTTTCCATAGAATTCTTGTTTAAATATTTATTTATTTATTTATTTGTATAAAAACACATGGGAATTTTCTAGGCAATAAGTGAAAATATAAAACCTAAGGGAATTTACAATTAGCTAGTTTAGTGTATATTTTTAAATGATAATATTTGTAGCAAAATTTGACATAAATAAATATTTAAAATAATAAAAATCATGAATGTTTTGTACTAATTTTGCTATATTGTGGTAGTAAATTGAGAATATAATTACGATTATTAAATAATTTTAAAATGTTGATTTTGAATCATGGTATATTTAGTGCTATTAAATTAGGTGTAGTTTTTTTTTTTTTTTTTTTTTTTTTTTTTTGTTTTCACTCCAATTTCACTGTACGCATTGTTGCCAGGAGATGAGAAAAAAGGTCAGAAATGTAGCCTTTGCCCCTAAAATTAAGGTCAGAAAAAGCTAATATTTTTTTATTATAAACTTTTTTTGTGTTGTTATTAATTTTCTATATTATTTTAAAGATATTATAATAAACACATTTGGACTATATTTAATACAAAAAATTTCACAATGTTTTGAAGGGATTCGAAATTTTTGGATAACTTTTCGCTTTTACAAGAATTTTTAAATTATATTAATTTTTATATTATTCTAGTTTCTATGGTCAGTTTTTTTAGTATATTAAATAATTATGTAAGACCATGTAATCAATTAAGTTTTGTGTTTGCAAATTATTACACAAAAATTTTAAAATGGATGATTCTGTAAAAATAATAGTAGTAAAAGCAAATGAGAACTGTTCTTCTTCTTTGTTGAAATACCAAAACTTAAGCCTTTTCAAGGCCATTTTAAAAATTAAAAGAGCCTAGAAAAAAACTAGAAGCTAAAACCAAGAATTTGAGGCTAAAAACAAAATAAAAACTAGCTAGATTTAGCCTTAAAAAGGCTAAACTGGCAACACTGACTGTAGGAGTTCTTTTTATCATTCGCATAACCAAAGGAGAAGGGAGAAATGAGAAAAAAATAGGAATTTTAATAACAAATGTTAATGAAGTTATAAATTGCATTGATTTAACCTAAAATTCAAAAAGTCATTTCCGTTACATATGAACTCAAATATGTTAATATAAACAGTTATTTACATATGTAAAAATAAATAAACGATATATGAAAATAATTTTACATATATTGGCTCAGGAGAAATGCATTTTCAAGGAAAATGTTTAACAAAATGTAAAACAATACAGCCATAAACTAAGAGCAACATATTATGATTTGAACATATAGTCACAGCCAAAAATAGATATGATTAAAAATAATAACTGGTATGATTACATTTCATCACATTGTGTCCGATTTTATGTTTTTTTTTTGTTTCATGTTATACTTTGCTTTTTAATGCTTCGGTTTGTTTTTTCATATTATTATACCATCTTACTATATTATTATCCCATTCTATCAGAACATGATTAGTTTTATTATATTATTCCATATTTTAACACATATTCCTAACTCGTCCATTACTTTTGTTTCAAAATAATGCATCACACCAAACATAATAAAATCGTGACTACTTATATTAATTCATGTATGAACTAATTGAGAATTATAATGAAGATGGAAAACAAATATTAAAAACAAAATATATACAAAAACAAACAAACTATGAATTTTTAAACAATATTTGTAAAAAAAACATTTATTTGTAATATTCTACTATTGTGGCTGTAATAGTATTAATGGTATTTGAAAACAAAATATTGTTTAAGAATAAGGAAACAAATTAATAATATTTAATGGTTGTAGAAATAATGTTTCTGGTAAAAATATTCGAAAACATAAAATGTTCATAGTCAACTATATTAAAATTTTGATTGAATATAAACAATGAATGATAAAACTGAAACAAAAACATTGTTATCATCAACACAATATTATTAAAATTAATGAAAATTAACAAAGGGAGCATAATATTGTTGTAGTGACAATGCCGTAACCATGTTTTTCTCTGCGTTTATATATTATATAAAGTACTACATAAAGAATTATATTTCAATTCTTTGTCTTTCATAGAACTTCTTTTTAATTTGTTTAGAGATAATTATGTATTATAAATGGTTTGATGTGACTTTTCCCCTTACCCAATACAATTATTTTGTGTGTATTTATTTTTGTTATATACTAGTTCTAGCTGTTTAATGTTTGCTATGGTTTGAAACCACCAGAGCTGTAAATGAATCATTCACTTTTGAATTAATTCGTGAATCATTCATGCACTGAATTAGCAAATTTTGAATTAATTCTTTTCACCCCAAAAATTAATTGAATGAAATTTGAGCCAATTCAAATGAATTTGGTAAAAATGAATTGCAATTCATTTCCAATTCAAATGAATTTGTCAAATGAATTGCAATTCGTTTCCAATTCAAATGAATTTGTCAAATGAATTGCAATTCGTTTCTAATTCAAATGAATTTGTCAAAGTGAATTGCAATTAATTTCCAATTCATTTGAATTGAATTGATTTTGAATTAATTCAAATGAATTAGAAAAAAGAATTAGCAAATAATTTTTAACTCCTTTGAATTGAATTGATTGAAATTTGAATTGATTTTGTAATTAAATCCACAATAAGCATCACTGTCGTTTTGTTATTCAACTAATTTTTTATGTAAAAGATAGCAAGCATTACTCTCGTTTTATATATCACTTAGTATAGTCCAAAGACAAAAAATCCTTACATTTGAAATTTCCATGATATACTGGAATTGTCAGGTAGCGGCAGAATAATAATTAAATTATTATCTATCGACGAAAATCTTATCAAAGTGGCAAAATTTTGTTCATTTGCTAAAAGAAACTTAAATTTTTATTTTTATCAAATAGAGTGAAAATATTATTAAAGGTGTGGACAAGGACAAGGCTTTTCAATTTTTGTACTGAATATCTTCATTTCGGTAGGAGAAATTTCCATTTTTCATTCCTTCTAGATCTGCTCTTGAATTTGATTGATTGCACCTCATTTTCGATTTTGTTAAATTGAATTGAAATTCATTGTTCTAATTCATTTGAATGAATTCAAAATCAATTCAATTCAAACGAATTGAAAATGAATTGTAATTCACTTTAACAAATTCATTTGAATTGAAAACTAATTGCAACTCATTCTACAGATTCATTTGAATTGAAAACGAATTGCAACTTATTTTACAGACTCACTTGAATTGAAAATGAACTGCAACTCATTTTACAGATTCATTTGAAGTGAAAACGAATTGAAATTTCTTTCTGCCTAATTCGTTTGAATTGATTCAAATTTCATTAAATTCTTTTTTATTGAGAAATGAATTAATTCAAAATTTAGCTAATTCGTAACGAATTAAAATCAAAAAAGAATGAATCATTTACAGTTCTGGAAACTACTCACTTCTTTTTTTTTTGCATTCAAATGCATATAAACCAGAGAAAAATGAACCTAAATATAAAAGAGAGTATTGGCAAACACTATATTATTTTAATGGGCTTTGGTGGTTACAAATGTGGTAGTTTGGTTAAAACATGAATGTGGCACTAAATGAAATTGCATATAACAGACTTTAAAACACATACATACTGAAACAAATAACTCCAGCATATACATATAACAGTAGAATACTTGATAAACATATAGATTACATATGTAATGGGGTCAAAAACTGCAACAGCAAAAAAAAAACACCCATACCATTAACTTAAACCCAGCGGGACGTCTGAGTAACATATTTACACATTTCAAATTATATATACTCTACATTCCAACCCCTTTTCTCACATACAATTTAATTATGTGCAAAATGTAAATGACTGGAAAGTCATAGTCGTCGATTTTTTTTTTTTTTTTAATTTCATCTATCTGATTTAAAATGTTTCTGTCTAATTGCTGTAAAACAAATTAAAAGTAGTCAGAGTATCATTTAATTGAAATGACATCAATGCAAAATGACAATTTTAGATAAAAAGTTTTAGCAGAAATTAAAAATAGTGTAGTTTAGAAAACTGTTTAAAAATTTAAATAAAATCAATAAACAGAAATTGCAATTAACCAGACATTTTGCCAAAAAAAAAAAAAAAAATGTTTAAAAAAGTTTGAAAATTTTAAATAGAAATTGTTAGAGACTGACAAAATAATTCAGTTAATAAATTATTTATAAACTATTTTTTAGCTTTGTATATTAAATATAAGCAGTTTTATATTTAAAACAACTGAATAACATTTTTTTAACTTTATTTTTTTATTTCATTTTAGGTAAGTCTTTAAGAAACTATTATAGTGAAAAGTATAGACCAGAAAAATAAGGTAATATAAAATAAGAATAAAATTTAAATAAAATGAGATTCCATGCACAGTTATCACTAATTTGATTCTGTGAAAAACTTATTAACTTATATTTTTCAATTATTATAGAATAAAAGAAATAGTAAAAATAAAATTCAAGTAACACAGAAGAAATTAAATTTAATGTTGCATTACTAAATTCATAAAACCAATTATATATTTTACTGAAATCGGACCTATCACCGAATTAGTAAAATGAAATATTTAAATTCGTAAATATTTTATTGAAAAAATTTTAATTTTTTTCTTACTAAAAATTTTTTTACTATTTATTAATTTGAATATTTGAAAATTCTTAAGAAATGCAATAATATGGTTTGTTAAAATCGTTAAAAATAATATTAAATTTTTTGCAGTTTTTCAAAAAATTTAAATTTTTTATTTAATATTTTTTTTTACATTTTCTATAATATATACAATAATTTGAATCGAATGTTAGTATTGTATTTTATCATGTAAATGCTTGCATGAAAATTTGGTGTAGAAAAGCGAAACTTTTATATAATACTAACTAATTAATGGAGACTTTATTAAATAAAATATAGTTTAACGGTAATACACAGTGTATAGTAATGCAGATAATGTGTAATTATGCTGGTGAAAAATAAGGGTGTCATAACTAATAGTTTATGTATTCATGTAGTAGTAGTATATAAAATATACATAAAAATATTTATATGAAATAAAAAAAAAACACTACACAATTTTCAAATTTCATTAGCGGCCAAAACCATCTAAAACAGAAACACAATCGTTATCAATTAAAGCACTTTCTAAATGAATTCATTTTACATACCTTTTAACGGAGTGAAATATCTAAGTTTCAACGAAACTAAAATAGATAGGATATAACAAATACACAAACAAACTCTGCTTTGGTACCGCCAAAACCGTACAACAGGGCAATTTATGATTACAGACATGTATAATTTTGTTAAGAATCTCTTCCGCTAAATACCATTTCCACAAAATACTTTTAAATGATTTGAAATACAAAAATTAAAAGACATTAATTTATCTTCAAGAAGTCAAGTTATTTTCGCATAATTATATCACGAGAGAGAGCTACATGTTCCGGCACATAATTGAAAGGACATAGTTTAATCCACTTGGGGATTATACAGCATTATACAATAGACCCCATCATTTATGCGATATATTGCTACATATATGCATATTTCATATGCTTTTGATTCATCTAGAAGATACACAACACTAAATCACTATACATATTTGGTAATGAAATATATACGAAAATAAAGGTAGCTTACCTCTGTAATCCTGCAAATGATGGATTTTATATATATGTTTTTTATCAACTTTTTTATAATTTTATTTATTTTTATTTGTTTGTTTGTCAAAAAATAAGAAATTGTTATTATTTTTCGTATTAGTTTAGAATGAATTTACAAGCAAAAAATAATATATTAAAATCAAACAAATTTTTTTATAAAATTTTATTTAAAGTTAATTAATGATTTATTTAAAAAAATTCTAGTCATTAGTTTTTCTGTGCAAAAAAATAGAATATTAAAACAAAATATTATTTTTTATCAAATTTAAATCCAAGTAATGATTTATCTACAAGAATTTTAGCCATATTTTTTTCTGTGTAAAATTATATTTAAATTTGTAATTCATTCAGTCATCTACTTAATTGGTTTAATCAATTTATTACCTGAAAATTTTTTTATTTTTTTAAAGTTATTAGCAAGGACAAAGCTAATGAAAAATTTGCTCGAAATCTTCTATGTGATGCTTTTTCTTTTTCTACAAGATTTAAAATAACATAAAACATTTGCAATTAGTTCTTATCTCCTGTGATCTAAAAGTTCATCTGAATTTTTAAACTCTTGTAATTAACATGTCTTTCAAATTTAAAAAGATATGTCTATGCTGAACTTCTATTTCAAAGAAAATGCAAAGATGATCTTAAAGTGACATTTAATTTTTAGTTATGGGAGTGTTCAGAGTTACATATGGATATTACGGTAGTACTTATTAGTAAAATCATGGAAACACTCACCCTATTTTAATTTAATTTCGCTCTTCTCTAGACTTTGTAAATAGGATTGACCTTTGTTATTTAAATAATATAAAAGAAACAAGCAAAACATTATCTTCAAACTGTGGAATTATATTATATAGCGCAATATATATATATATATATATATATATATATATATATATAGCTTATGACAAGCTTTAATTGCGGCAAAATTCGAAGTTCCCTAATAATTCTAATTCCTTCAATCTAAATAGGCAACGTACAGCTATACCTCTCACAAACTCCTCAATTGGGAGAAGATGGAGATTTACGTCCATTACTACCTGAGGTGTTCTTCTCCTGGCGCCTGAGATGACAATTGAAATACATCTGAACTTTAGACAGTAAGTTCCCATAGGTTCCTCTACTTAATACCTCCCACCAGACTGAACAGCCATAAGTAAGAATTGATCTGACAACCGATCTACACTCCAATATACAACTGCCGGTTTCAGATCTCAATTCTTAGCTATATAGTTTCAGTAGCATTAAGCCCCTTCCCAATCCTCTTCTGAGTATTTCTCCTCCAAGACAATCTACTGTCCAAGTATACTCCCAGGTATTTGGCGTCACTCGACAGTGTAAGTTCCAACCCATTCAATATCGATAAACTAAAAACCTCTTCCTGGAAGAAAAAACTTAATATTTCTTAAAGATTTTACCATTTTTTTGCTTTGGCCAGTGAATATTGTTTGCTAAGAACGAGAACATTTTCCTCACAGTTTTTTAACTAAGAGAATCAGCTCGGAATAAAGAGAATTAAATTTCAAGGAAATTCGGGCTCTAAACTTACAGCAGTTTTTAAACTAAATCTCTTTAATTATGTTCAAAACTGCAGATTTGCGATTACCGAAGATATTGTGAACAAAACTGTTGGCTTAATGGACGTCTTTTATTTTAGAATATCACGGCTAACAAATATTTCCTCTTTGATTGTTAACCCTCATAGCTTAACATGGCTTATCTTGTTCTTGAGAATCGGGAATAGTGATTTACAAGGACCGGAGGTTCACGCAAATGCATGTTTTTTGTCTTTACTCCTATGAAAAAGTAAACCAAATATCTTTGAAAATTAGAAAATGGCATCGATTTGTCAGTGCATTTTTATGCACATTTTATTGAAAATGAAAGTTTTTACATATTTTGCCATAAGTGCATATTTAGTCAAAACGACTTCAATCGTTGTTTTTTTTATCGAATTTAATAACAAATGTACTTGAAATACTATATACGAAAAATGTTTTCCCAAAAATTTAAGTTGTATAAATAATTCATAATTTCCTACAAAAATACTTATAAATCAAAGAAACGTTTACATCCGTTGACATTTACATAAATATTTAATGCTTTTTTTTAAAGCTGTAAGTAATAGTTCACGTTTTCTCATTAAAAACTAAATTTATTTTAATATATTATCAATATTTATTAAGTCACTGTCTTAACAACTCATTTTAAACGACCGTAACTTTATGCCATTCGTTTGTACTAGATTTAGACTTTTATGGTATTATATTAACACCTGCAGTACTACGTTTAGCCATACATAGCCATTTATGAATAGTAGCTCAATATATATGAGTATTAGTAGAAGTACTCGTAATTTGTGCCATTGTAGCTGTTGCCTTTTGAAAACAATGGTAAAATAAACAAAGTCATGCACCACCACATAGTCATCAAAATTAATTGAAAAACGCATATTCTCTCTCTAACAAATACAAGCAAACGATTATATATAGATTTATAGAATTTTACACATATAAGTATGTAAAGATGCAAAGATGTATGTAAAAGTCAAAACTATTACAAGTGAAAGTGTTGCAATATAATCAATAAATTGCTATAAATATGAATGTGTGTTTATAGTTTGAAATATGTGTATGTATTAGTGTTCATATTACTGTTCAGTAACTAGATACACACATGTATTCACTTTTATATTAGTGTAAGTGTGTGTATGCTTTTATATGTGCATTATATTATATGATGCGTATTAGAATTTGAATTGAAATTACATTTTATAAAACATGACACACACTGGTTGTACGAGGATGGTTAGAAAAAAAACTAAAATTATATGATCAACAAAAATTCTTTCCGAGTACCTCTAATCATTTCAAAAGCCCCGCCATTTCTTTCAATAAAAAACTGCTCCGCACTAACTAACACTAATAAACTAAACTACTTTTTTAAACTTCCCTCGTAAAACATAGTATAAAATAACCCTTTTTCCATTTACTTTTGCTTCTTTCCCTTTGTTCTCATATTGTTGCTAACTCATCCAATTCATTAGTAAGTTGAATTCGCTCCTTAGCACGTATGATGGCCTAATCCATTGTGTTAAACGTATTGTGTTGCATGTTAAATCCTTTCTTCTTCTCTCTCTGTCTCTCTTCTTTAAGCTCTGCCTTTATGAATATGAATTTACAATTTGTAAACAATTCAATTAGATTGAAAAGTACTTTATGCGCAAATTGCTTTTGAATTATTAATTTGTGTTTGTATAAACTCGCAAGGGATAGTGGTACATACATACATAGCTAACTAGTAATGACGTTGATAATAATGACGGTGGTTATTAACTTGCATATACAGAGTTAAATGCTTAAGTCATAAGTTTATTTAACGCGATTTGTTATAAAAGTAATTTTTTAAATGTTTGCTATATAATAAATTTATTAATTGAAAGGGAAGGAAGTATTTTTTGGTTTTAGTAAAGAAGGGTGAGGAAAAGTTAGTAGAGAATGGGAAAAAAGGAAATTGTAATAAAATAATTTAAAATGATTTAAGGAGAAGATCTTACTAGGATGCGTGTATTTACTGTTTGTTTTGTAACTAAAATAAAAGAGTAGTACTTAAAAGGTAAGACGATTATCTTGCAGAATAAAATATAAGTCTTCAAGAAAGTTAAATTTTAAGGCATTGATATAAGTTATATAAATTTAAACCCGTTGTAATTTTGGAATTGTGGATAACGGTCTTTACGAGATTCTTTGCTTTTATAATCCTACACTCTTGCCATATAACATTCAGAACTAAGCGAGGACCACCGTGGAGTACTAACTTGTACACAAATTCGACACACAATCACCTAGTTTGCTACCTTATGCAAGTATGATGGGATGACGTTCTTTGTAAGTTAAACACGTGGTGGAACCAAGGCGACCATTAGCACGTATAATATTATTTGTGTCTACGAATAAGGTTAGCATTAACAATGGACTATGAGAGTCAATATTCCTTTTAGATTTTAAACAATCGAATTCTTTTGAAAAATAATATTGTTGAGACAAGAAAAACAAACGGCTTCTGGCAAAAACTAGTTCTTGGGCCGAGATTTTTTTTGAGTCAAAATCCAAATTTTTACATTTATTTCTTTTGGATAGATTAAATAATCTAAATATGTTAGCTAAAACATGAAAAACTCTAGATAAACATGAAAATCGCTCAAGTATATCCTCGTTTTCACTCGATCAAGCAACATGAGCCATAACATTCTTACATTCTTGCGTATTTTTAAACTCTGAAGGACTTGCGGGCCATAACGATTTACTTAACTTGAGCCAATCAGGGCTATGCCACCAAAGTTTGTTCTCTCTCAATTCCGAAGTTATCATCCATCGGGTTGCTAAATCGGCAGGATTATAATTAGAGGGTACATGAAACCAATGTTTGTTCCCCACTTATTCTAGTATTGTGGCAACCCTATTCGCCACGATAGTTTTCCAACAACACGGTTTTGTTTTCAACCAGGCTAAAACTATCGTAGTATTGATACTGAAAGAGGGTATCACGCTATTGACTAATTTGCCAAGAGAACTGCACTACATAATTTTATTCGGGACAGTGAGGGCTTCTTTACTGGAACCACTTTCGATTTAAAAATGAGGAAATTCGTTTAGATATTTTCTTCAAGATTAACTCTTATATATAGTGTGGCAGCATAAGTGAGTTCAGAAGAGTTATTATATTGGTGAAATTTTCTAACTAATCTTTTTAACGAAAATTATCCATCAATTGAAAGATAGAAGATGCATAATCTTATCTTAAAATAATAAACGGAAATCTAGAGGGTCTTAATTGGGCCAGATGCTTCATTCGACAGTGCTTTAGAACGATAAAATTGGAAAAAAAATAATTTGTTTATTTTCTCCCTGTGAAATTTATAATGAACTCTTAGTAGATACTTTTTTCTCATTTATGAGTGAAAAAATGGACGAATATTGTATACTACAACAGAACGACGCTGCAATCCATGTCTCGCAAAAATCTTAATTGTGGTTTAATGAACATAGTATTCTACTATTGGACTGGTCGGCTTGCAATCCGGATTTAAATTCAATAGGGCATCTGCGAGGGTACATGGCCCGTAAAGTTTACTCGAGAAATACACAGAGTGCAGCTATTATGACAATAACGTAGTTAAAACTAAAAATTAAGCAAGCCTGAGAAGAAATTGATAGTAATTTTCTTCAAAAATTAGTCGAATCAATGCCAGAAAAATGCCATAGAAATGGCATTAAACTACTAAAATTATAATGAAAACAAAATAATAATGTACATTTCAAATTTTTTGTTATTATTTTTTTAATGAGTCAATAAATAATTTAAAAAATTTATTTGTAGTACCTTAATTATTTTTTGTGCTCCATTTTTGTTAAGTTGATTAAAAAAAAATAATGTGGATTTATGGAAATATGCACCAGTGTAGTAAAAGCAGTTTTAAAATTTTCACCGAAATCTTAAAAATTTTTGTTAACTTAAAAATCAAAGAAATTTATACCGTTGTCATTTTTGAAGCTTGAATAATTTTTCACAATCCTCATTCTAGCAAAGCAACGGTTCAAAGCCTTATAAAACATTTAGGATATTTAATACTTAAGATCTCTAAAATGAACCATTTTAGGTATTTTTTTAGTATCATTTGATATTCGCTATTTTCCCTCCAGATTGGTTTTTGTTTTTAACAATATTTAATAGCTGAGTATTTTAACGTAAAATAACTTCTTATGTAAACACTTTATCTTCACAAAATAAAGAGTTTAAAGGTGGCTATGGTGGTATCACAATATTTTTCTACTTTATTAGATTTAATATATTTTTAATTAAAAAAAGTGGGATTTCCATAACTTCACAATTTTAAAATATTTTTTTCACTTCTGTGGATCATTCCAATAAAGATTCTCTTGTTATCCTATATGAATGCATTTGCTTTGAAACAATAGACTTTGAAATTTAATCTAACCTCCGGTACTAATGACGGGGATATATATAAAAGCATTGAAACGATAAATAATCCCACGAAAGATTTAAAGTTTCTAATTATTAAGTAATTATTTATTATTAAAAATGTACAAACATATTTCACATTACTGATTTTTAATTTAGTTATAATAAACCCAAACAGTTGAAAATGGTTGGAGATTGACTTAAAGTTATTTTGTTTCTATATTTTTTTTATTGACAAGGTTTTCTTTTTTCTTATTATTTTTTTTTAAGAGCTGTTGACTTTTATCAAAAAAATCGCAAGCCAATTAAAAAGCTAATTGTATTAAATAATAATATAATTAAATTTAAATATAAAATTAATCATTTTGTTCAGAAATTATTTGGAATATTTTTACCCTACACCACTTTGGATTCTGACCTTAAAGTATACCGTTCGATTCAGATTGACTTTCTGAGTCGATTTGATGATATCTACCGTCCTTCCGCTCAGCTTTCTATCCATGTAAACCTTGTGAACAATGTACAGGTCGCAATTTTAAAGATATCGTTATGAAATTTGACGCGAATAATTATTTTGGCACAATTGGTTATGATCGGACCATTATTTCCCGAAATAGGGATTTAACGATCATAAGTGCCTTAAATATAGCAGTATTTTAAAGAAATTCAATGTAAGAAAGCTTTGTTTAAATATCAATCTTCGTGAAAAATTCCATCAAGATCGGTACTTAATTGACCATTTGTTCTCATATAAACCCCCCTTCCGAAAATCACTTTAACGTGCATAAATGAAATGTTAGTTTATATTTATATCAAGTTTATATTCGACACAAATAAGTAGAAATATAAGTAGAAGTCACAGTAACAAATTTTATGAGGATCGCTCCATAATTTGCAATAGCTCCCACACCTAGAGAAAAAATACAGTTATGGTGACAATAATCTAAGAGCAACATATTATGATTGGAACATATAATCACAACGAAAAATAGAAGTGATTATAAGTAATAATTATGAGGGCGGATCAATAAGTCCGTGACTTTTCGAAATATAAGTAGGAATCACAGTGACATAATTTACAATAACATTACACCTGTTTTGCAGTACCACCTGTTAATAGACTACTGTCAAATTTTGAGCAAGTGTCGTCATTTACTTTGCGTAAAAAATATGATTTTTGAGATCCTTAAAATAGGCATTGCACCCATCTTGCAGACAATTTTCTTAAACCCAGCTGATGATTTAAAATGGAAACCATACTGCCATGTGAAATGCCTATGGCATCAAAAATCTCACGTACTTTTACTCTTCGTTCTGTCAACACCATATCGTGGATTTTCTCGACATTTTCTGGTGTACTGACCTCAATTGGCCGTCCAGAACGTTCAGCGTCATTTGTACCTGTGCGACCACAACGAAAGTCAGTAAACTACTTTTTTACCATTGAAATCGATGGTGCAGAGTCCCCATGGTATATATAGCGCTTTCCAGGTGGTACTTGATGGGAATAGTAGCATTTTTTGATGGACATACACAATGGGGTATCATATACTCGAGCTTACTTTTTCACTTTTTTTATCAAAATCATATTTTTATTAAACAATTAAATGCTGCTCCTAAAAATTTTGTGCAACTTTAATCAAATAAAATTTTCTACACATTTTATCCATTGCTGTGTCAAAAGGTTATAACGGGTATATTTTTATTTCTTTAGTATTTCATAAACATTACTATCACCATCATTTCATACAATTACGAAATGTTCTGTCTGTTTGCCACCTGACAGTATATCCGTCTTTCTGTCTCTCACTTATTTCATTATTTTGCCTTGAGGTCTATATATAATGGTGCGAATAACTTAAGGCATTTACTGTTTGTTTATGCCTGTAAGTAAATTGTGTTTTTCTTTTCATGGTTATATACACATGTATGTGTGTAAGGGAAAGTGTGTACGTATAGTGTCCTCACCTGTACTAATCAGTTTAATACAAAATCCTTGTTAAATTTGTTCTTCTTTATTACATAAGATTTTTATGAGTTTTTATATGTTTCTGTGTATAAATGATTTCTGGTTTTCCGCAAAACGTGCTTGAGGTAAAGTTATTGTTTTGTTGTATTAATGTCTTTTTTTTTATTATTTAACGTATGATATTATTGTTCACCATAGGTGTAAACGATATATATAAGTTTGTCATTCCACTTGTAATTTCTGAAAAATTCATCTAAGACCACAAAAATATATATTTTCTGGATGCACCAGTTATATTATATATATATATATATATATATTCCTTAGAATAATACTAGTAAAAATCAACAAAATCCGCCGGCGGAGATATCAGCAAAAAAACTGAAAAGGCCTCCAAAATCATATTTGTTTTCGACTTTTCTAAGCCCGTTTTTAAGCGAGGGACTTCAATTTTGCATAAAAAATTCAGAATGTTTTTGCGGAAGAAATTAATAAATTCGGTTCACTAATAACTAAACTATCGGTTAGAAAGTATTTTTGAACTTTGTGAAACCCCTATACAAACTCCAAGATTCGTTTTTATACAAATCTGTTGTAAATATTTTTCTAAAATGTCAGTTTTTTGAACTAATCATATCAGCCTATAAATAACCGAGTTATAGGCTAAAGTCTGAAAAAATTATTAAACACAATATACACAAACATATATAAAAAGCATTTCAATGAATTTAAGTATTGTCTAAATTGTTTTGATTTATATTCAAACTAATTTTATCACTTTTGCTTATTTCTGTTTGTTATGTCATCAGTTTTTTATAAAATAAGTTTTTTATTCCGTTTGTAACTTTCAAAATTTTAATCTAAGATCAAACAAGTTTTTATTTTCTAGATCCTTATAAGAATCAGAGTCGAAGTAAGGACGTCTATCTATCTTTCCGTCCGTGTATCGATTGATATGGTGTTAGTGAAGTCTCAAATGATAAATAAGTCTTCTAAGAATTTTGGTATTGAATTCAGCAAAATCGGTTAGTACATGGCGGTGATATATCAAAAAATAAGTTTTTAAAGATTTCTTTGACTTTACAATGGTTTAAATAGCATTTATGAAGCCCCCGATAATTTAAATATAAGATATGGGGGACTCTATCAAAAACTTCAAATCTGGCTGAAACTGACTTTTAATTTTTAATAAGTTTTGTGGTAATACTATTTTAAACAAACAAGCTACAAATCTGAACTAACAAGACTTGGTGCTAATAGAGTGCAAAATTTTAGCACCATAGGTTTCATTTTATAATCATGATTGTTGTTCAAAATTCAGAAACTTTGGAAAATTGCTAAAAATTACTTAACGTTTTCCCATTCTTCTACACTTTTTGTTCGCGCGTTTATATTTTTTGATCTCAATTTATATGGAAAATAACAAATAAATATCAAATTTATTTGCTGTTTTCCATACTGCCATATTTCTTTTGAATAGAATAAATTTCAATGTATCTCATCTTTTTATTCTAAAATATTTTCGACAAAACTATGCTAATGCTGATCCCTTCCGTAGATTATATTTAAACTTTAATGAATTTTATAATTTTATTGAAATTTCTCTCAGTGTAAATTTAGTTATACGTAATTTAATTTTACTCTTAAATAATTAATGTAACATATAATTTGTGAGAATTTTGTATTTTCTGTCTATAAGGATTTTGTCCATAAACTTAATAATTAAATAAATAAATAAATAAATTGCGAGAACCATTATCATATATTTTAATTTTTTTTTATATTTATATAGACCATTTCAATGTTGTAAAACAATCATGTTGTACGTCATGTTAAAGGAAATTTTGATACCTTTAATAGGATATCCCACTGAATCTCGTACCACAAATACTTTGGAAGATATTTGCAATTTTGTGTATACAATTTTGCATATCTTTTAGCTATTTTACTTTTTCGAATTGCTATTTTGCACCAGCTACTTTATAAAATTGTCTGAAATTGTTTGCCAGTCGTAATTTTGATGAGTATAAGATTGTAACAAATATTATCAAATCAAAGAGGAGAGAAAACCAGCTGGTTGATTTTAAATGGAATGACTCATAGCGTTTATTTTGTAAAACGAAACGTTTTCAAGCGGCAGAAATTTTTATGAAAAAAATTAAATTCAAACAATTTTATCGGTTTAAAAATTAAAAACTTTAAAATATATTATATTTTCGCGTCATATCTCAACATGGCCCAAGGGTATATAAGATTCGGCAAAGCTTAATATAGCACTCTAAATTGTTTTATTTTATTTCCTATTTTGCATTTTATTTATTAAATTTATGTATTTATTTTTCTTAGTATGTGGGTTTTGGAGTTTATATGTATGTGTGTGTATGTGGTTCTCCATATAAAGACTTTTATGTTAGTAGTTAAATTGCCTATAAATATAGACAAAACAATAAAACCAAAATTTATTGCTTAAGTTATAAGTTAGGAAGGTTAAAGGAATTGGAAAAATTATAAAAACAATATCAAATATAAGAAAATATTTAATGGAGAATGACTTTAAAGCTACAGTACATTAAAAAAAGAATTACTGCTTCAGATCCATAATAGTCATTCATGTTATATCAGTCTGAAAATAAAGAATTTACATATTTTTTCTCGCCAAGTTTTGATGTAGCTACTATCCTTGTTTGTTGCTAATATCGTTGAAAATTTTGGGGAAAAAGTTGTAGATATGAAGGAATGAAATCTATTTTGAACTACATTTAAATTGTGACAAAAGTTCCGCTTTATTTTGTGTTAAACTTTTCTTAAAGTTTTCCTCAACCTTTCATTTTGGATTATAGGGTTTGATAAATATTATTTCTTTTATATTTTCTGTATCATAATTACGAAAACAACACGCTTAATTTAAAAAAATAAAAATAAAATAAATAAATAAATTTGTTTTTCATGTCCTAAGTTAGAAAACTGAAAACAGTCTATTTTCATTTGTTCGGATTTAAAAATTTAATCTAAATTTTTTAATTTGTTTACAAAGATTATTATTATTATTTTTTTTTTTTTGGTAAACATCTCTTAAGGCCTTTTCACAACTTTTAAAAGATTTAAATTATCATCAATTAATATATCAAATTCAATTATATTTTAACCCTAGTCATCTTTAGTTTTACCTTTTTTAGGTACTAAAATATTATATAGCATGTACTAGAAAAATACATTAAATTGTTTTTTTTTTTTAACTGTTATACAGTTAAGGAAAAAACTCTGCATACACCACCTCATTTTGTGCTTTTAAGATATTCGTAAGGCAAATTAATGAAGCGTTTGCATTAATATTTAAACTACCAAAAACAAAGTTTATTTACAAAACAAAAACCTAATTCAAAAGCATAACAAAAACAGAAATAACAAAAACAATAAAAATTCATGAGAAAAAATTCTACATACAGTCTTAAAAAATCGAATACAATACTTAATTTCTTTTAAATAAATAAAAGAAAACAATATTAAAAATGATATTTTGTAGGACCACCTTGGTCTTCAATAACCGCTTGAAGACGACTTAGCATAGACATCACCAAATTCTCCGTAATACTGGGCGCAATTTTCTACCACGCCCGAGTTAGGGCAGTTTTCAGGGTTTCACGATTTCTGATATCATATTTGCGCGCAGATTTTTCCAAAACGTCCCAAATATGCTCAATTGGATTGAGGTCTGGTGACTGGGTAGGTGTATTGAGCTGTTTTGGTGCATGATAAAGAAGCCAGTCTCGAACAATATGCACTGTATGCTTGGGAACGTTATAAAATCCATTGGTGTCCCACGCCCTAGCTTTCCACAGATGGCTTCAGATTTTATTCCAATATTGTCTATATATTGTACTGATATTTTTCCATAACGCCTTCAACAAAAACCAATCGATCAACTCCAGATGCCGCCATAGCTCCCCACACCATAACACTGTCCCCACCATGTTTCGCAGTAGGTATAATATTTTTGGGATCAAGTGCAATGTTCGGTTTTCGCCAAACCTTGTTTCGGCCATCATTCCCGAAAATATTATTCTTGCTTTCATCGGCAAATATAACTTTCTTTCAAAAATCAATTCCTTTCTGTAAATGTGCCCTAGCAAAGTCCAGGCGAAGTTGACGAGTCTTGACTGAAATAAATGGCTTTTTGCATGCTGTTCTACTTTTAAAGCCTTTTGCATGGTAGCAAAACGTTTATTACTGTTCTTGATGAAGCAGTAATATTCGAACATCTTGCAAGGTATTCGACTAATTTTGGGGCACTTATTTTTGGATTTTTTTAACTTCTTTAAGGACACTACTGACATCGCCTCTTGAAAGCTTGTTGATGGTGTTTTGATGGTTTTTGACAATAGTTTATACTGTAAAGCGACTTAAATTTACTATTTTGGCAATTTGTTCGTAAGATTTATTTTCTTTTATAAGTTTAAACACCAAATTTCGAACTGATTGTTGTATTTCTCTTCCATTTATCATTTTTGAAGTCAAAACGTGTTTTGCAAATCGCTTTCTGAATTTGAAAGATTGTAATATTTGAGAAATAAAGCAAATCGGGAAAACTAACTGGTTTTTTCCCTTTATCTTTTTCATTTTCTTATTAATTTTAAGAGTTGACAATATACAACATTGGACTTTTAGACTTTTTTCCCACCGATTTCTAGGTTTATCGCCAATAGTTTATAAATTATCAATATTTTCAAACTTTTTTTCCTCCAACATTCTTAACTATTAATGTCGTAAACATTTACATCAAAATTATTTTTAATATTATCACTAGTTCTCTAGAAGTTCAAAATAGTAGGGTGTATATAGATTTTTTTCCTTAACTGTAATTCTGGCTTTAATTTTATGCAAATTAGGCTGTTATATACTTCTTTAGGATTCGAATTTTCTTTTATGTTTCCTGTATTCACCTTCGAACAACACCGGTGATAAGAAAAATTTATTTAGTATTTAGTGCTTTTCAATTCCTTATTTCACCAAAAATCCTATTTTCATCAAAATTTTGAAATTTTTCACAGAATTCGTAAATTTACCAAAATTTGCATATTTCGCAAAGAATTCGATTTTTATAAAATATTATATTTTTCAGCAAAAATTATATATTTCCAAAAAAAAAAAAAAAAAAAAAACAATATATTTAAATTCTATTTTTTGACACAAAATAATGTTATTCATCTCAAAAAAAAAATACTAGTTTTGATCAAAAATTCTATTTTTACATTTCGCTAAAAGCCCTAATTATATTAAACATTTGACTTTTTTTAGTTTTACACAAAATATTCCATATTTAAAGAAATATCCGTAATTTCAACAAAAAGCAAAAAAGTACCAAAAATACTATTTTTACTGTTCTTTTTTTTTAACAAAAATTCACAGCAAAAGAAAAAGGAACTTCCAAAGAAATCAATAAGATCCTGAACTTATGATCCAGAAATAGTACAAATTCGTATCATTTCAAATGAGTTTAACATGAGATTGTTATTGGAAGATGTTCCCTTTTTTGATACCTATTCACTGAGCAGAAAGTCATGTTCACGTTGTCATACAAAATTGGTTTTTTATGTACTTCTTTATTAATTCAAGGAAATTACTGTTTATTTTTATATAAAACAAATATTTTTGTACTAAAAGAAATATGCATAAAAACATTTTTCATTTGACTAAAATAATTATTATTAAATAGCAAGTATTTGAATATTCTCATGTTTTATATCAGAAAGATTAATTAGAAAATTAATAAGAAAATTATTTACTTTTAATAATTTTTATTATTGCAAAAATAAAGATTTTTTCATAAAAAAATTTTATGAGTATGAAATTTTAAACTTTTATATGAGGTCTTCATTCGGACTCTACTTTTACAAATCCCTGTCTAACAAATTTAGGACTGAAGTCTTGGATTTACAAGTGTTGACCTTTAGGCTGTTGGACAATTTATTTGTCATTAGTGTTAATGTAGAAAATAAGGCGTTCTGCGGAGTTACCGCTATGAACCAACGTAAAAATATAAATTAGGACATAAGTTTTCTTCAAATCTATTTTTTAATTTCCCAGTCCATCCCAAAAGATTCAGCATATGTTCTTTTAAATAGTTGTTCTTAAAATTTAGAACTAGCTTCAGTTCTTAACAGTTTGAGTTCATTAATAAATTCTTCGGAGTCTTTTTTACACTTTTTACATATACTGTGAAACAGTTTCAAAATAATTATATTCTTCGTTGGAACTAAAATATAATGGGTTGAGATATTTCAAACAACTTAGTTTCTTACCATTTATCGCATAGTCTTCAAAAGTCGCCATTTAAAAAGGGGCCAAAAAAAATGGCCAAGTGATTGAAAAAGAGGCAATTAGTGACTAAAGTTGCTAAACGGTAACGCTACTTCTAGGGGAAAAATGTCGCATAATTTCTACATTTTGCGACCATTTTCGAACTTTTGCTATAGTCGTTCACTCTGCTGCTGCAGAAACAACCTTCTACAATTTTTTGAAATTTTTAATTGTGGGTTATTTTCCATATACATATAATATATGTAGCAAAAGCAGCCACATCTAAAATGCCATAAAAAAGCTAAAGGCCATCGGTTTGTCCTCTTTTTGTGGCATATACGCCAAGATATTTATCCATGTTGTTCACTCCTCCTTTGCTTCTGTTGTAATCTAAAATCATTCGCGGTTTCCTTTTTAGTCCTTTTTAGTCCTTCAGTTTCAATTTTATAATGTGAGTAGCGCATAAGCTTGCCAATGGCAGAAGAAATATTATAATAAAAAAATATGCACAAATAAATACGACAACATTTTTACGCTTTTCTACTGCCTATTCGAAGTTAAAAGACCTGAAGCCATTAGAATTTCATGAAATATTAATGCCTAAAGTATTAAATTAGCAAACTACTCCCCGTTCGAAATACAAAATCAGTTTCAAATAGGATTTGCAGAGCAAACACTGAGTACAGCAAATTTAAACTTCTTAAAAACAAAAATTAAAAAAAAAAAAACATAAAACAAAAAAATATATCTGCGTATCTCCGCTTCTCGATAAAAAAAATTCAAAATCTGGCTCTGCAGCACGAATAGTTTTAAAAATAAGGCGAAGATTAATTTTCTACGTCATCCGAAAGCTTCAGAAGGCTCTGGAAAGAGAAAATATGCTTGGAAAGATGTGCATAAATTATGATAAAAATGTCACAATCTGGTTCCGTTGGTATTTATAGGATGAATAGTTTTGTAAGAAAGCAAAATTTTAATTTTCTACGTCGTCTGAGAGTTTCATAAAGCTCTGAAAATACAAAACATGCTTAGGAAATTATATATAAAACATGGTGTCTCCGCACTCTGATAAAAATGTCAAAATCTGGCTACATTGTGATTTGTAGGACGAACAGTTTTATAAGTAAGCCGAACTTTAATTTTCTATGTCATCTGGGAGCTTTAGAAAGCTCGCTTAGAAAATTATGCATACATTGGGTTATATCCGCTCCCTGACAGAAATTTAAAAATTTAGCTCCGTTGGGATTTGTAGGATGAATGGTGTTGTAAGTAAGCCTAATTTTGAGCTTTAGAAAGCTTTGGGAAAGATAAAATATGCTTAAGAAATTATACATAAATTCGGGTATTTCCAGTCCCTGGCAGAAATATACAAATTCGGCTCCGCTAAGATTTGTAGTTCGAATAGTTTTATAAGTAAGCCTAGTTTTAATTTTATACGTCCTCTAGAAGCTTCAAAATGCTCTTTAAAGGGAAAAAATTTAAATATAGGTTATATATAAATCCGAAGTCTCCGCGCCCTAATAGAAATTTCAAAATCTGGCTCTGTTTTGTTTTGTAGGATGAATAGTTGTATAAGTAAGCCGAATTTAAATTTTCTTCGTCAACTGGAAGCTTCAGAAAGCTTTGGAAAAAGAAATCATGCTTAGGTATTAGTCATGATACGACTCACACATGATCTGTCAAAAAAAGGCTATTGAAAAAAGTATCTCCTCTTATATACATATGGATGTAGAAATTTGAATGTCTACATAATAATACTAGGTCTTTGTACTTTCCTTGTTGTTTCGACATTTCAGCATCGAAGTATATTGTATGGTAAATATTTGGAAAGCTACATGTGGTGGTTCATTTAATTAAATTGTACCATCCCTTGCAGTTTATGTGTTCATTGAAGCTTCCATCCATAGTTTCATCCGAATCAGTTTCATATGTGGGATCATATTCTGGTAACTGTAAATTCTCTCCATCTGAATCTTATACATTTCTCACGTAATATCTATCATCTTCATCCATTAGTAAACATATCCGCTCATCCTCACTATCAGCATTCATAAGACCATTTACCACACGACTTTTGTATGCACAGTTCTTTGTCTTCAACAATGTAACTTCGCAATTGTCAGGGAGTCAATCATGATAATTTAAAAATTTTTACTTAAATAATTAATAATTTGCAAATGGCATGTCAAAAATGCAGGTACCAAATAATATAAACGAGGAACTAATAAAAATTATGTCCGCATGGAAAGCACTTGTCACCGTTTAAATTGTAACTATATTATTTGAATAGGTTAAATCTGCAGGTACTTTACAAAGGTCAATAAATGAAGAGTCCAATTTAGTTTCAATTGAAAGGAAAGCGAAAATCAGTAGCTACGTTACATTCTTAAAATTATGACTTTATTTGAATGGGAAAAACTCAAAGGTACTTAAAAATAATGGAAAGACGTTGTAGATCTTTGTTCTAGTATTTTTATTATCATTCAGTCAAGGTTACGAAAAAATAACAATTTAATAACCTCAATTTTCTTTCAGATAAACATTATTTTTCTTTCTATCGTAAGAAAAAAAAAAAACATTTGAAACATTAGTATCAAATTTTCATATTTCATATAGAAATTACATTATTTCAATGGGTTAATTTGCAGGTACTTCTATACATGGGAATCAAATAAAATTGTTATACTTTCGAATGATAAGAAAACCAACTTCAAGTCCACTTTTTTTTTTTTTTTTTTAATGCTAAAAACTCAAAAGTACTTAAAGAATCAATGAATTGAAACTCCTTTTAGATCTTTCTTCCGGTATTTTTACTATTTATATCAAAAACTTTTCTATTATTAGCAAATAATAAAATTAAAAATTAAAATATATAATTTCTTTCAGGCAAAAATTACTATTAAAGCCACGTATTTTTTTTTCTATCGTAAAAAACAATTAAAAATATTAAATTATGAAGTATTTCATACAAACTGTATGACACACCCAGGTATGTTGGATGCCATTATTTTTGATTGTAAACATAGAGGTTAATATTCTTAGATTGACTATAATATTAAATAAATTAATATTAAACATCTTATCAATTTTACCTAATGTAGCGCTAAACTCAAGATATTTATCTTTTATTTATATTCACAAAAATTTATAGTTATTTTGTGCGTATTAGTTTGCATCAGTGTAATAGCTGTCTATGAAAATCTACTAAAATTTAATTTATCTTTATCTCTAGTAAAACATTTATACAAACAACCAAAAATAAACCATATTGATTTTATATTAAAAAAAAATTGTTCAAACAAGCAACCAAGAAAATAATAAAAAAAGCTGCAGATAAAATTTAAATAAAAATCCTTCTCCTAATATTTTAATTGTATTTTAAACATAATAACCCAGTTGCCCAAAAGGTTATAGATGATTCTGTCATTGAGGTTGTCTGTAGGATAAGACCAGTTAAGTAACTATTTCATGTATATTTTCCTTTTTCAAGTCACAATAAGCGACAAGGTCATATTTAAATGTGATATTTAAACGCTATTAGGATAGGGTAGGTAAATATTTCAGGTTTTTGTGCTGCTACAATTTACCTTGGAGTTATTGTCACTACAACAGTATTATGCTCTCTTTGCAAATTTTCATTAATTTTAATAAAACTGTGTTCATGACAACAATATTTTTGTTTAATTTTTAATACTTATTGTTTACATTCAATAAAAATTTTAATATAGTTGACTACAAACATTTTATGTTTTTGAATATTTCTAAAATATAATTTGTTTTTAAACTATATTATTATTATTATTATTATTATTATTGTTATTATTATTATTATTATTATTATTATTATTATTATTATTATTATTCCCATAACAATAAAATAATACAAATAAATATGCTTATTACAAATATGGTAGGTAAACTTATAACTTGTTTTCGCATATATTTTGTTATTATCGTTTGTTTTACACCTTCTTTATAATTCTCATTTTATTTGTACATGAATTAATAAAAGTAGACAAGGTTTGGTAATAGTTTTGTGTGATTCAAAGAATATCTCATAAAACGAAAACTCAATATCGGCATGCAGCCTATATGAAGCTGGGAAACTATCCAATTCAATAAGTGAAATGAACAGACTAAAGGTCGATATAATTGATATCAATGAAACTTGGTGGCCAAATAATGGTGAATTCATACGTCGAAACACAAAAATATTTTACTCTGGCAATCTCAACCAAAATCACAGGAACGCGTGGGAGTTATTCTAAACAAATATGTAGCGAAGTGTGTGACAGAGTTTTTTCCAAAATCAGACAAAACAATGCTACTAAAACTGGAAACCAAGCCAATTAATTTAAATATCATTCAGATATATAACGGATAAAAGTAAAGAAGAAATATTAGCTTTCTATGATAAAATTGAAAATCTAATGAAAATTACAAAACCTCATGAGATGATAATTCTTGGCGATTTTAAAGCAAAAGTAGGAAATGCTAAAGTGTCTGATGTAACAGGTCGATGCGGATTGGAAGAAAACAATGAAAGAGTTGATAGACTCATTAATTTTTGCCAGGAACACAAAATTAAAATCACAAACACGTTTTCCTGCCTTCATGCCAGAAGACGCTATACTTGAAAATCTCCCCATGATGGAAAAGGTTCCTCTATAACAAAAACCTCCTCTATAACAAAAACTTCAATCTACCGAGGAGATGACGTACCTTCAAATCACAATCTGCTAGTCATAAATCTACGTACGAAACTTACAGCAACAAAGAAAAGGAAATCACGCACGAGAATAAATACTGGAAAGCTTGAAGATTCGAATATAATTACAAAAGTGAGAGGAGAAATAAATCTATAATTAAATATGAACAGAGACGATCCAGAAAATATATGGAATGCATTCAAAAATATTTTAAAATCAATAACGGAAAGAAAACTGAGAGACAGTGAACGGCCAAAAAAAAAAAAAAAGAAACGAATGGATGATAAATGAAATACTAAAATTAATAGAAGAACGCCGTGATCGTAAAAATGTAAATTACGAACGATACTGGGAATTAAATAGGGATATTAGAATTGCTGTATGCATCGCAAAGAATGAACACTTGAAAAAACAATACCTGGAGATCGAAAGATTGTAATATTTACATGACGACTTCAACCTCCATAAAGAGTTTAAAGAAGCGGCGGAAATATACCGCAAAATAATTCCGAAAGTTTTATATAACAACAATAACGAAGTACTTGGCAATGAGGAAAAGAAATTTATCTGGATGGAATACATAAAGCAAGCATTCACTGACAACACTCGAACATTTTATGAATCCCCATCACAATCACATACAGAAACCGCAATTACTAGAGGATAGTTAAAGTTGGCAGTTAAATCACTTAAGGACAAGAAAGCTTGTGACCCATATGAGATACCCGCAGAAATTCTAAAGTTGATAAATGACAACAACATCCAATTGCTAATTGAATTATATAATTACATTTATAATGCGGCTCAATATCCACAAGATTGGCTGAAATCAACCTTCATAACCATTTCCAAAAAGCTACCCACAGTATTGTAGCCACTATAGACTAATAAGCCTGATGAGTCAAGGTCTCAAAATTTTTCTTCGAATAATTCACACCAGTTGGGGTTTAAAGAAGGCATGGGTACTAGAGAGGCACATTTCTCAATACATACTCGTACATTGGTTCAGAAATGCCGTAATATACAAAAGGATGTTTTCCTATGCCTTGTAGAATAAGAAAATTGATGGAAAATTTTCACATCCATTGGAATAGACCAAAAGGAAATTCAATGCATTAAAAGTCTATATTGGCAACAAACAGCGCAAAATGAGATTGACGGACAACTCTCTGAAAGTATAGCTATATTCAAGGCATTCTATACCTTTTGTTATGTAATATTTATTCTAAAAGAATATTTTAAGAGTCTATCAACAAAGTTCGGAATATATATAAATGGTATTTTCCTTTTTTAAACAAATTTCCCTTCGGAATAGAGCTTAAACACTCAAAAATGCCTTAAAAATAAGAATATTTTAATGAAATTCGGTGCGAAGAAGTTCTGTATAAGTATCAATCTCAACCTCTTCTGAAAATCACTTTAACGTGCATAAAACCTATATGAATGTTAATATCAAGTTAATATTCGATACATATAAGTTTTATATAAGTAGAAAATAATTGGCAAATTTTATGAGAATCGGTCCACAATTGACCATAGCTCCCATATAAATCATCTGGATGTTAGTATCAACTCATTATTCTGTATTTTTACGTTTTATTTTATATTTAGTAAAATTGGCCACAGGTGTAATATAAGTCCCCTTTCCGACTTTTCATACTCGTACTTAAAAGTGTAGGGTATCATTCATTATAAATATAATCAAAATTTCTATGGAAATTTTCTGAACGATTTCTCATTGAATTATTTTGCTGGCATTGGGTTATTTTGCTGGTGCATTTAGCATTTTTTGCCTTTTTAAAGACTAATTTAGTTGTTTTTTTCATCTCCTGATAACGTGCACCCATTCACGAAGATGTTTTAAATATATAGCCAATTGGGTGTATGCATCGTCGATGTTGTCCCAAAGATATGTCCATCTGGGGAAGTTTATACTTATTTATGTATTTGTTTTTCTTTCTTGATTTTACTTAAAAATAACAAAAATTCTTAATATGTTTTTTTTTTTTTTTTTTTGTAAATAATCTTCTTATAACAGAAAACTAAAGATATATGATGTTGATTTTTTTATATATTATTCTTTCATATTTCATATTTCTTATTTTTGTCTGCTCATACTTCCGTTTCCTGTTTGTTTATATTATTTGTTTTCTTTTTGTGCTTTGGTGTATATTTTATTTGTTTATTTTTTTTTTTTTTTTTCTTTTATATAACATTTTTTACTGTTTAATGTATTAAAGACTTTTTAACTATCATTAATCTTATTCATATTGCTAGAGTCTCCTTTTGAGTGTATGTGTGTTTTTGTTTATGCCATGCCAAGAGAAAAACACGTGAATGAATATGTGTTTATAAGGGTCAAATGTTTAAGAATTTGTAATTTATCTTTCTTTGTAATTTTTCGTGAAGCGTCTTTCAGTGTCAGGTTTTTTTTAAGAAGTAAGAAATATTCTATATTATACTTTTTTTCCACAATTATGTTTTATATCAGGGGTTCTCACAATCATTAGCTTCACGACCCCCTTGTGATATAATAACTTGAGAGCGAACCACCATAATTTTAATAATACAACACCAAGTCAATAGTTTGAAATAGGATTTTACAGACGCAGGGAAAAAATATGGTTGCAGTATTATCAGTACCATAATATTATGTTCTCATTGTTAATTTTATGTGTTCACGAGAACAATGTTTTTGTTTAAATTTTGGCATTTAATATTTATACTCAATAAAAATTTTAATATGGTTGACTTCAAAAATTATATATTTTAAAATATTTTTACCAGAAATAAAGCTTTATTAATATGAAAAATATCATTTCTTCTGCAACCATTAAATATTTGCAGTCTTTTTCTTCCTTGTTCTTAAACCTTGTTAATATTCTTTAACCATATTAATATTATTGCTCCCATGACAATAAAATGTTTCAAATAAATATAATACTTATCCTTTTAACAAACTTAGTGGAAAAATTTAACACTTGTTTGTTTTTAAATATACTTTGTTTTTAATAATTGTTTTCTAGCTTCATTATAATTGTTATTTAGTTTGTATTTGAATAAATATAAATAGACAAGGTTTGTTTATATATATTTATACCTTTAAGCAATATAAGGTATTGATTAATTATCCATAAAGAGTTTAGTCAAAAAATATATCTTGCATTTGAACCATATATGTTGGTAAAAATGAATATAATTAATGAACTAATAATATGTAAATATTTTTTATTTTTATCTAATGGACATTTTTCTCTATTATTTTCAATAAAAAATTTATACGCTTTATTTTAATATATGGTATGGTCAATTGTGGACCGATTTTCATAAAATTTGCCAATTAATTTCTACTTAATAAAACTTATTTGTATCGAATACTAACTTGATACTAACATTCGTATAGAATTTATGCATGCTAAAATGATTTTCGGAAGAGCGATTTATATGGGAGCTATGGTCAATTGTGGACCGATTCTCATAAAATTTAACATTGTTATTTCTACTTACATGAACCTTATATTTGTGTCGAATATTAACTTGATATTAAAATTCGTAAGGGATTTATACACGTTAAAGTGATGTTCGTAAGAGGGGTTTATATGTGAGCTATGGCCAATTGTGGACCGATCTTCATAAAAGATTGATACTTGTACAAAACTATATTTTTTTTTAAAAAAGGTAGTATATTTGAAAAACATAGTAATCGCAATTCGATATAAATATATTAAAAAAATGGTACTTAAATTCTCATATTATTCTTAAATCAATCTTAAACCTAAATACAAAACTTAGTTTAGAAAAATAAACAACTAACATTTATAAAAGGTTTATAAACATAGAACTATGTAATATAAGCCCTGTTCCAGTATCAGTGAGGTTTAGCTTTTGTAGTTAGAAAGTATTTTCTTAAATGGTTTGTATTTAATGATTTTTCTGACAATTTCTGACTAGAACCCTTAATGTTGGAACAGATCTATAGTTCTATTTTTTTTAAGTTTAAGAGCATCATTTGATATACTTAAGAAATATGTTTGTAAAAATT
This sequence comes from Protocalliphora azurea, assembly GCA_932274085.1. Lineage (NCBI taxonomy): Eukaryota > Metazoa > Arthropoda > Insecta > Diptera > Calliphoridae > Protocalliphora > Protocalliphora azurea. The sequence continues at coordinate 20,961,840 of OW026520.1, forward strand.
TTGTAATATCTTGGTAAGGAGTTTCTTTGAAAAGGAGTTCCTTTGAAAATTCGCAGTTTAACCAAATATTTCGTACTTCTATAGAGGTTTGAGGTCTTTGTATTATTTATGATGCCTTGAAGGATTTTTGATTTGTTTTCGCGATTTTTACTAAATGTCAAATATTCGAATTTTAAAGCATTTTACCCATTTTTGCATAAAATGTTCTTACAAAAATTACTGTAATTTAATTAAGGTACATTAATAAATTGCCCAAATGAATTTTTTCAATGGTAACTTAAATTTTCTGTAATATTTTTAAGTGGGCTAACTTTCTATCCATTGAATAATTATTTTAAATAAAGTTTTGGCGTAAATTGTAAGTTTAATATTACGAGTCTTTAATGCAATTTATTTAATACGTTGTGGTTAATATATAGAGTTTATAAAATAATTGAAAAATTTTTACTAGAAAAAAATTAAGGGGAAATATTACTGGTTAGATGGGCCAAAATCGTGATCACCACTGTATATTTACAAAGAATTATTAGCTTTTAACAAAATTTTATCTTTTTATTTTATATTTTGAATTATTTAAATAATTCGATTTTTCAATGCGCGATGAAATAACTCTAGTATACCAAAATGCCTTATTCGAATTATACGTTTTATTCGACCAATGAAAAAATCAAATAAATTGAATACCCTAGTAATTTAACTAAAAAGGGGAACGCTTCCTCCAAAATGTGAAGATTGACCAATAATTGAATTAATCCCTCAATTATGTGTATTATATTTATGTAAAAAAAATGTTTTAAAATTTATGTTTAAATAAATAGTTTCTCGACCCCTCTAGAATGTTTGTATGGACCCCATTTGAGAACCGTTACTGTATATATATAAATAAAACAAGCTTTGTAAATAATATTTTGATAAATAGTCATAATATTTTATAAACTGACTTAGACACGAAAATTATGTGTACAAGAGAAATATAAGCGATAATAAGAAGTAAATTATTAAGGTACATAGTAATTTATTATAGGTCACTAACTTTAGGAAATTTTTAATAATTTATTATATTGTTGTGGCAAGTTTTAAAGTCTATTATTGTATATTAATATGTCAAAGTGTGGGGAAGATATTGATTAACAGTATGATGAGGAAAGAGGTCAGTCGGATAGACTTTTAAATTCTAAAAATTTATTAATAATACCCAGCAAAGACTTTTTTGGTTCTCGGTAATGGCAACAATTTATTAAAGTAGTTTCTTGGTAATGAATCGTCATTATAATTTGCCTACTCTATGTTATATAAATAAGTACTCAATAGTGTAATGGCACAGTAATATTGTAACTACGTGGATCAATTGGCTAGAGCGCTGGAAGGTTGTTGGTTCAAACCCATTCTGATGCAATTAGTTTTTTTTTTTTTTTTGTTTAACAAGGTGTCTAAAAATATATTTTATGCCAAAAAAAAGTTTTTGTCATTTAGAAAGCTAAATGCTAGGTGTTGTACTTAGTAAGAAGTTATTTATTAAAAACATATGGGTAATTTGTGTCCAAATTCAAATCTCACTGAAGTCAAAATTGTATATTTTTTCTTTTTCATTTTCGTTTAAGTACATATTTTGGAGCTCTTCTAGATTCTAAAAATAACTACATGAATTTGTGGACAACTCGAATAAAAATAACTAGTTATTCAGACAAGTAGTTTATTATTAAGTAGTTTATTTTTGTTTCCAATTATACTCTCTAGCTCACCAGAAAAATTTTTGCGAGGAGTCTTTTTCTTTATGAATTACAGCAAAAGGCTTAGTTAAAATAAAAATTAGGCTAGTACAATCTGATCTAAGAATTATACCATAATAGCGAATACAAATCTTGAGCTCAGTACCTCAAATAGGGAATTTCAAAGATATAAGATAAACGACTTTAGCTACAGCAATATCTTGTTATTAATGGTTTTAATAAAACCTTTACTCCTCTGGTCGTAAATCATGTATAAAAATAGATATTAATGACATTGATTTAACACATAATATTTTTCTATACATTTCAGTCATGTTATCGTGAATATGGCTGGAATTACGATAATTCAGTTGATTTTCTTAATATAGTCATCAATAAATGGAGTGAAACGTCAACACATGTGACTTTGTTATCAAACTGTCCTCTACATGCATTGTATTGACGACAAATCATAAAATTTCCTGATGATATCTTCGATGAAAATGTCGTCGATGGATATTGGGACAAATAGGAAAAACTTTATACGATTGCGTAACATACAATGAAGGAATTTATAATTAAAAGAAAAAAATTTCATATTTCAACTTTTTATTTATGTTTTCCGAATATGATATATAAATTTTTTAATGTTAACTTACGGATTACTTAATACTGCAAATTCCCATTTTTTTTTTGCACCTGTATGCAGTGCTACAATATTCTCATCCAAAAACATGTTATATACTTTTTGTTGCAACTTTAAAAGACAAAATATAAACATTTTCTGATAAAAAAAAGTTAATCCGTTCAAAAGTTATAGAGTTTTATTCAACTGTACCTTGTGATAAAATTTATAAATTTCTAATAATATTATTAAGAAGCCTTAAATTCCTATAAAATAATTTTTAAATCAAAATTTAATTTAATCTCATACCACCTGCACCTGGTAAAGTTCACGGTAATTTAGTGTTATTATTTTATTCTGTGGCTAATTTTTCACCTCAAACTTTAGCTTCTAAATCATATCATAAAACAGCCCTGGGTCGTTCATTAAATCTCTCATAACGAACTTTTTTCTCCAACAGACTAAGAAAAAAAATTTTTTTTAACAAAAACAAATATATTTTCATATAAAAGTCCTTGAACTTAATATTTAGTTTCTTCAAAAAGAAAAATATTATGCCTCAAAGTTAAACACAAAATCTCTACAATGTTTTATTTAAAAATTTAAAAATAACGCAGAAATTTATACAAAAGATTTTCGTACATAGACTAATACATAAAGTCATGACATTTATAATACTTTACTTTTAATAATATTTACCCTAAGGTAGAAGTAGTAATAGTAGGAGTAAGAAAAAAGGAAACAAATAATGGAAAATTTAAATAATATGTCACATTTTGTGTAAGTAAAATGTAAAATTACAAGCCTAAAGTGACATTTGCATAATAAGCCATAAAATTACAAAATCTTATACTTTATTAAAAAATCAACAATGTAAAAGTTATACATATATTAATACCAACTTTTATAGTTAGATATTTGTATACATATACAGTATATTGTGTGATTAAATAACTAACTTTAATACATATTAATGCCTAAAATATCTTTCTTAAAAACATACTTATAAATTCCCCATGATACTATACTACAGTAAAAATATGAAAAATTATCTCATGCTCAGCTTTAAAGTATATATTACTTAATATTTACAGCAATAGCTTTATATATAAACAAAATATATAATAAGTATATACACATGTCATACATACAATCAACTACTTACGTATATAAGTATAAACCATTGTAATAATATCACTTATCATTGTGTCACATTCTTTATTCATATATTAGCATATATGTAGGTATACATACATTTGCTCACGTATACTTAACATTTACACTTATTTATTAGCATTAGTGTTGCCAGTTCAGCCTTTTTAAATCTAAATCTGGCCTTATTAATTTACTTTTAGCCTCAATATTTTCGGTTTAGCTTCTAGTTTTTTAGCCTATTTTAATTCTTAAAATTGCCTTAAAAAAGCTACAATTTTAGTACTTTAACAAAGAAAAAACGAAAAAGAAAGATATAGTCGGTCAAGACCGACTATATAATACCCTACATCATTGTGTACTAGCATAAAATTTCCGGAAGGGGACTTATATTATATCTATGGCCAATTTTACTATACAAACACAGAATAATGTGTTGACACTAACATCTAGATGATTTTATGTACTTTAGGGCGTTTCCTGGAAGTGGGTTTATATGGGAGTTATGTTAAATTATGGACCGATACTCATAAAATTTGACTTTGATGTTTTTACTTACGTGAAACTTATTTGTGTCGAATATTAGCTTGATACTAACATTCGTATTTGTTCACGTTAAAGTGATTTTCGGAAGAGGGGTATGGAAGCTATGGTCAATTCTGGAACCATCTTCATAAACCTTAGTACAAAGATTGATACTTATAGAGAAATTCTTTGTGTTGGACTTTATTAAAATATTCTTTTTAAGGCATTTTTGAGTGTTTAAACTGTATTCCGTGGGGACATTTGTATGCGGGCTAGGTGAAATAATGGACCGATCACAACCATTTCAATAGGCTTTGTTCTTGTATTATGATAGTCCTACAAGCCAAATTTTATTGAATTATCTTTAAAATTGCGACCCGTACTTTGTGCACAAGTTTTACATGGACAGCCAGCTATCCAGCCGTACAGACGGACGGACGGACATATTTAGATCGATTCAGAAAGTAATTCTGAGTCGATTAGTATACTTTATATTGTATATTGGATAACTTTTTCTATGCGTAATAAATACTAGCACAAACACATAATACCCCAACCAACTATGATGGTGTAGAGTATAAATAGTTTATTATTTACTTTTACTATTTTATTTCTACGGAATCATCGATTTAAACATTTTATACTTAATTAGTTGTTTTTTATATAACTAAAATTTATATTTAACTAAAATTTTCGGCGCTTCAGTCTCCAAGTCAAATATAATTTAACCACTTTAATGGACTTACTTAATCAATTACTCTTGTCTGCACAAACAAAAAAGTTTTTTCTTGTCCTACTTCAAAAAAAAAAGAAGTATATATAGACTAGATGGAATTTGACGTGCTGAATATGACTCTGCTTTCAGCTTTTTTCCATCAGGTCGAGATTTTTATTTTATGGGCATTCATATGACAGCCAGCTAGCCAAACGGAAGGACGGACATCGTTACCTCGACTCAGGAACGTTACACTTTCAGGTAAGTGTTGCACCAATTTATTTATGCGTTGTAAACATTAGCATCAACACTTATTACACCAACCTCCTGTGGTATAGGAAGTTATAAAACTTCCCCTTAATACAATATAAAATATCTTGTTTTTCAAATTTGCAAAAAAGAAAAAAGATGATTAAATGCAAACTTTTTTTTCTTAATATGATAATTAAAAAAGCTTTCTCTTTTCAACGATACCAAAAACTAGTACTAAAACTTGCTAGTTCATTTAATGCCAAGTTTTGTTTAGGGCACCCTAATGCGTATAATATTCGGATCAAAACTCAATTGGAAATATCTGATCAAAGTATTTCAGGTAAAAGGAACAGTAATTAATACGAACTAAAATTAAGACTAGTAATTAATATAATTTGTATATTTTGTTCAATTAGTTCTATAAATTTTAAAGATTTTAGTTAAGTGCGTTTAGCAGTGTTGCCAATTTATTATAATTTTGGCCTCAAAATTTTCAGTTTAGCTTCTAGCTTTTTTTCTAGACTTTTTAACTCTTAAAATTGCTTTAAAAAGGCTAAAATATTAGTATTTCAACATTGAAGAACATAATGTCTGTTTTTATAGAATCATCCATTTAAATATTTTTGTGTATTTGTTCCCACAAAGAATCGAGATAATTAATATTTAGTAAAAAATTTACCCTCCGACGCTTCATTTTCCAAACTAAAATTCCCTTAACTTATTTTATGGAGCTACTAATTAATTTTTAATATATTTCATCAACCATAGAAACTATTTACTAAAATGATTAAATAAATCTTATAAATGCGAAAAATCAGCCAAAAATTTGGAATTGCTTAATCAAAAAGGAACTATAGTTCAAAAATAACTAAAAATCAATTCAAAACATTGAGCAGATTTTCATATGTAATGTAACCCAAATTTGTATGGGCATTTTTTGGGCGATTTTTCATTGAGGCATTTTTATAAATTTATTATAGTTGCTTTAGAAGAATATCAAAAACTAATAAAAGTAATTTTTATAAATTTATTATAGTTTCTTTAGAATATCAAAAACTAATAAACATTTTTCTCAACCCCTGGCAACACTGGCGTCTATAGTTATGAAACACTGCAAAATTGTATTATTCCTCAAAACAGTTAGTAAAACCAAAGTAAAAAATTATTTTTAATCGAAATATAGTTCATTTTGATTGATTTAATATACATCCAAATTTCAGTATTTATTTATTTATTAAGGATGTGAAGAAAAATACTTCAGTTAAATATGCCCTACAGAAACGTTAAATACGCTCCACGCGCTATTTATTGATTTGTTACAATGTTTTTAGTAAAAAATTTATATAAAATTAAATTTTAATTAAAAAAAATCGAAACACATTTATAAAACACATTAAAATATAAAATTTTAAAAAAAGTAGATTCCTAAAATGTATGTCCTATGTCTAGATTCCATCTGGGATCGAATATAAGTAATTTTGAAAAATGTGGAATTTTCAAGTGGCTCCAGTAGACATAAGGAGCAAACATGAATTGGTTAAGCGGAAGAGTGGAGGTAGCCTAGGACTAGTATATTCCAGAAATGTATGTTCCATGTTCAGATTCCATTTGGGATCAGAGATATATAATTTTGAAACATTTTGAATTTTGAAAAACTATGATCATATGGGAAATAAGGAGCAGACATGAATCGGGTAAGCGAAAGAGTAGAAGTAGCCTAGGACCAGTAGATTCCAGAAATGTATGCTCTATGTCCAGATTCCATCTGGGATGAGAGATACATAATTTTGAAAAATGTATTATTTCACTATGATCATACGGGAAAATATAGAATTTTTATGTGGCTTCAGCGGACATAAGGAACAGATATGAATCGGGTAAGCAAAAGAATAGAAGTAGCCTAGGACCAGTAGATTCCAGAAATGTATGCTCTATGTCCAGATTCCATCTGGGATGAGAGATATATAATTTTGAAAAATGTATTATTTCACTATGATCATATGGGAAAATATGGAATTTTTAAGTGGCTCCAGTGGACATAAGGAGCAGACATGAATTTAACAAGCGGAAAAGTAGAATTAGACTAGGACTAGCAGATTTCAGAAATGTATGTCCTATGTCTAGATTCCGTCTGAGATCGAAGATATATAATTTTGAAAAATGTATTTTTTTCACTATGATCATATGGGAAAATGTGGAATTTTTAAGTGGCTCCAGTGGACTTAAGGAGCAGACATGAATTTAATAAGCGGAAAAGTAGAATTATACTAGGACTATTAGATTTCAGAAATGTATGTCCTATGTCTAGATTTCATCTGCAATCGGAGATATATAATTTTGAAAAATGTATTTTTTCACTGTGATCATATGGGAAAATGTGGAATTTTCAATTGATCCTACTGGACATAAGGAGCAGGCATGAGTAGCCTAGGACCAGTAGATTTTAGAAATGTATGTCCTATGTCCAGATTCCATTTGGGATCGGAGATATATAATTTTGAAAAATGTATCTTTTCACTATGATAAGATATAGAATTTTTATATGGCTTCAGTGGACATAAGGAACAGACATGAATCGGGTAAGCGAAAGAGTGGAAGTAGCCTAGGTCTAGTAGATTCCAGTAATGTATGTTCTTTGTTCAGATTCCATCTGGGATCAGAGATACATAATTTAATTTTTTTTTTTTTTTTGGAAAATTCGAAATTATATACAAGACTTTAATGGCTAAAAATTTAAGTTAATAAGTTGAAATTTTATACAATATTTTCATAGATAACTATTGAACTATTTTTGAATTGTAAAAATTATACAGATTTCCTAAATTGTATTGCGTTGCCAACTAACTGTATGTTGTACTCCAAAGACGAATCGCGTTTATGAAAAAGTGTCATTCTGATGCGAAATTTCGACGTCGAGAATAACAATTCTTTTACCTCTTCTTGATCTAGTAAAATTTATTAAATTATATAAATATTTAGATTCTTTGGTATAAATAATTTTACGAAGAAATAAAGGTATCTTATATATATATATATATATATATATATATATATATATATATATATATTCAAGATATGAATATGAAATTTGTTTGTCTAGATGTGGTTTGCGTTAGTACATCCAGTAAAAGACCAACATTTGATTTTTCGGTGGTTATGGCTTTTTGCATTTTAGATGACGATATGTATATATAGTAACACATTTCCTCTGTCACCCAAACACTTTGTTTTACACATCAAATTTCTTAAGACGTTTACAAGTAAATAAAGTAAAAGCTTGTCAAAAGGATTTATCAAGAAATATATTTACATATTTGAGCATACATACATGCAAACACACTTATTATATAATAAGATGTAAGAGTGTGTATGAGAGAGCTATTGATAAGCTCAAGGAAAAAAATTTTAATATGTTGGCAAAGAGTCTTTAGTATTTTTTTTTTTGTTAGATTTTTCAATTATTTATTAAAAATTAATAACGTTATGTTGTCCTGAGTCATTTAGAGCGCTGAAATTTAATATGGTATTCTTTTCCCAAGAATACCATAGAATATGATTTCATTCATATTCTAAATGCTGAATTTTATTCCAAATCGTATAGAAACACAGAAAAAGCATTACAAAGACAATTTATATATTATATACTCTAGATATTATGCAGGCTGATGTCAAAAGCTCAAAGTTAAGTATTTTCATTACCTTGTATAATGTAATTCACAAACTAAACTGAATGACTTGAGTCGAGGTTTGAAGTTACCAAAATAGTTAGCATATCAGATTTTACCAAATTAGCTGGTCAAATTTCTAATTTTGATATAACTGATTAAAAAACTATTTTAAAATTTATTTTATAAACAACCAGCAAAAACTTTGCTTGCCATATAATGAGTTAAGAAACTAATATAATGGCCTTTCACTACTTACACATTACTGAATAAACCATTATTATAACAGCGTGATGACATTAGAGGTAACTACTTACCTCAAATTATTACAACTAGGCATTTTGTAATGTCATTACTTAGATGTCATTAAAAGAACTAATTGTTTCCAAGCTGTTTAATAACTTATTGATTTTAAAGTATTACTGAAGTCATTATTAGTAAATACAATAGGAACTAGTTACATTACTAGATTACAAATAACTAGTGAAATTTCGAGATATAAGAAGGGTTTTTTTTTAATTTTTTATATATTTATTTATTTTAATTTCCATAATAACAATAGACAAAAATGTAATATTTTAAAAAGTATTTTAGAAGAAAAATTGATTTAAATATTACCTTTTCATATATTTATTCCTTCTTTAAATAAATAAATTGATAAACTGTAACTTAGTAAATCAAGAAAAAATATTACCTTTAAAAACCTGATTATAAATAAGTAATTACATATCCGGTTATGAATATGTGGTTACTAAACTACTTCTATGTAATAAAAACGATATGTTTTTATCATTGAAAAGTAACTATATCCCTAATCATATCAAGTTTTTGCTGGGCTGTAGTCAATAAATTGAATAGAAATAAGAACGTGTCATACTTTAGACTGCAGCTCATATTGAGGCAAAAGAATGGGTTTTGTGGTATTAACTAAACCGTAAGTTTTTATAACAAGATATTTTTTATCGTTGAAAAAGGAAAGATTTCTAAATTCTGCTTTGTATATATATATATATATATATATATATATATATATATATATATATATATGGTTCCAAATAGTTGCGGTTTGCATAAGAATAACAAAACAAATGGAATTTATTTATTTTTTTTTTTTTTTTGTAGTTAAACTTACCTTTTCATTTATAATACATTCTAGAGGGTGATCCTAATACACCTAATAATTGATTTAATTGATCTAAATAATGTTTGCCTGGGAAAATGGTTCTAATGCTAAGCATTTCTGCTAAAATGTAACCTTCTGGCCAAATATCTATTGATTTCGTATAGCCCTTCGAGTTGAGCATAATCTCTGGTGCACGATACCAACGAGCGGTCACATATTCGGTAAGAAAACCAGTGTGATCATGTTCGGGATCAGTAACACGAGCTAAAGCAAAATCGCATATCTACAGTTAAAACAATAAGAACTATTTAGCTTAGAATGTTTAAAAGGAGAGTTAAGAAGGCATTAATTATATACAGAAACTTACTTACAATAAATTGCTCAGTTTCAAATCCCTATGCAATACATTGGTCGAATATATGTACTTTAAACCACGCAATATTTGATAAAGAAAAGAACAGATTTTATCATTGCTTAGCCTCTGCAATAATAGTTAATATAAAATCAGGTAAAATTTAACTTTAATGTATAATAAAAATCTTTTTTAATCAAATGATTTCAAACCTGTGTTTGAATTAATTTATATAAAACAGTCTTCATTAAACACTGTACAATATATACATCACGCATTTGTTCTATAGTGTCCAAAGGCAGAATATCACGTATATCAATGATCTATAATTGAAATTTAAAGTAAAATAAAAATACATACATTTATTTATATTCATTTCTCTGATAGATTTTACAGTTTTGTACAAATTAATACTAAAATTTTCATGTTTGAAACGAGTTAGAATTTTTTTTTCACGCAACGTACGCTGACCATAAGTTTCATGTTAAAATGGTGATATTTTTTTAATCGCCACCTTTGTGTTTGTAAGTGTATCACAGGCAGATCTAAAAGAAAAAATAAAATGAATTAATGAGACTTTTTAAATTTTAAACATTTTTATAATTATATAATATCATCGATTAGCCGGTTAATGTCTTTTTTTTTAGCAAATAAAAACTGATTTATTTTATTATTTAAAAAATAAAAATACAAAAACCATGGACTCTAATGCTTTTTTACTAAAATTTAATTAAAATTTAATTAAACTATAAATTGATTTTATACGGTTTAATATTATTGAAAAATAACAATAGAAGTAATTTTTTCGTTTTACAAAAATAAAATAAAATATTCTTTTAACATTATATTCATTTTTTAAATACTTTTTTTTTTAAATAAATTGGTGATAAACATACATTTTTGGTGTGAATATCAACTAAAAGGGATATTATTCTGCAAAATTGTATTTGATTATTCGGTAAATAGTTATCAATTGCCAACTCTGGTTATTTAAGTTTCAAAGATAAATTACTGAAGCTATTCCCAATTGCAAAGAACGATTTTCATGATAGCTAAAACTATGTACTGATCATAAATTTGAAATATGCTTTTCTACGTTGAATACGTAGAAATAAAATGATAAAATGGAATCATAATATGACAAGATAGATAATATAATAATAAGATGGAATAATGATCTTAAAAAGTCGAACCATAACATGAAAAAAGAACGAGCTAATATCGGACATAATATGATAAAATGGAATTGTAAAAAGTATTATTTATAATCATGTATATTTTTAACTTTGACCATATGTTCCAATCATATTATATTACTCCTAAATTATGGTCACTACAACCATATTTTTTGCCCTGCGTGCAATAAACGTTTACAATGTATTCTTCTACCATTATTCAATAAACTTGATCCCAAATAAATTTACAAAAAATCAACTATTTTCATTTAGTTAATATTATCATTTTCATGATTGGAGCAAAATCAAATAAAATTTTAATTAATATAAGCAATTTCGTAATCGAAACTCATTTTTATTTTTTTCTGTTTATTACATATACTTAAGCTAACATTTTTTTAACATTGACAGCGTAATACCCCCTTTCTTTTTTTACAGAAGTAATACATCTCACTCCTTTTCCTTTATAAATATTTTCATGTATTTTAAGGTATAAAATACATTTTCTATATTTATTTAAGAAATGATACATATTTTCTTTTCATCAATTTTTTTTTCTATTATTCTACTTCATATTATTGTTATTTAAAAAAATGTATATATTTGATGCATATGTATCCTGCTCCTTTTTCTGATGGATAAACAATAAGCTTAAAATGGAAAAGTTTTGTTTCCTTTAACTTGTTGTCATTGTTATAAGTACATACAACATTCTTATAAATGTTATTGTAATTTTATTTTATTTCATTTTTTTTCTTTTATTTGTTATCTCAAGTGTATTGTTTAGCTGACAGCGGCCTGTCATGTTCACATTTTGAAAGACATGTATTTGTATTAAATATATAAAAACAGAAAAGCAAAAGGGTTTGTCAATTTGAAAACAATTTCCTTTAGATATACAAACAAAATTTAGCAAACACTTAACTTTTAGCTAAGTAGGTGTTAAATGTGAGAGTGTGTAGAGCTAGAGTATGTATGTGCAAATAGAAAAATATATTATACACTTATGAGCACTTTAATCTAGATGTTGTAGCATATGTTTAGGGAGTTTTGTTTTATTTTACAATGTAATTGAAAATATTAATTTATTATTGAATTCCGATGCTTATTTCGATTAAATATTTTGTTGTAGCACTTAGATAGATTTCCCAAGAAAATAATTTTAAAATTGGTTATTGAATTTTAACAGTTAGGCTGGGTGTTATATTAAATGAGTTTAGCTGTCCATAGGCGTGATAAAACTATGTTGTTTACAATTTCATTTGAAATTAATTTTTCTAATTTGAAATAAGTTTTTTTTCTTTCCAACATGCTAAAACTTAACATGACGTTATTGTTTGTTTAATCTGGTGACCTCCCAATTTGGACCCTTTTAGTTCAACCAGTGTGTCTATTTTAGTCTTAAACAGCATGTAGCAAGTGCAAGCAGCTAAGAGGGAGAATATCCCATGTCCATTGATTTATATGGCTAAGATTTTTATATGTTGAACCATTTAATTTAGAGACGTTTAGCTTTAATGAACTAAGGACTGCGTGTAAAAAATATGTGCATACTTTTAGGCTTATAAATTTCGGCATGGGAAAAGTAAACAATTCCGATAAAGTGTTTACATTTAGCATTATGCTCAACAGCCATGTGCTAAATTTTATTGTAATAGCAAAATCAGTTTTTCTTAAAATGGAAATTGAACAAAAAACACGCAAACACATAATACAAATTTATAATGAATACCCATGTCGGTTATATAAAACAATTGCTAGGAAGGCAGGTGTCTCACGAAATACAATATCTGAAGTCATAAGATTATACAAAAAAGTCATGTCCACTGAAAGGAAACCTGGTAGTGGAAGAAAAATTGGATTTTCAAAAAATAAAAAGAATTTTAAGAGAACATCCTCGCATCTCTGGAGGAAAAGTGTCATAAATAATTAATTGCTTTAAATCTTTTGTCAGAAAATTAGAAAAAAATCTGGTCTGAAGACGTACAAAGTAGCAAAAGTTCTTGATAGGAATGCAAGAAAAGTTTTTGAGGCAAAAGAGAAGGCGAAAATACTTCAGACGAATTTTATTCACAATTATGATTGCTGCATAATGGACGATGAAACGGCTGACTTTTTCCAACTTCTTTGCCAAGAATTCTAAAGGGAATGTGGCAGAAAAATATCGTTTACAAGAAAAAAAAAATCCAAATTCCCAAGAAAATTTTAGGTTTGGAAACCATTTCAACGTTCAGCGAAAAAAACACTTCATTCATAACAAATGGTACAACCCAAACATCACCGATACCTGTTTCCGACACGTGTATTACCATAGTTAACATCTTACTAACCGATTAAAAGAACATCCGAATTTTTTCATCTTCCCTCTTATCTTATATTGTAGTGTATTTTATCGTAGCTACTTTATTGTATTTAGAGTAACCGAGTGCAGGAACTCCCGAATTTTTCTTTTATTCGTTCTGATTATAGTTCGTAGTCGTCGTAGCTAGTATAGCTGAGCACCTCGAATTTTTCTTGACCCATAGTTCGTATGTATTTCTATTACGTAGTATATAGCTGAGTAAAAGAACTTCCGAATTTTCCTTTTATTCGTGTAACCATAGTTCGTAGCTGTTATATCACATTTTAGCCGAGTACAAGAACATTCGAATTTTCCTTGCACTCCGTATAGTTCGTAGCTATTTCATCATACTTAGTGTAGCCGAGTACACGAAAACGTATTTTTCTTGTACTCGTACCTTAAACACGAGCACCTTCGAATTTTTTTTGTATTTGTGGTAGCTCCAGTAGAGCGCAACTACTTATTCATTTTGTCTTTTCTTTCCTATCAATATCGCCCTCAGCTTACACTTGTTAGTTTCTTTATTAGTAAGACGTGCCGTTTGATCTACCTGCAGTACACTGCTCCAAGACTTCGTAAGCGAGTATATATAAGTCTGTTTGAGTTTCCAGAAGACTACCAGTATTATTATTATTTTTTGGTTTCTATTAAATCGTTAGAATCAAATTTTATTTGGTACATTTGTATTTCCAAAGAAAACATAAAACTATCGAACTAAGTTCCTATGTAATGAATATATGAATTTTTTTATATATGAATATAATATGAAAATACTTAATATAAAAATAATTAATATATAGATAATTAATATTTAAAAATGAATAGGTAAATAATTAATTTTTAATTAATTAAATTAGGAATAACTAATATGTTAATAATTAATATACAAATAAATTTTTATAGCTAATCAAAAATTTTCCCACTTATTTTGGAAAACATTTAATACATTCAAAATGCAAATAATGGAAATAATGATTTCGAATTAATGTGATATATTTTGATATTATATTCACTACAGGAAACTCGTAATTTTTTACCACAATATAATACAACCATAATATGGTAAAATTGGATTATAATATGATAGGATGGAATCATAGTATGATAAAATGAAATCATAATATGATAGAATATAATAATAATAGTATAAATTATATCACACGTTATGATAAAATGGGATTATATTATGAAAACAAGAAATTATGATATGGTAAAAAGGATAATATCACAAAATGGAATCATAATATGATAACATGGATTCAAAATATGATAAAAAGAAAACAAGATATGATAGCATAGAACTAAAATATATTTGAACGGAATCATAATATGATATAATTGAATTATGATCTAATTAAGAGCGCCCTATAATATAATAAAATGAGTTTATAATATGATAAAGTCTAATCATTACATGATAAAAACATGATAAAATTGGGAGCAATTTTACAAAAGAATTTTATAATATTATTAAATCGAATCATTACATGATGAAACCATACTAAGGTATAATAAAATGGAATCATAATCATAACTATTTACAAACATATACATTTTTTACTGTAATCATATATTCCAATCATAATATATTGCTCTTAGATTATAGTCACCAGAACCATATTTTTTCTTTGCGTATACCCAACTCAAATCTTAATATAAATTCAACTGATAAATAATGCTTTAACAAATTTAAATCATATTTTTTCCCCTTCTATTCCAAACTTCTAAATTTTTTAACCTTTCTTATTTTCCCACAAACACTTCATTAATAATTCTTACTTATAATATTATGCTACTTCTCAAATATTTCTCAAAGGTTTACTTTTTTCTTTTGCTTTACTTTTTCTTAAAATTAAGTATCCTTTCATAAACCTACTTACTTACTTTTATCATTATATCATAATTTAAGTTTTCTTTTCACTTTTTTTTTCTAAATCAAAGTTAATATATTTTTATATTTTACTTTAATAATATTCAATACAAATAAGCCTAATCTAATTTTCTTGAGAAAGAAAAAATCTTTTACAAACATGTTCCTTTATATAGTTCAGCCTTAAATATTAAAGATTTAATCAAATTGCAATATTTTTTCTCCTTTATAGTAAAGAAAGAAAATAAAGTATAGTTTTAGGCTCTTTATTCTTATACTTAACTACACGCAGAGAAAAACATGGTTACGGTATTGTCAGTACAACAATTTTATGTTCCCATTGTTAATTTTCACTAATTTTAATAATATAGTGTTCTTGATAACAATGTTCTTGTTTCAGATTTATCATTCAATGTTAACATTCAATAAAAATTGTAATATTGTTGACTATAAAAATTTTTGTAATATTTTTAATATGAAAAATACCATTATTTCTACAACTATTATATAAATATTTTTCCCTATTCTTAAATCATATTTTGTTTTCATACCATATTAATATTATCATTCCCATAACAATAAAATGTTACAAATAAATATGCTTTTTAAAAAATTCGGTTGAAAAATTCATAACTTGTTTGTTATTGAACATATCTTTTTTTAACATTTGTTTTCCACATTCAATATAATTCTCATTTATTTTATACCTTAAATAATATAAATAGAAAAGGTTTTGCTATATTTGGTGTGATTCAAGCAATATAAGATATTGATTAACTAAAAAAGGTATAGTAAATAAAAAATATTATCTTTTATCTTGCACAACATATGATGGTACAAATAAATAAAATTAATTAAAGAACAAATTATATGCAAATAATTATTTTACGATTAATAATTACTTTTATCTATTATTTTTAAACAAATGTATGGACTCATAAATAATAATTTTGAATTAATATGTTTTAGTTTAATATATGACAATATGGAATAATAATATGATAAAATAGGATAATAATGCAATATAATGGAATAAACTGAGATAATAAAATAAGATGGAATAATAATATGACAAAATTAAATCTTAATATTATAAGATGAGATAATAATATGATAAGATGGGAAAGTACTATGATAAAATTGAACATCAATAGAATGGGACAATAATATCATAATATGGAATAGTGATAATAATAATGATAATAATAGCAATAATAGTAATAGTAATAATAATAATAATAATAATAAAAATAATAATAATAATAATAATAATAATAATAATAATAGTAATGATAATAATAAAATAATAATAATAATAAAAATAATAATAATAATAATAATAATAATAATAATAGTAATGATAATAATAAAATAATAATAATAATAATAATAATAATAATAATAATAAAAATAATAATAATAATAATAATAATAATAGTAATGATAATAATAAAATAATAATAATAATAATAATAATAATAATAATAATAATAATGATAATAATAATAATAATAATAATAATAACAATAATAATAACAACAATAATAATATTAATAACAATAATAATAATAATAATAATAATAACAATGTAATGAAATCATAATCTGATATATTCGGATAATAATATAGTAAAATGGTATAATAATACGAAAAACTCGAATCATAACTTGAAAAAATAACCATAAATTCGGACACAATATGATAAAATGAAATCATAAAAATTCTTATTTATAATCATATTTGTTCTTAGCTGTAACCATGTATTCCAATCATAATATTTTGCTCCTAGATTATAGTCACTATAACTATATTTTTTCTCTGCGTGTAGATACTGTTGTCTATTCATCAGAAAACTTAAAATTTCAATAAATTTCCCTTAGTAATCAAAATAATAATACTGTTGATGTTGATAAAATTTATTATCATAATAATCATCATTTTTAGCATTATCATCGGCATCATCGTTGTCGTTAATGTCAACAGCCAAATCATCAAAATCAATTGATTGACCTTAAGAAATAAGAAAACAAGAAAAAAAGTTTAATAGAATAAAAAAAAGTTAGCAGTATATATAGTCAGTAAAGCCCGACCATATAATAACCTACACCATTGGGTAGGTGCAACAAAAATTGTGGAGGTGTCTTATATGGGACATGTGCCCATTGTGGACCGATACTTGTTGTAAGAATAGTGTATATTTCTATGAAACATACGTACGGAAGTGGAACGTATATGGGAGCTCATAAGGTTTGGCATTGCGGTTTTATTTATATAACACCGATTTGTGTTAAATATTAATCTAATACTATCATTTTTGGATCATTTGGGATTTTTAATGATTAAACACCTATTCCGGGAGGACATTTGTATGGGGGCTAGGTGAAATAATGCACATATCTTAACCAACACCAATAGACTTCGGCTTTGAAAGACAAGATATATGTATGCCAAATTTCAATTTATTATTTTCGAAATTATTAAATTGGTACACATTAAAGTGGGTCTTAGTGAAGTATTCTTAGGTGTTACAAATATCAGCACAAACGCATAATACGCTATGGTGGTGTAGGGTAAAAAAAATTAAAATAAAATTTAATCAAATATATAACGAGTTGGCTCCAGGAAGAAACAAACTTTATGCAGGAAGAAGCAAGACTTTAACTTCATACTGCTTTTAGTTGTTTGCCTTATGAAGGAAGTATTAAATAAGAGAAAAAAACATATTCAATATATATTATTTTTTTTATCTGTTCCTTTATCGTGAATGGTTAAAGTTTGTTGAACTTTTGACTTGTGATATATTTTGTGGGCAATACTCATTTACAAAACCTAAAAGGAGACCTTTTACTTGACTTTTCCTATATAGTTTCATATTTTCCATAAACTTTAAACGAACGTTGATCACAACAACCCAGTAATAAATAATTATACTTAAGTATTATATTTATATCTAAAATTTTGTTTTCCTGCCTCGTTATCTTAGTTATTTTTTATTATTATTTTTTGTCTGCTTATTACTTTCTTGTTGTCCTTTTGCTCCTCGCTTCTTTTATAACTATTATGTTGATTATAGTCTAGTAAGGCAGACAAACACCTAAAAGGCGATCTTATTATTTTTCTAGTTGCCTGTTTTAATTTTCCCTTACTCTATCTAACTCTTTATCACTGTCATGCATACATTTAAATAGTATCTTTCTTGTTGTTTGTTCCTTAAGCTGGTGCTGATGATGGTTGTCATTTATATTCGTATATATTTTCATTCTACTTATGTAGCTAGTAGTTTGCTGTTGAAGAGCTGGGGATTTTCTTGTTGTATTTTTGTTATTTCAAATGATGCTTGAAAGTTTCTTGTTTTTTTTTTTTTTTTTTTTGAGTGACACAGTGACACAAAATGTCAGCCACTAAAGGGGTGATGGGTTTACTTAAGGGCATTTTTTCTTTATTTTTTTCATATATTTTTTATTATATTTCTGTTTTATTTAGATATTTTTTGGGAAATATGTGTGTTTTTATTTCCAAAAGATTTTACAGAATTTTGGCAAAAATATAAAGAACAAAATGAGAGTTAATAACTGAATATTTAAAATTTTAAAATAGTTTATTATTATTATTTTTAAATAAAATTGAGTTCCTACTGAATAGTTGTTTTTTTTTCACCGAAAAAATTTATGTTAGAGAATATACTAAATTTTGGTGAACATTTTATTTTTTTATTAAAATTATAACTTTACAAAAATTTGGATTTTTAGTAAAAATTTCTATTTTCTAAGATTAGGATTATTTATATAAAATTGAATTTTTGGAAAACTGTGCATTTTTAGTAAAAATTTTAACTATTAATCAAAATTAGGATTGTTTTTTTTTTTTTTTTTTTGTGCAAATTAGTACTTTTAGAAAAAAAAATTTAGTACAAATAAAGGCATATTTCCTAAAGTCTTTTTTAAATGAATAACATTCTTTATTATTATTATTTTTTTTTTAATAAGTCACATCGTTCCGTTATTTATAATTTCAACAGAAATTTTCGATGAACGTGACTAATATAATAAATATTTAACACCAAATTAATTTCAGAAATATTTCCAATAAAATAAGATACATGTACTCAGTGATGCCAACTTAGTGTTTTTCGGGCTAGTTATTAGTAGTCCAAAATGCGAAAAATATTTTTTTGGACCAATACTAAAAAACGAGCAAATTTGGCACTTTTAACAATTTTCTTTTAACCCTTTTTGCTTTTTTAATTTTTTAAAAAATTGGACAATTACTTTAAGGGGGTAATGTTCATTCTTTTCAATTTTAACTTTTATTTGACAATTTTTGCATTAAGTTCTCCATATATTTGTTAAAGGACTAGTACTCAAATTTATCCAGATATCTTAATAATTTGTAAAGAAACTTTATTAAAAAAACTGTCTTCTACAATTAAAATTGTTTGAGTTGAAAAGTGTTAACAGAACTGAACAATTTTGGATCGCAGTTTATAATAGTAGAATCTCCATAACTTGCATATTAATATTAATATACCCAGTTTGCTAGTAATATTTTGAGATATAAGTTCCAAATTGTTGATTAATAGTAAAAGTGTTGTTTATACGTTTGTTTTTACTCTTCAAAAGAAATTTTAATTTTAGCTAATTTTTGCACTTTTCACAAAAATTGTATTCATTGTTTTACAAAACTGCTCTCTTTTTAAAATTTAGCCCATTTTAGCAATTTTTTCAAATATTTCTACGCTTTTATGTTGGTAATAGTTGTCATCACCGCATGTACTCATATTAGTATGTTGTTGGCAGACAATCAACATACAATTATATTAATATTTAATTTTTTTTTCAAATCTTTTCAAGAAAATATTTTATAATATTAAATAAAAATTCAATTTTAATTTTCAATGTTTGTTCTTCAAATAATCACGTTCTATCATTTCTATCGATATTCGTCGTTAAAATATACTGACGAAAAAGTTCGTTAACTTATAGTAGAGTATAGCAAAATCGTTAAAACAAGCGAAAATTTTCATTAGTTAACGATATCTTTAGTAAAAGAAAAAAATTTTGGAATTGCGGTACTGATACCTTATAGGAATATTATAATAATGGCCCCAAGAGATATTAGGTTTCAAAAATTAAAATTTTTGCTTTTTAGCCTTTTTTCGCTACAGCGGATAAAATTTTTTTTTAATTTTTTTTTTATTTCATTAACAATAAACAACAAAATTGTGTAGATCTCGACTAGCAAAATGCTCCTATACAAAAATCTTTGAAATCGATACAAATACAAGGAATCAGTATCGTTTTAAAAAAATTTATAACCAAGGTATCTTAACTTTGGGACCCAGTATACCCGCCCGCTGTAGGTCAATATTGTCTAAATACGAACCTTAAACTCGCTTGCACCTCTACTATCATTTTGTGAAATTTCATTGATATAGGAACAGTCATTCCGAAATTCCATAATTATTTCCATTTAATTTTTTGAATCGCACACAAAAGGCAACTAAAAATAATTTTTAATTCTTGTTTAGTATTTTTCCTGTATTCAGCTTGCGCCGTTTGAGTAACCTCCTATATCAGAATCTCAAAAATAAAAAAACTGCTTATTTGTGCACTCTATTGTACAGCTATCACAGAAGAGCTTAACAAATAAGTTACACGATTTTTAAGTTTCGTGTAACTAAAATCAAAATAAAATGTTTAAATATCAAATCAAAAAATTTAGTTCTAAAGGAATATTATTCCCGCTACTTCAGGAGTGGAACTAAGAGTTCATTTTACACTTGTTTTTTAATTTATTTATTTTTTTAAGAAACTCTTATAACTTTAAAAGCAATTTAAATTATTTCAAAAAAAATCAATGACCAAGAATGATAAAGAAGTCATGTGTTAAAATTATTTTTTCTGTCATAAATTCACTGTTTTTTATACCCTACACCACCATAGGTGGTTGGGATATTATGCGTTTGTGCTGATGTTTGCAACGTATAGAAAGCATTCACCATAAAGTATAAGAATCGACTCAGAATCATTTTTTAAATCAATCTAACGATGTCCGTCCATTTGGTTGGCTGGCTGTCCATGTAAACTTTACGGACAAAGTACTGGTCGCAATATTAAAGATAATTCAATCAAATTTGGCACGTGGGCCTTCATGATACAAGGACAAGGACGAAGCGTATTTGAGTTTAAACACTCAAAAATGCCTTACAAATACGAATATTTTAATGAAATTCAGTGCCAAAGATTTCTGCACAAGTATTAATCTTTATACCAAAGTTTATGAAGATCGTTCCATAATTGACCATAGCTCCCATATAAACCCCTGTTCCGAAAATTACTTTAATGTGCGTAAATCCCACACGAATATTAGTATCAATTTAATATTCTATACAAATTAGTTTTATGTAAGTAGAAAAAATATTGATAAATTTTATGAGAATCGGTCCATAAGCTACCAGAGCTCCTATATAAACCCTCTTCCAGGATTCGCCCTAAAGTGCATAAAGTCACCCAGATGTTAGTATCAACGCATTATTCTGTATTTGTATATTTTATTTAACATGTAGTAAAATGGCCACAGCTGTAATATAAGTCCCCTTCATGAATTTTTATGCTAGTACACAATGGTGTAGGGTATTATATAGTCGGTCTTGACAGACTATATATTTCTTTCTCGTTAATCTTTTTTCGCAGGGTATCTTTATTTTGGTATTTTTTAAATTTTTATTTGTTTTTCAGAAATTTATCAACATGAAAGTTTATCACGTAGAAAATTACCTTACAATATTGCCCGTTTATTGTTACAAGATGCATTATCTCTACTGAGAATAAAGCTGTACTCGTTCTAGGCGATATTATTTCAATTATTTTTCTTTATGTGTTTTTGAAAAATTTTTCAGGTGAACGAAAAAACCATTTATTTTTTTATGTATGAAAGCCATACAAAATTAAATATCAATCGTTTTGATAACTCCGGATCTAATCCACATATTTGAAAATATATAAAAATTGAAAATGGACGATCAATAAGGATTTCATATGATCCAATAAACGAAAATTACACATAGAAATTTTCGTTTGCGCACCGACGATATAATTATATTTTCACTTGATGTACTTTCAATAATTTACTCTCTTAATTACAACAATAAAACATGAATTCAACTCTAATGCCTGCAAACATTTTATCCAATATAAATTTTAATTCCCTCATATATTTTTTAAATACCAAAAAGAAATTATAAAATACTCTTAATTTTTAATAGCCTCAGTTTTGTTCTACTGCTTTATAAACTAAAAAAAAAACTCTTTACATAAGTTCATTTATATTGTATGTGCGTTTTTTACATATAATATAAATTTTTATCATGTATAAATCTCTTTAATCTTTTAATGTTTCACGTGTGGTTGCCCTTTAACTTGTTTCAACCATTTAGGAACTTTTCAGGGAAGATGTTAGAAAAATTAAATATTTAACTTTATTTTGGTATTTAACTCCATAGCAAAAGTAAGCTTTTCCTAGAATTATGCTATGGGTTCTGTATACATTTTTTGTTAAAATAACGCACACGAAAAAATTTTCCAACATTACCGGCACAAACACCAGAAAAAAATTTTACGAGAGGAACAGGAGAAGTATAAAAGAAAGTAAAGAAAAGAAAGAAAAAAAAACGAACAGGAAATTTAATTTCGTTGGGATTACGTTAATGAGATCATAATAATACGAGCATGTGTTAGTAAGGTTATGCTATGAGAAGAAAGAAGAGTCAGAGTTTCTTAAATTTACGTACAAGCTTTCAATAATACTTGCTTTAAAGCCACTATTTGTTCATAAAAATATTTTCCATTTTATGGTATATTAAAGTAAAATTATTATAAAAACAATTGCCTATATCTAGGCGATATATCGTTCTAAAATCTCTAAAGCCACTATTTGTTCATAAAAATATTTTCCACTTTATGGTATATTAAAGTAAAATTATTATAAAAACAATTGCCTATATCTAGGCGATATATCATTCTAAAATCTATTGCCTAATTTCAGGTGATTTTAAAAAAATTCTTGAATATTTTATTGTAGATATTTAAGAATTAAAAAATATTTAAGAATCTCTGCCTTAAAATAAAACTTACCCCACAAAATCTACAAAAAAGCGACAACTAATAATTTGAGCCCAATCATCAAAACACACACATTGAGACCTCACAACACGACAACAACAAGCCATCTGACTTAAAGTGTTACTTACCGACCAATGATTTTGGCAAACGTGTGTATAGAAATTGTAATAGGCACTCCTGGGAACAATTTCAATTAGTATTTTACCAAATTTTTCGTTTTAACTTTACATTAAAAAAGAACCCATATTGAGCTTAAGTTGGCTTTAAAATAAGTAAAGTCCCACTCCCTAAATAACAGAAGGGAAAAATAAGTAAAAAAGAAACTTACACATTATTTGTCGCTATTTTATTCTTTCTTCAAAGTAAATCATTTCTAACGAACCTTTAAAATATTCTCTCATCTGTCGTTTCATTCTGCACGAAACGTGACATTTTTTATACTTTAATAGACTTTTTGGTTTTATATTGCACCATTGTCAAGGTAATTGCGTAAAAATTGCCACTTTTCAAACATGTAGCTTTATTTATTTTTGTGTGAAAGCAGAAGAATTTAGGAAAATTTTTAAATTTATTTTTCTTATAACAAACGTATTTTCGAAAACATTATTCGTAGCCATGATTAAATGGTTGTTAAGCAATGAGATTTTCTGTGTTATTTTTGCAACATGTCAAAGCGATTTTATAATAAGCTTTTAATAGGATTTTTTTTCTGTGAGGGAGGGGTATATTTTCCGTTAAGAAAAGAAAGCATTTTGTTGGAGTTTTTTTCAGAAGAAAATTAAGAGGAATTAGATTTCAAAATCAAATAATCCCCTTGATTTTTAGCTAATATTAAATTCTTTACCAACAAATTAAATAAAAATATACTACATATATTTACGAAAATTTGCAAAAAGAAAATAAATAAATAAATAAAATAAGTAAGAAAGATATAATTATTCAAGCCCGACCATATGATACCCCACACAATTGTGCATGTCCATCAAAATCCGTGGACGGGTCTTATATTAGACATGTGGACAATTGTGGACCGATACTTTTACTAAGTATAAAATAAAAATACGAATACAGAATATTACGTTAATAGTAACATTAATATGAATTTAGGCACTTTTGGGTGATTCCCGAAAGTGCGCTTATATGGGAGCTATGATAAATATGGAGTCATCTTCATAAAATTTGTCACATAAAATTTATCACTACTTATATAAAACTTATTTGTGTCGAATATAAATATGATTCTAGCATGTACATGTGATTTATGCACGTTAAACTGATTTTCGGAAGAGGGTTTTATATGGGAGCTATGGTCAATTATGAAATGATTTTCGTGAAATTTGCCACAAATTTTGATATTTATACAAAACTTTCTTATGCTAAATATCATTAAAATGTTGCTATATTTAAGGCATTTATGATCGTTAAACCCCTATTCAGGTATGACATTTCTATAAGGGCTAGGTGAAATAATGGACCGATCAAAATCAATAGGCTCCGTCCTTGTGTCATGAAAGTCCTCTGTGCCAAATTTCATTGAATTATCTTCAAAATTGCGACCAGTAATTTGTGCACAAGGTTTACATGGACATTCAGCTAGCCATCCAACCAGCCAAACGGACAGATGGACTGACATCGTTAGATCGACTCAAAAAGTGATTCTGAGTCGATTAGTATACTTTAAGGTAGGTCTTGGATGATTTTTTCTGTTCATTACAAACACCAGTACAACCATCTATGGTGGCGTGGGGTATAAAATATACACAAGACATATAAAAATTCTCATTCAGTTCTATATATGTAATAGTTCAGTTTCGTTTTAATTCCACTTCAGATATATATTCAACCATAGTTTAGTTCAAACTAGTTTATTTCTTATTTAGTTCTAGGTCAGATTTTGACCAGTTCCCGTTCATTCCCAGCTCATTTCTGGTTCAGTTCTAGTTCAGTTCTCTTTCAGAACTAGTACAGTTCTAGTTCAGTTATAATTTATTTCCAGTTCAGTTGTAGCTCAGTTCTAATTCAGCTTTAGTTCAGTTCTAGTTCAGTTCAAATTCAGTTCTAGTTCATTTCCAATTTAGTTCTAGTTCAGCTCTTAGTTCAGTTCTCATTCAGTTCTAGTTCAGTTCTTTTTCAGTTCCAGTTTATTTCTATTTCAGTTCTAGTTCTCTTCTTGATGAGGTTGCATTTTACTTTACTTTCGTGTATATATTTATTGTTATTTATTTTTATATTTTTGTGTTCTTTAAAAAAATATACTTTTATTAAATCCGTCTAATTTTATATTGATGAATATTTGGCTAATTACAATTTTCTCTGTCATTGCACAAAAATTATAAACATTAAAGCAACAACTAATTTATATTATAAATAGAGTAATATTTCGCTACAAACTCATTAAAAATAAATTCCCTTTTAATAAGTTTTTGTCAACAGAAATTAAGTTACTAAATAAATTTAATAAGAAAAATCATCCCCGCTTATATTGAAAATTTTTTGTAATTAATTTTCCTTAACTTTGATAAATTTAAAATACAAGTTCCTTTTTGCTTTAAAGTATAAAGTAGAATGAGCAACAAAATAATAAAGGTACAACAACCCAGCTTATTTAAATTAAAATCCATCAAACAACAACGGATAAGAAAAAAACAGCAACATAAAAAGTCCCCAAAGAACAGCTGGTGACAATATTTTTATTTTATTTTGTCAAAGTAACAAAAGTCCGGAGGTATTTAAACAAAATATATTACAACTTAAAAACAAAATAATATTTATTTTGAAACCTGGAAAATTGTTGTCATAGTCGACAAAATTACCATCAAAGCCAAAATAACCATCGTCATCATCATGGCCATTGTCGTCAGCTTTAAACATTATCATTAATTTTGTGTGTTGCGTTGTGTTGTTTTTTTTTTTTTTTTAAATTTCTTTAAGCAAACGCCAAACAACATTGGATGACCATCAAACAGCAAAAATATATTGCTTGAAGCATTGTACTAATTCCTTACCTTATCATTTAAACAATGTATTTTTTCTGTTTTTAAACGTACCTGTTTTTGTTGTTGTTGTGATCATTTCCTTTTATCAATGTCAAAATTTATAAAAATATACTACAAGTACATAATATAATTCAAATATATTTACTAAATATGTATAAAATAGTCTGATTGAGTGCCTACTGCTTGGTAGTATTGCAGGAGGTATTAGTACTATAAACAAGTTATAGTGCTATATTCGGCTGTACCGAATCGTATGTACCCTTCACCTGTGTTCAGCTGTTATATGAAACTGAAATAATTTAAATGTTTTTAGTATTTAATAAAAATTTCTAGAATTTAGATATAGTGGAAAATTTATGGGCCTTTTTGACTGATTTCAAAACCCGAAATTCAAAAGAATATTTAAAATAAATCATAGCTTAGATAGTAGCAGAAAAATGCGTAATAACGCGTTTTGGCCTATAACTCGGTTAATACTGAACCGAATTAGTTCACTTTCTCAACACAAAAATTTTGAGAAAAAATTTCGAATTTTTAGTGAAAAAACGAGGTCTCTAGCTAACATAGGTACTTCAGAAAGTTGAAAAAACCATATATGCCTTATTTTATTATTGTTGTTATTTTTCAGCACCCATGAAAACAACAACTATATGGGAAGCAGACATTAAATAAATAAAAGAGATTTTGCTAATAACTCAGTTGTTTATGAACCGATTAAAAAAGCGTAATTCAAGAAAAATATTTGTGACTGATCTATATAGCTTGCGTAGGGCACGGACATAGGCCATAACGGTATTTTGGCCGATATCTCTGTTACTAATGGCCCGAGTTCATGGTCACATCGACATCATTTCTTACAAGAATCAGAAAAATATAAACTTTTTTGTTCTTCTACCTTCTACCCTTTACAGCTGAGTTGAAGGGTATAAAATTACTAACTACAAGCATAATATTAGTTAAGGTTAAACCGTGTTAAATTTTCTTTGCACTTTATTTGGGCATTGCTTTTTTATTTTTGGGGTCTTTTGTTATTGCTGGGGGACTATAATTTTGCACATTTCTTGTGTTTTTTTTTTTTTTTTTTTGCTTCGTTTGCTGCTTTGTGTAATTCTGTGTCACTTTTTGTATTTTGTCATAATTTGAGGTTGTTGTCATTGTTTGTTCTATTTACAGAGGATGGCATGATTAGTTTAACTTTTTGTTTTGTAGGAAATTTAATTATTATATGACAGATAATTTTTATCTCTAGATTTTATGAGTACTAAGTTTTGAAAGATTGGATTTTAGAAATCATACTTTAGAATTTTAAACTTTTATGCAGTATTAAATGTTTGCCTGTTAAAATTAGTTATAAGTGGTGTATTAATTACCGTTGTCTCCATGCAAATGTCTCTCAACAAGATTGTTTAAAACTGTTTAACCTTAAATTTTTTTGGGTCCATAACTATATATATATATATATATATATATATATATATATATATATACAATTTTCTATCAGGGAGCAGAGATAATCGGATTTATGTATAATTTCCTAAGTATGTTTTCTCTTTCCAGAGTTTTCCGAAACTCTCCAACAACATAGAAAATTTAAAATCGGCTTGCTTTACTTGCTATTCGCCCTACAAGTCCTAACGGAGTCAGATTTTAAAATTTCTATCAAGGAGTGGAGATAATCAGATTTATATGCATTATTTTCTATGCATGTTTTTTCTTTATAGAGTTTTTTTTAGAAAATTAAAATTCGTTTTACTTATTTAACTATGCGTCTTATGAACCCTAACGGAGCCAGATTTTAAAATCTCTATCAGGGAACGGAGATACTCAGATTTATATTTTATTTTCTGTTTTTATTTTTTAAATTTTCCATCCACATCTTAACGGAAGCTGATTTTTTGTTTCTTCGATATTAATTTCTTTGAAATCTTTTTTTTTTTCTTTAAAAAATTTTACCCTTTAATACCTTAAGTATTATTCGCTATCAAAATCTAACGGATTCAAATCTTTTAAATTCGGTTAGGTGGCCGAAAAGCGTTAAAGATTTGTTTATATCGGGTCATTGCGAGATAATTGGCAATGAGGTAGCTCATGAATTAGTCAGGAACGGCTCAGATTTATATGCATTATTTTCTATGCATGTTTTTTCTTTATAGAGTTTTTTTTTAGAAAATTAAAATTCGTTTTACTTATTTAACTATGCGTCTTATGAACCCTAACGGAGCCAGATTTTAAAATCTCTATCAGGGAACGGAGATACTCAGATTTATATTTTATTTTCTGTTTTTATTTTTTAAATTTTCCATCCACATCTTAACGGAAGCTGATTTTTTGTTTCTTCGATATTAATTTCTTTGAAATCTTTTTTTTTTTCTTTAAAAAATTTTACCCTTTAATACCTTAAGTATTATTCGCTATCAAAATCTAACGGATTCAAATCTTTTAAATTCGGTTAGGTGGCGGAAAAGCGTTAAAGATTTGTTTATATCGGATCATTGCGAGATAATTGGCAATGAGGTAGCTCATGAATTAGTTAGGAACGGCTCAGCTTTGGATGGTGCTGTAAGACCACTTTCAGGCTTTTACTTCAGGTTGATTAGAATGTGGAATCGAGATAGAACCAATCATGCATGGAATTGTAGAAAGGACTGCAGATTATCGAGGGTCCTATGGCCTAAACTTGATACAGCAGATACAAATCTACTATTAGTCATGAAAAGGGGAAACCTGAAAACAATGATAGGTATTCTAAAAGGTCATTGTCCCATAGGGGGAATAACAGGGAATTGGGAGATAGGTTCCTCCGGTCTTTTGCAGAATGTGCGAAGATAATGAGGAGATAGATATGTCAGTGTCTACGTCTGCAACTAAGTAGGCAGAAATGGCTAGGCAGTCGATTCGTCGACGAATTGAATAGCATATCAATTATCGATCTGGGTAGCTTGATATGATTCGTCATGGGAATTGGGAATAAGCTGGCTAAGAGGGTGTCGTTGGTTTAGAGCGAACGAAATAGGTCGGTGGTATTTTTTCTTCAAAACAAGTCTTTTCAATTATTTTCTGTTATTTTCTTGGTCTCAGCTTTCTAATCTTTTTCCTTTTTTAAATCACTTTCGCACCACTACTACTTTTTCTATCAGTTCTACGAAGGGACTCACAATGGACGTCTAGGTCTCCGAGAGGAACAGGAACTCTTCCGAATACTGTGCAACTCTTCTCTACCGACCTACATATTTTTATTATTATATTACAATTTTTCCTATCAAAGGCAGGTTTATACGCTAGTCCTGTATATCCTTGTATATATTTTCTTTGTTTTTTTTTCTTTTTTTTTGTATTTTTATAAAACGAAAAAAGGAATTGGACATCTCCGCTAAAAATTTTGTACTTATGTTTGGATAATAGTAGCTCTTTTGATAGCTAGTTTATTAAAATTATATTTATTTATTTATTCTTTTAATCGGTGTTTTTCTCTTCTTTGGACTAATTTCTAAAAAAATGTTTTTTTTTAAGTCGATTAAAATAAATAAATAAATAATTAAATAAATAATTAAATATTCATCCTAACCACAAAACAAATTTAAAATATATTTTTGTTAAATCAGTTTTATTTTAAAATAGAAGTATTGTTTTTATTTTTCCTTACCACAAGATATATTTAAAAAATCGTTTTAAAACTCGTGCATTAAAATATTTAAAAATATTTTTCAATGAATAGAAAAAATAAAAAGAAATTTTAAAAATTATAAAACCAGATATTCATAAACTTTCAAAGCAATAAAAATCGAAAAGCTTTTTTTAATTTAAAACGAAATTTTAAAATTAGGTTTGAAAAATGTTTTATGGGAAGAAATTTGCAATAATAATCGACTCTATGGATTAAAAATCGACTTTTGAGCTTTTGTGGTTGGCTAATTAACTTTTAAAATTATTTCTATTTCTGTCAAAATTTTTACTTTTTTTAAGTTCATACATTGTTAAGGTTTTATAATCTTTTTAGAGTTAATTCGTTCTTTTTAAAAATTATTCGGATTTTTGTTAAAGAATTGGTACCTATTTATTTTAAATATTTGGTATTTGTGTTTTTGGATAACAGAATGTGTAAGTACTTTTTTAAATTCCTATTTTTTTACTTTTCTACAATTTTCAGTGCTTGTCTTTTTTTAAACTTTTTTTTAATAACAATTAGTACTATATTAGGAATGTTTGTATTTTTTCTATAAAATTTTCTTTTTTTAATTTAGACTGATAAATTTTGCACAAAAATCTGAGTTTTATACGCTGAGAAAAAAGTTCATTGTCACAGCTGACATATTATATTTAAAAGCTTTTTATTATCACTTAAATTAATAAATAATTCCAGCAACCATATTATGGTTGTAGTAATCTAACGTTTTTGCTACAACTAAACCGTTTTTTATTAAGCATAAAATGTGCTTATCAAAATCATTAATATACATATATTTACATTAATATTATCTAGAATAAACGAATCGCTGTTATCGACTGAAAAATCTTGTTTCTTGTTTATTTAGGCCAAAAAAAAAAAACTTTAGATTTTTTATCAAAATAGTTCTCAAAAAAATTATAATTTTGAGCTTGTTATGGAAAAAAATATTTTAAAATTTGTTTTCTTGCGATTACGTTCCTCGAGAAGAGTTTATAGTGCTTTTTTGTCAAGAATTTTTTTTTAAATACTTTATGATGGACCATAATTACTACAAAACACTTTTTACATATATATTTTTTACTTATAAAAATAACAAAATGTGAAATTTTTATACATTAAAAAAAATATCCAAAAATTTAATTGTATTTTAATGGACAATATCTATACAAAAACTTAAAAGTCTGCCAGAATGATAGCAAGTCAGGGTTAACGAGATTATAAACGTAAATAGTAATTAATAATGTTTGTTTACTTCGACTTTTAAAGCTTGTATCAGAATCTTTAAATTAAAGCAGTTACTAAGCAAAAACTTACGATGAAGACATTATAATTTAGACCGGATATTGTGACAACTGTCCATCAACAATTCTCTATATTATCTAGAAATTTTCAGTTTACCTTCTGACGATGGTGCTTATTGTAAAACACCTTATAAACAAGGGTACACACAGAAATAAAAAAGACATGGATAGAGCATTATCACTACAACAATATTATGTTCTCATTGTTAATTTTCTTGAATTTTAATAACTCTGTGTACATGATAATAATGTTATTGTTTAAATTTTATCATTAAATGTTTATACTCTATGAAAATTTTAATATGGTTGACTGAAAAAATTATATGTTTTTAAATATTTTTACTACAAACAAAATTTTATTAATATGAAAAATATCATTACTTCTACAACTACTAAATATTTACAGTCTTTTTCCTTATTCCTATACCATATTCTGTTTTTAAACCATATTAATATTGTTATTCCCATGACAATAGAATGTTCCAAGCAAATATAATACTTATCCTTATCACAAAGTTGGTGATAAAATTCAATACTTGTTTTTAAATATATTTCCATAATTTTGATTAGTAAAAATTTTTTGGAGTTACGGGAGAGTACAACTAGTACTGTAACACAAAATATTAAACAATTTGATGAAGATCGTTTACAAGGAACGCTACTAGTTGCAGAAGTGAACAAATTAAATTTTATACTTTTAAAATTAAAGTAAAATTAGAGAAAAAAATTCGAGTATATTATATGCCGAAATATTTAAAATATAATAGTATTATTTTCTAAAGTTTAATTACATTAATTAAGACATTATTTAGAAATTTTTTGTAAGGCCTTATGGAATATTTTATATCCTTTTGTTATCATTAAATATAAAATCCTATTGGCGTAACAAATATTTAAACTTATTAATTATTTTTCAGTTGAAAATACTACTACTTTACCGTATTAAATACTTAATTTTCCTTTCTTTTTCAAATTTCAAAAATTTTATAATATGTCGATAAATTTTGTGCGCGTCCTTTGACAAAAATATAAAATTCTATCAAATTCTGTTTAACTAATTAATTTAATTACTATGTCAGAAAAAGGACGAATTTGAAAATTCAGGTTGGGTGGGAGTTGGGCGTGTCCTTGATCCGATTTGCATAAAACTAGATTTTCTCACTTCCAAATGACAAAGCCTTAAATTGTAATAAGTTTTATCTAATTCGAATTTTAGAAAAAATGCTATTTTTAAAATTCGGAGTGGGTGTCCTTTTCCGATTTTTGTAAAACCGATTTTTTTCTTTCCTAAATGACAAAGCATTAAATTGTACCCAATTCGAATTAAAATTTAAGAAAATATAAGGTTTTTAAAATTCGGGGAGTCCTTGAAAAGCTATATATATTAATTTTTATTTACCTACGACAACTCCTATTTTTGGCGAACTTTTATATTAAATCGAGACAATGTGCATCAGAGTTAGACGATAAACCTATTTTCTCACAGATTTAATATACAACTCAGGTCTGATGTATTACTTCTTTTTTTAACGGATGTGGCCATTACTGCTTAATATATTACGAGTTTTTGGTATGTTGCAAGCTTTTAGAGGTATGTTAATGCGTATTTTCTTATTTCGTTGGCTATCAAAGGTACGCCGTACGGTGGCTCAGAAACTAGTTTCATTGGCCAAAAGTCCAATTTTTATGCAATTTAATAGTAAATATATTGCAACTAATGCGGCCAAAAAAATTACATCAAGATATTGGTATTTGTTGGTATGGCATGCTGTTAAATTATGAGATAAATCTTATATTAAATATAAGATAAATATTTTATGTTATTTTATAAAAAATGTAATTTTTATAAATTTGATAAATAGTGCGATTCAGCAACTTTTAACGATTCGACAATCGCAAAACTTGTCAATAGCATTTGTTGTTTGCAGTATCGAATATGTGATTCACTAATTACTCTTAAACTATTGTATATAACTATTATTTCGAGTGGCACCTCTCCACAAGGAGTTCTGTTAATGATTTTCTTCAAAATGACCACTACTCCTAAAAGAAGATTCGGAAACGTAGAAGAACCATCTATAACGTGGAAGCACAGACTACAACCACAAAACAACGATTGAATCATTGGGTTGACTTTTTGGCTAATTTTTGTCAATATATTAACAATACAAAAATTTTTGTCTTTAAGTTAACGCAAACAAATATAGTTAAAAGTGTTAGAGAATAACTAAATCGACAATTTTGTTGTTTACTAATTTTAACGATTCGATTATCGTTAAAATAAGTTACTGAATCGCACTACAGAAGTAAATTATCTTTACTCGCAAACTATTGTAGATAATTGGCTGCATTTTTTTTTATATTGGAATGATAAAAGTCTTTAAAAAATGGTGTAATATATCACTGTACCGTTTATACCTGATGTGTTATTAAATTTTTTCTGAAGTACTATATTTTAATCAAATTTTAATTTTAGTAGAATAGAACTTTAGAGGGTCAAAAGGGGTTAAACAAATTTTACCACCAGAAGAAAGGCGAAAGTGTCCTATTTAATGCCATATATACTTTTATACCTGTCGAGACCCATCTTTAAAACACTTTTTCCATTTGTATTAAATTACTACCAAAAGTTTTCATGGAAAACATGCTAAAAATAAGATTTTAAACCTACAAGATCAATAAGAAACAACGATACCAATAAGGAGTTAAGGATTTTAAAAAATAAACATTTCCAGGATGAATTTCTCAAATATGGGTTGACTATGGATCAAACAAAACAAGGATCAGGCAATACGAATTATGGGAACTCAACAAAAAGGTTCTTTTCAGATCAGAAATAATAGGTGTTGATATAAATCTTATTTCAAGATATAAAACAGTGAACAAATTGATGCTAGAAAATTTGGTATTTATACAAAGCAAACTGCATGAATATATAACACCAAATGTCTATGGATAAATATGTTTATAATAGCTCACAAAATACTTTATCAAGGAGAAGATGTCATTAAGCATCACTTAGTACCACTTGAAGATCTAACAGAAGAAGCGCAGGAAAAAAGGAAACATTCATTTGCATTTTCATACTAAATGCTATAAAATAATTAAAAGTTCAACTTTAACCTTAAACTAAAGAAATCAAAACTGAAGAAAAATTCAAGGAAATACATTCCATCAAAAAAAAATGTCTCTATCGATTTAAAAATTATAGAGTTTTGGTCAATGAAAAACGATTCTGAGCTACTATGCGTAGAAATTTTTATGAATAGACGAGTTTTCTACATATCCGGAGGGAGATGTCATTATTCTGAAAATTTTATTTTAGCACATTAATATTTTTTCAATATTTGAAGCTGAAGTCATGACCCATAGTTGAATATCATAATACCACACAGAAAAAAAAAAAATAAAAATCAATTTCAATTAAAAAATTGGTTATAGTAATTAAAATTTTGTTTGATTTTCCTCCAATAAACATAGTAATTAATACTATTAATTATGGAAATTAATTGATATTGTGTAATAATTTCAATTAATTTTTTTATTAAATAAGTTATAAATATGATTGGAATTTGCCTAAAAATTAATGAAGGTATTAACTAAATCGATTAAAATGTTATCCGAATCTGTACTATTGCATAAAACAAAAGAAATACAATAAAATTTTAAAACCTTCAAACATTTATTTAAAATATTTACTGCATTAAAATTAATATATCAAGTATGCAAAATTTATACTTAGAGTTTGACAATACATTTTATCAGGCAAAAACGGTCATCACTTCGGAACAGTGTAACCTTAGAGATCTGCACAATGAATAGAACAGTCGAAAATAACTTAAGCATATTTACCTTTTATTTGTCAAAAGAATAATAGGATTCCCTATAGATCTCTAATGATAAACTCCAGTTTTAACGATGGCAAATTCTGCAATAAAGCGAAAATTAAAAAATTTAGTTAATTATTAATATAATTAAATATAAAAACAGAATGAAAGCTGTAAAGCAATAGTTTGCAATCTGAACTCAGCTTAGAATTTTTTCCAACGAGCCAATTAATCTGAAGTGCTTTCAACTTAACTTTCATGTAATACGTCAATCTACATGCATACCAAGATAAATATCTTTCTGTTTGTTGGGGTATAACTTGATTATTTATTCCAATTGTTGGGAAATACTCGTATTCTGTCCCCAATGTGAAGGTTATGTATATGTATTTCTGTTCGTTTACTTTTATTTTCTACTGGCTTAACCATATTTCTAGGTCTGATATATGATTTTGTAGGAGTTTAGATGCCTCTTAGGGATTTTCATGAATGCTTAGAATAGCTGTGTTGTCTGCAAATGTTGTTATATGGGTGCGACTATTTGTTGGCATATAAGAGGTAAAATAGGACCCAATATACTTCCCAGGGGAACGCCTGCTGTTATATGCTGAAATGAACTTAGGAAATCTTCTTCTTTAAGAATAAATTTCCGTTGACTTAAATAGCTTTCAAGTAGCTTAAGTGTATGTGTGGTTAGATTTATTTATATTTTATTTAACAAGCCTTCGTGCCATATCTTGGACATAACATTAACAAGTCTGTGTGCTTATGCAATAGTGCTATGTTTTCTTCTAGAACCAAATTTATGATTCGGAATACAATCAATTCGATTCAATATTAGGTTCAACTTGTTCACTAATAGTTTCTCGAACAGCTTTGAATCATAAAAAATGATGGGTATATACGATACTACTTTAGTGTGATCTTTTCACAGCTTAGGTATATTAGTAATCAATGAAATCTTCCGTTCTGATGTATAGTATTCAAATATAGTGAAATATAGCGTTAAAAATAAAAATTTAACTCTCCAAAAGCATCTTCCCAGCAAAAACTTTGCTTTGCTGGTAAGCTAGCAGGTATAATTGGAAACAAAAATAAACTACATATTTTTTGTCTGAATAACTAGTTGTTTTTGTTCGAGTTGTCCAAAAATTCATGTAATTATTTTCAGACTCGAGGGTCGCTCAAAAATATGTACTTAAACGAAAATAAATAAAAAAAAAACAAAAAAATTTCGCCGTCAGTGAGATTTGAACTTGGACACAAATTAACCATTCATTTTTAATGACTAATGTCTTACTCAGTACACCATCTAGCATTTAATTTTCTAAGTGAAAAACTTTTTTAGTATAAATATATGTTTTTAAAAATTTGTTATAAAAAACTAACAGCATCAGAATGGAGTTGAACCAACAACCTTCTGGTTGTTAATCCAGCGCTCTAGCCAACTCATCCACGTGATTGTAATATTACTATGCTATTATGCTATTGAGTACTTATTTCTGTAATACAGAGTAGGCAAATAATAATGACGTCTCATTACCAAGAAAGTACTTTAATAAGTAGTTGTCATTACCGAAAACCAAAAAGTTTTTGCTAGGTTGTTACTGATTTCATCAATACCATGTGTTTCTTGGAGTTTAAATCAACAATAGCCTTTTCGATCTCTCGAATTTCAATATAAAGGACTTCAACTGTTGTAAAATAAGGTATAATATATCTCATAACGATTTGGAGGATAGATTTCCTTGACTTCAAATTATTAATAAAAATTTGGTTTTCACTAAATATAATATAAGGGTACTCTTTATTTCGTTCTTGCCAAATCATTTGTTTTCATTGTTCCTTAATATTATGCACTTTACCAGTGTCATCGTTCTGAGTTTTAGTTTCATATTTTTTTCATGAATTTATTTCGGTTAGAGGATGGTCCGTTAAATGAATGAGGTTGTTGTCTTGTTATAATTTTTTTTCGTGAATGATATTTTATAAACATTTTGTACATTATATATTTCTCTTTATTATACCCTGGTGGTCTGTCTAGTATAATTGTTTAATGTTTAGTATTTTATAATAAATTTTTGTTGTTGCTTTTACTTTTTTGTTGAATAAAATTTGAAGAGCAGTTGTGAGTTTTATTTGTAAAAATTTTAGTGTGTTTGGGTTTGAGTTATGTTATTCACGGTCAATAGTAAGGAGTAAATAATGAGACTTTAAAGGGAAGATAAATTAAATATTGAAACATTTTAATTATTTTCTTAGGATGAGGCAATTTATTAAGCAAGTAATGGAAACAATGCAGCTCAATTTAGGTTTAATTAAACTTCAGTTTATTTACTTTCAGTTCTAGTTCTAGTTCAGTTTAGTTTTAATACAATTATAGTTTAATTCTAGTTTAGTTTTAGTTTCTAATTTTACTAATTGTTTTGCAAAAAGCTTTAATAATAATATAATTACTTCACTCTTGTGATATAAAAACATTACAAACAATAGAAATAACTCAAGAAAATGCAATGTACCTAGAACATATATAATATCCTTCAATAATAATATATAACATCCTTAAGAATTTGAATATAAAGCAGGGAGCTGCTTTATATTTAGATCAAAAGATCTAAGAAATAATATTCATATTATTACATCAGTACTATATATATATGGAATTATACCAGTGCTTCTAAAAATACTCATCAATACTCCCATTTAGTTGAACTATAAATGATTACAACAACTTCAGGCCTATATAAGTAGTGTCAATAATTTAAAAAAATCTAGAAGAATTCGTTGTGATAAGACTAAACCAATTTTTAAATAAATACAAAATTATAAGTGATAATCAATTCGAATTTCACAAAGGCAGAAGTATAAATAAATTACTTGACAACATTTATATAAATGATGGTCTGAGCAAGAACTTTCACTGCCTAATGTTATGCAACGATTTTAGTAAAGCACTTGATACGCTCTATCATACAAAACTAATGCAAATATTATACAATAATGGGATTAGAGGAAACATATATATAACTGGTTAAAAATTATCTTGAATTCGCGGTCTAACTTTAAAGATTTATTTATTTACTGTATATGTAACAGAAAAATTTTAATAAATAATAAATAAAAAAAAGTTCTGGTTCAGTTTTATTTCAGTTATAATTCAGTTCTAATTTAGTTCTAGTTCAGTTTTAATCTATTTCAGTTCTTGTTCGGATCTAATTCAGTTGTAAATTAGTTCTAGTTCAGCTCAATTTTGGTCTAGTTCAGTTCTAGCTCAGTTCTATTTCAGTTCGAGTTCAGTTCTAGTTCAGTTCCAATTCAGTATCAGTTCAGTTCTAGTTTAGTTCTAGTTTAGTTCTAATTTAGTTTTAGTTTAATTATAGTTCAATTCTAATTCACGTCTAGTTCAGTTCTAATTCAGTTCCAGTTCAGTTCTTATTCAGTTCTAGTTCAGTTCTGGTTTAGTTTTAGTTCAGATCTAGATCAGTACTAGTTCAGTTATAGTTCAGTTCTAGTTTAATTCCACTTCAATTCTAGTTCAGTTCTAATTCAGTTCCAGTTCAGTTCTTATTTAGTTCTAGTTCAGTTCTGGTTTAGTTTTAGTTCAGATCTAGATCAGTACTAGTTCAGTTATAGTTCAGTTCTAGTTTAATTCTACTTCAATTCTAGTTCAGTTCTAGTTCAGCTCTAGTTCAGTTCTAGTTCAGTTCTAATTTAGTTCTAGTTCATTTCTAGTTCAGTTGTAATTCAGTTCTAGTTCATTTCCTATTTTTGCGTCTACATTGCTCCACCTATATTCCATTATTTATATTTTTCACATTCCAAAAACCGAATGTTAAGAAATATTTAGGTGTGTCTCATTTAATTTAATTGTTATTAATCAAGTGTGTACATAAGTATTGTTCTTGCCCAAAGTGTGGACATGACATTTCTTATAACTTTTTTTTTCGTATTTTTAATTTTTATTATTATTTTTATTTTACATTTTTTCCGCACAAGCTCTATGAGATCCTGGGGAATTGTTTGCGGCATTGTGTGTGTATTTGTAAGAGTTTATTTTTATTTTATAATTTTTCTGTAAGACATAAAAATAAAATTAAATACAAAAATTGTATATGTAATTTTTGTATTATATATGTAATTTTTGTTGTTAAAAAAAATCTACAACAAATTTTTATGACAGCTGTCATTACAGCAGAAAAGTAGAAATTTATCCAAAAAGGAAAAAAGACAATACATAATTTTATGAATCATTAAATATTTGTGGCAATGTAAAACTATTTATATGGAAATAAATTAGTTTAACATAAAATTATGAGTAAAATTAATAGGATAATAACTTATAATGTAAAAAGAAAAATAAAAACTCCTGAAATTGCACATAAATTAGAAATAACACTTAGATATGTAAAATTATAAAAACATATTTCAAATCAGGATTAAGTTTATATTTATTACAATATTAAATATTATTATCCTATGCTACATTAAATATGATATGTTTCTTTCAGATAGCATGTTCAAAACTCAAATTCCAAAATCCCAAAAAAATAGAAACTAAAATTAATTTAGTTTCTTTTTTTATTCTTTTAATAATTTTTAATGTCTAATACCTGGTACAGCAAAATTCCTGTCTTTGCAAGCCTAAGAATGCTACTTTGTCTTTTGTGAAGTTTGACAGGAAAAAGATAGGGTGTAACAGCACCTTGGGATTTTCTGGGTTCTGAAGCTGGCAGAACACAAGTTCGAGATCTTAACTAGCACTTAAAACTAGGTGCCACGGGAGCCAGTATCCCCTGGTACAGCAACATTTGCTTGTCGGTGTTGTTGTACTGGACTGGCTGTTGGTTGAGGCCCTTCGAGGAGTCACGTGGTTGTTGTGGTTTCATGTGTTGTCTGCTTGCAGAAACACGGATAACAAGGGTGACCTGGAAAGGGAAGCTCCAGCCCCTAAGCAAGGGGTAGGATTGCGACCTATATATGTCAAAGCATACAAGGGCGTTGATTGGCGCATTATACTTCACCCGGTGTTAAGACCACAGTGGGGTAAGTCCATCATAACAAGTACTCACGTTAATCTTGAACATATCTGCCTGTGTGTGTTTGCTGCCTTTTTCTAATACGTGTATAATTATATTGTTTTCACGAAAATTCCTACTCTGGTAACATATTTTAGGAAAGATTTTTTTATAAACATATTTCTTTTTTTTATTTTATTCCAAATTTTATAAAAAAAATAGTTTTAATGAAAAATTATGATTGTAATGAAAAATATGTATAAATTTCTTTCTTTCCATTTATTTTATTTCAACCTTTATCTAAATTGATCTCTATCATATAGTTGCTTAAATAGGCTATGTTAGTCCGATATAATTATACTTCGTATATCGTCAAAATCTACTTTAAATGATTTTCGATGGGATCCCGGATTAAAAAAATATAATTATCACTACTCTCATTAGTTGAACAACTAAGACCCATTATATGTCATCAGAGGGTTTTATTCTTGTTTAAGAAATATGTACCATAAAACAATGTTGAATTTGTGACAAAAAATAGAGATATCAGAAAGTAAATAAAAAATTTTACTATATATATATATATATATATATATATATATATGAATATTCAAACGTGAGTTCACATGGTATTAAATTGTTTGTAGTTTCATAGGGTGATCCATCATTGTATGACAATAATCAAAAGATATCGCACATTTAAAGTTACCTAAGATTATGAAAGTCATATATATAATATCCTTGACAAATTACAACTTGCTAAAATAATTAGAATAGGGTGTTACATGGATGACGAGTTTTTGACAGAAAAATAGAGATATAAAAAATTAAATAAAAAATGTATACTCAAATATTGACATTATTAAAAAAAGATATATGTACATAAGCAAGTTTCGTTATTCTCCTTATAAATTAAATTTATTAAAAATTCAGTAAAACTAG
This sequence comes from Protocalliphora azurea, assembly GCA_932274085.1. Lineage (NCBI taxonomy): Eukaryota > Metazoa > Arthropoda > Insecta > Diptera > Calliphoridae > Protocalliphora > Protocalliphora azurea. Next base: position 21,003,212 of record OW026520.1, read on the forward strand.
TGGCTGATGATCACTTTTCCGAGGCCTTTCGTGATGATTCAAAAAAGAGTTCAAACTTTATTAAATTGTTTGTAGCTTCATATGGTGGTCCATCATTTTATGACAATAACCAAAGGATATCGTACTTTTAAAATTACCTAAAATATAAAAGGGGACACCATATATAATATCCTCCACAAATTTCAACTTTCTACGATAATTGTAACTGGATGTCCCACGGTCTTTTATGTGTTGATATTTTTATGAAATTATCTTCAATATTAATAATACACTGCTCGTCATCAGGATAGAATCAGCACAGTTTTGAATAAAAATATAAATAAAAAATCTCTTTAATTTAGTGTTTAATTTTAAGATTTAAGATGCGAGGCCATAGTAAACGCGGATTCAAAAATATTTTTGAATGGAAAAATATTTATGATTCTAACCAACTAAATGAAACATTCTGCAATTGACTACTTAGATACAAAAAATCAGATGCCAATGGTACTTTTCTCTTCTTATTTGCCATATCATATGAAATATTATTTTTTATTAAATTTAATTTAAATTCAAGTAAAGATTTGTTTAGAAAAATTTTAGCTAAAATTTTTTCTGTGTGGTTTGCATTTTATTAATTAATGTTAGATAATACTTGGTCTTATTTTCTCCTATAGTTATTTAAAACATTACAACAACAAAAAAAAAAAAACAATATCTGATTAAAGCATCAAGTTTTAAAAGGATTAGTTTTTTTTTTTTTTTTTTAATAAGCAACACTTTCATTAGTTACACGGTGCTCTAGTGAAAACCATTAGGAATGTACTATAATGTGGTTTGTAGATATGAGTGGTAAGATTATTACACCATTTTTAGAATTTTCAAGTTACCCCATATATCACGAGCTATATATTCAGAATACCGAATATTTCGAATACTTGTTGACCAATTTAAGTTTTTTTGAATTGCATTGGAAAGAAAAGACCTCACCCTTTTTAAGACATAAAGGATAAAATATTAATTTTTATTTTTTTATATATATTTTTGCAATTTTACAGCATTATTTGATCCACACTTTATTAGAAAATATATTTTTTTCATACTTTTTCCTAATACCACATTTTATTAGGAATAAAATGAGCTATTGTCAGATAAAATGAAATGAGAAATAGGGAACATGATTTTTTTTTCAAAGTTTTAAAACTTATAAAATCTTAATATTTTACGTATATTTTGTTGTTAAAGGTATTACTTTTCGAATAAGCATAAGTTATTAAAAACAATACAAACAAAAGAAGATCCATTCGTTAATTTCTTGTTGTATTGGTCTGAAATTTTTATAAAAAAATACCATTAAAATCATTTCTAAAACATGTTCTTTCTAAATCTATATTTTTAGTTATACAAAAAAAAAATAAATAAATAAATTAATAAATAAAAAAATCTGTAAGAAATACAAAATTCTGGAAAGAAAAACATTTTTCTAAGAAATACCAAATTCCAGGAAAAAGTAAAACATTAAAAAATAAAAAAAGTATATACAAAATCATTATTATATTATTATAAAGTGCATAAAGTAGTATTGGTAGACACTACACTGGTGCATATTCCTACAAACGCATTTAAAATTTGTGTTTTTCTTTGAGATATATTTGTTTCTCTTAACCAAACACAATGTTGTGTTGTTACTATAACTCGCAATTGTTGTGTTCTTAAATTTACCAGTCAGAACATATTGATGATCATTTCAGTGGAATATTCCTATAAACGTAGTCGAGAAAAATTTGTCTAAAAAGTTATTTAAAAAAAAAAAAAAAAATATATATTAAAAAAATTTTAACAGGTTTAGTTTATTGTTTCGCTTAAGGTAAGTTTATGATGAAAACATCACTCTTTACTGGAAATATTTTTGTTTTAATTAGAAAATTTCACTAGTTTAAAAGATGCCCAAAGGAACGTTCCTTACAGATCAGAAATAAATTAAATTTTTTTCATGACCAAGGCTATTCTAACAGAAAAATTGGATGAGAAATTAACCGTTGGGAAGGAGTTATTCGAGGCTTTCTTAAGAAAGGGCAGAAATACGGAGTGCGGAAACCGAAAAAAAGGTAATAAGAAATGAACAAAAAGGCAAACTAATAGAATAAAAGAAGATGCCATCCGCAATAAATTAAATGCTACACAAATAAAAAATAAATTTGAATTTCCTGCCACTTTCTAATATGCTGCACACATTTTGCGAGCAAATGATAATATAAAATAAAAGAAACCAGATTGTAAGCCAATGTTGAAGCAGCATCATAAAGAAAATCGTTTAAAATTTGCGCGCAAATACAATGGAAAAAATAAAGGAATCTTTTCTGATTAAAAAAAAAAATACAATTTGCACGGTCCCGATTCATATTCTTGCTATTGGCATGATTTGAGGTCAAACGAAATTCGTATGTCGAAACGCAATTTCGGTGGAGGCAGTGTTATGATTTGGCCAACCTTTGCTGCTGTAGGAAAATCAAAAATAGATTTTGTTCCAAGTAAAATAAAAGTGAAATTTATAACAAACTGTTCGAAGATGCTCTTTTCTCATTTGTGAGTGAAAAAATGTATGAAGATTGCATATTCCAACAGGATAACGCTGCAATCTATGTTTTGAACCAATCTAAATCGTGGTTTAATGCACATAATATTCCATTATTGGACTGGCCGACTTGCAGTCCGAATTTACATCCAATGGAGAATGTGTGGGGGTATATGGCTCGTAAAGTTTACTCAAGAAATTCACAGAATAAAACCGTAGTGACAATAACAGAGTTAAAATTAAAAATTAAACAAGTCTGGGAAGAAATTGACAGTGATTTTCTTCAAAAATCAGTCGAATCAATAAGTTGAATAAAAAAAATTAGTCTGCATTTATAGGAATATGCACCAGTATATAATAAATGTCGAAAAAGTAATTTAAATACAAAATTGATAACTATACTATGCTTTTTAAATGTCTGCTTTTTTTTGAGTTTTTCGATTTTATTTTTTTCGAACGGAAATAAAAAGAGCAGATTTAGTTTTTCTTATATTGAAATACGCCAAAGCTAAAATACGTCAAAAAAGAAAAAAGCACGCGAAATCGGGAAGTATAATTAACACTAAAATGAAAAAAAAACAACTTTTCCTTTTGGAGATTTTTTTCATTCAAGTTAGAATTGACTACTACATCCCCCACATTAAGATTTTTCGCGGAATATTTTAACATTTACTCTGCCATTTCGAATTACATTTCCAAATTTATATTAAAATTCATACTGTTAATACTAACGATAAGTTAAATTTACATATAAAATTTTTACTCTTAATACTAATGATATAAATACTAAATATAAATTTTACATAGTCACTTTCTTGTATTTGTATACAGAACATGTAAACGTGAAAAAATTCATTACTTTCTTTCTAATATATGTGTAGAAACACTTGACGAAAAAACTTCTGGAATTTAATACCATTAGGTTTACATACACGAGAGTATTAAGGATTTGAAAAGAGTGTACACGTAAAATTTACATACAATAGTATTCTAGGATTAAATTTATGAAGTTCTGAGATCTTACAGACACTACCTTTAAAACATATCTTTTTCGGAAAATTTTAAAATTTGGAGAATATTCCAAATTTTTTTTAAAGTGCAATATGACACTCTAAAGCAGAGGTACAGTGCACACAGGGTTGTCTGTCATTTTGTAATAGATTATTATTAAATTAATATTGAAAATTTTAATTTTTTTTACGTACTGAAATAAAGTCAACTTTAAGATACTAAGTATTATCAAATTTAAAATATCACATTTTAAACTTAAAACCAACTACAATTAACTTTGCGCACTCACATCATTTTACTTTTAGAATTATTGACAATGATTAACATAATTTTTTCCTTTTTCATTCATTTACCTTTGTCTGTATACAACACTTGAATATGTCAAACAAATAAGAAAGATATCGTCGATTAAACCCAACCATATTATACCCTACACCACTATGAAACTTATTCAAAATTCTGGTAGGGGTCTTATATGGGACCTGTGGATAGCGGATCGTTACTAGTATCAAGCATAGTAAATATTTCCCGGAAATGGGACTTATATGGGAGCTATGGTCAATTATGGGCAGATTTTCATTAAAATTTGGTAATGTGATTTCTACCAATATGAAACTTATAAGTGTGAAATATTAACTTGATACTAATATTTCTATGGGATTTATTCATATTAAATTGATTTTCTGAAGAAGAGTTTATAGCGGATCTATGGACCAACCTTTCTGAAATTTGGCACATAGATTTATGTTTATATAAATCTTATATATGACAAGTTTCATTAAAATGTTGCTATATTTAAGGCATTTATGATCGTTAAACCCCAATTCCGAGAGGACATTTGTATGGGGGCTAGATGAAATCATGGAAAAGTTATAACCAATTTCAAAACCTTGGACTATAAAAGAAATATATTACAAATTTCATTAAATTATTTTAAAAATTGCGACCTGTTTGATTACAAAATTTACATGGACAAACAGATATACGGATATCGTTAAATCGACTCAGAAAGTGATTTTAAGTAGATTGATATACCCTAAGGTGGGTCTTAGATCAATATTTTTGGGTGTTGCAGACATCAGTACACCAACCTATGTTGGTGTAGGACATAATTATGAGTATCATATAGATTATGCGTATTTGGCACGCTAAAGGTGAAATAACATTAACGTTATAAACAAAATTAAGAATATAAAGAAAAGTAATAAAACGACACCTTATTTTTTTTTTTTTTTTTTTGTAATACGCGCGCCAATATCATTAATACAACAAAAGAAACTTTTTAAATATTTAGGCGCTTACTTAAATAAAAAAATTATTTAATTTATCATTCAATATTGTTTATTAAAATACCGTGTTTTTCTGTATAGTTTTATGCGCTAAAGATGTTCTCAATATAAGAAAAAAATGTTCTTATTTATTTGTATGAGTGTATTTTTATTGTTCCGTCTTTGGCATTAAGCCAAGTTTTATTATCATTATTATTTTGGTAGTGTTTATTTAAAACACCTGCTTTCTATATATGTTTGTATATGAAAAAAAAAAAAAACGAAAGAGAGATAAGGTATATACTTCAGTAAATGAAGGTCATTGTGTAAACGACACAAAGGATTTTTAGTATATCTTTCATTGTAAATAATCCTTTTATATAAAAACTGCGCGCGAAAAAATCCGTGTACACTTTAAGGCTTATAACTTACACTATACATGAAAAAACTGAATACCGTTAACCTCTTTACATTTACTATTATTATCAGTAACTATTTGCTAAGTTTTGTTGTAAGAGTATTAATAATTTTTCTTAAAATGAAAATTTAACAAAATTCATGCAAATGCATAATTCAGATTTATAATAAGAACATATGTCGACCATATAAAACAATTGCTGGGAGTGCAGGTGAGTCGGGAAAAACATAAAAATAAAAATAGTCCACGCTCAATGAAACGTACCTGGATAACCGTTGATTTACTCTCAACTTACAGTAGGACGCAAACAGAATAATACGAATTTTTAGAGAAAATCGCTACATCTCTGCATAGAATGTGACTCATTCTTTAAATTTCTCTGTATTTTTTATCATACACGCAGAGAAAAAAGACTGGTTTCAGCATTATCACTACAACAATATTGTGTTCTAATTGTTAAGTTTCTTGAAATTTAATAACACTATTTTCATGATAACAATGTTTTTGTTTAAAATTTGTCATTTAATGTTAACACTCAATAAAAATTTTAATATGCTTGACTGCAGAAATTATATGCTTTTAAATATTTTTATCAGGAACAAAATTTTACTAATATGAAAAATATCATTACTTCTACAACTATTACATATTTCGAATCTTTTTTTCCCTATTCATAAGCCATATTCTGTTATTAAACTATATTAATATTATTATTTCCATGACAATAAAATGTTTCAAATAAATGTAATACCTATCTTTATCAAAAACTTAGTGGAAAAATTCATAACTTGTTTGTCTTTAAATATGTTTTGTTTTTAATATTTGTTTTCCAATTTCATTATAATTCTCATTTATACTCGGTGTGATTTAAGTAATATAAGATATTGATTAAATACCATTAAAGGTCTTAGTTAAAAAACATATCTTACAATTGAACCACATATGCTGATACAAATGAATATAATTAATGAATAATATTATAAAATGGAATCATAATAATATAATAAGATAGAATAATATAATAGCATCAAATCATAATCTGATAGAATGGGGTAATGATGTAGTAATATTGTTCAATTACGAGGGAGGATCAATAAGTCCGTGACTTTTTGAACTTTTCTCGTAGTTATATGAAATGCAACACCATTCTTATCAAGTACCACCTGTTAATAGACTACTGTCAAATTTTGAGCAAGTGTCGTCATTTACATAATACTTTGACTGGATGTCACGCCCACATTTTACGCCTACTTAAATTTTTTTTTTTTTGATTTTGATGTTAGAAATGAAATTTGACACACAGATAGTACTTAGACTAGAAAATATAGGCAATGCTGGATCTTGGTCAGCTGCCACAATTCATATTCCTCTATGTCCCTAAATTCAAATATAATATTTTATTTTTCAATCGCAGCAGGGGCAGGGGTAGCCCCCATGCAAAGAAAATATTAATTTTCGCATATCAAAAGGAGTATTAAAATAAAAATTTTGAAAAGTTATAGAAATAATTTTCGTATCAAATTTTTAATAGGGCGGAGAGGTCTAGAGGGAATAGCAGCTCCAACATAAAGTTAACTGTATTAATCGCATCAATTTTACAATTACCACCAAAATGTATGTATCTTTGAACAAATTTTTTCCTAAAGAAAGTACTTACTTCGTGACTTTGGGCTAGTAAAGATAGTAATATATCTTAATTTCAATATTATCTTAAATCTATGGAGCAATCTCTTCTTTACAGTTATTTTAGCGAATTTCTCTCAGTGTTTAATTCAAGAAGCTTTGTATTCAAACTACTTATTTTTCTAAATTGAAACGATTAATTTATTAAATAAAATTTGAAACACCTTCTTTGTCATAAACGTCTACCAATTTAACATTTTATTTGATAAACGTTTCTGTTTATATTCTTTTCAATATTATTAGCATTAGAAGAGTCCCTTTTCTCTAATATTTAAGGACTTTTATACAAAAATCCATAAATAATCTAAATCATGAAATAAGTAAATTAATTCCTTTTTTTTTCTTTGTTTATATAATTTTCTATATACATATGTATGCGTATATGTATGTATGTATGTATGTATGTATGTATGTATGTATGTATGTATGTATGTATTTTTAAATATTTGTTTGTATATATAAATATCTTGAGTCTATGTTACTACAAAAAGCTGTATGATTAATTTTATTACGTACATTGTATTTATTAATACATTAGGGTGGTCCAAATTTCCTTTTTGCGAGCTACATTTAAACGTATATAAAATTATGAAAGGGGACATATTTTAGAAAATTTCAACTTCCTTCGATGATTGGAACGGGATGCTACACAGTCATTTATGTTGAAGATCCGAGAACAAATTTTAAAAAAATTTCTCACCAATTTTAACCAAATAAACATCAAATGATAGTTAAAGAAAAATAAATATACGCATATTTTGCAATTAAAAAAAAAGAAGTCAATAGGAAGGATAAAAACGTAACTTTAATAAAAAAAACGTATTAAAAATTACGAAGAAATAAAAACAAAACTTTACTAACAAATTTTTAATTTAATTTCACTTTTTTTCGGTCCCATTAATATTTTTTTTGGAAAAATTACGAAATATGGGTGTAATAATTTTCTATTAGCTATATTTTGATGTACACGAAGAGAGAAAATATGTTTACGGTAACCATAATCGAAGAGCAACATATTATGCTTGGGCTACATGGTCATAAATAATAATAAATATGAAAATAATTTAATTTTTTATCTTATGATTCGAGTTTTATAAAATTATGCTGTGATTTTCTCATATTATAATTAAGCTTCATCACATTATTTACCATAAAACAACTATAACCTGTTCAAAGTTACTCATAACATGTTTAATATTAATCTTATTATTAATAATAATCAACCATTATTTATTCGTTACCTAATTAATTAACTAATAGTAGTTAATCAATATCTTATACTGCTTGAATCACACCAAATATAACAAAACCTTGTCTACTTATATTTACTCATGTATAAACTAAATGAGAACTATAATGAAGTTGAAAAGCATACATTAAAACCAAAATATACTCAAAAACAAACAAGTTATATGTTTTTCAATCATATTTATTTGTAACATTCTATTTTTATGGGATTAATAATATTAATATGGTTTAAAAACAAGATATGGTTGTAGAAATAATGATATTTTTCCATATTATAAAAGATAAGATTTTTATAGGCAACTATATTAAAACTTTTACTGAATATAAGCATTGAATGATAAAACTGAAACAAAAACTTTCTTATCATAAAGACAGTATTATTAATATTAATAAAAATTAACAATGCGAACATTATATTATTGTGGTGACAATGCCGTAACCATGTTTCTTCTGTGCATGTATATATCATTAATTTTGGTAAGAACAAATTTTTTACGACTTGTTCAGGAATCATCAATTAAATGGCCTGTTACAATCACTGTAGAGAGATGAAATTTGGCAGAGATGTTCTAAAAGATGCTCCGATACACTTTGATTTTCTTCATTGGACTACCCCAATGTACATATAAGTTTTCCTTTGTCATCTAAGTGTTAACGTTTGTTTGGGATTTTTCTTTTGCTGAAACGCAACACGCAAATATGAAAATGTTATTAAAGCACGCATTAACAAACAAGTGACATGTAAATTTTTATTTTTGGTGTTAACATGTGCCACATATACTCTCACTCTTTATTTTCCCAATTTTGTTTGTAGTTGGTTTGTGTTTTGTTGTTATTTCCACTTCTTATTTACATATTTTGACACGTTAATCGCAAATTTTTGTTCATATATAAGAACATTTCTTTCGGTTTCATTATAGGGGTAGGAGTAAATAAAATATAATAATAAAAAAATAAATAAATAAAATAATAAAATAAACAAAGAATTTTTGTAAAATGAAAAACAAATGCAAAATTAAAGGCAACAGAATTTAATAAAATTTATGAATTTTTTTCTTTTTGCATTTTCTTCTATGAAAAATTTTAATTTGAAAAATAAGAATTACACTATCCGACAGCACAAGCTAATGTTTCATGCAAAGAATAAATATAGTTACTGTGAAAATTTTAATGATCATAAATAGTAATTAAATGAAAATTATAATCATAAAATGGTACAACTTATCATATTATAATCAGATTCTTTTTAGTATTGTATTTATATGCAAATTTTATTATGGTTTGATCGGGTTTTATTACACTATGATCTGATTTTCTGATATTATGATTCAATTTTATTATATTCAGTTTTATCATACGTATAATATAAAAAATGATCAATTTTTTTTACTTTGATCAAATATTATTTTTTCATTAATTATTTATGTGATTCATTACATATTGTCAAGACAATAAAAAAATATTTTTATTAACTAAGTTATTTAATAGTTAATCAATAGTTTATATTCTTTGAATCACACAAAATATAATCAAACCTTGTCTACTTATATTAATTTATGTATAAACGCAAAAAGAATTATAACGAAGGTGTGATTAGATAGGTTAGGTTATTAGGGCAACTGTCCAGAGACAGCACACTTGGGTCCCGTTGTGAAACCCTAACGGATCATGTACTTCTACCTCACATGCCCATTCCAACGTTCGAAGCGAACCAACTCGACGTATGTATGAAAGAGCTTTTCCATCTAACATCGATATCAGAGAAATCCGATAACACATGCATAAACGGACTTCCAAAATTGGAAGTCCTAACCCCAGCAAGAGTGGCACAGTGACATAAAAGATGCTCCACCGTCTCCTCCTTTTCCTCATCTCGACAACTTCTAAAAAAATTTTTAAAAGGGAGCCCTAGTCTCCTAGCATGCGCACCAGTAAACCAGTGCCCTGTCAGCATGGCTACCAGAGTTCTCAGCCGATGCCTCGATAGTCCCATGATGAAGTAAGGTCGATATTCATCATATTGGGGCCATAATTGCCTGGAGGTTGAACATGTTGATTCATTTGTCCATCTATCCTGTGCAATCCTCGATAAGTTTCGCAGAATTAATGATCTGCAGGCCGAAAGTAGTACTCCAACCAGTTGGTTTGTATCTTCATCTCGAAGAAGGGATCCATCTTTGGCTAGACCATCCGCAATAAAATTACCCGGGGTTCTTGAATGACCCCTAATCCAGACCAGCTACAGGTTAGAATGTCTCGCCATCTTGTTCGGAGATGTCTGGCATTCATGTACCAATCAGGATGTCGAAAAAATACCAGAGAGCGTTTTGATCGCGGCCTGACTGTCTGTACAGATTTGGATATCCGCTCCGGATACCCTATAGTACATTAACCAGTTCGCCGCCTTCATTATGGCTGAGATCTCTGCTTGAAGAATACTGCAGTGATCTGGCAATTTAAAGGAAATGTTTTTCTATAAGCGGGAATAGAGACATCCCCCAACCCCATCAGCAGATTTGGACCCATCAGTATAAACCTCAACTTAACTAGCCCTTAATTCTGGGGTAGTTGAGATTGATATTGAGAAGTCTCTGCCAAGAAAGGTTATGGAGATACAATACTTGATATTTCTAGGAAAGCTATTAAGGAAACTCAGAATGGTCGCATGGCCGAAACTGCTATCGTTCATGCATCTATAGTCTCGGGCATTGTTTTACAACGAAGGTGTAAAACAAACGAAAAAAAAAAAAAAACAAAATGTATTCAAAAACAAAAAAGCTATGAATTTTTCAACCATATTTGTAAAAAGCATATTTATATGTAACATTTTATTGTTATGGGAGTAATAAATTAATATGGTTTAAAAACAAACTATGGTTTAAGAACATGGAAAAAGATTAATAATATTTAATGATTATAGAAACAATAATAGTTTTATATTAATAAAATTTTGTTTATGGTAAAAGCATTCAAAAACATAAAATGTTTGTAGTCAACTATATTAAAATTTTGATTGAGTGTATAGATTGAATGATAAAAATGAAACAAAAATATTGTTATCATGAAAACAGTTTTATTAAAGTTAATGAAAATTAAGAATGAGAAATTAATATTGTTGCATTGACAATGTCGTAACTATATTTTTTCTCTGCGTGTTCACTTAAGAATAGCGTAACTCACTGATTCACCCGATTCCGCTGAGATAACTTTACAGGATTTGGCATAGTGTTTGTTTTTATAATTGGGATCATAAATTGAAAAGATTTTGACGTCTAAATAGTTTTGGTTCGGAAGTGCAAAGCTTGAAAACTTTCAAAACCAATCAATAAAAAAATTTTAAAAATGTTTTACCTCAAATTTAAATAAGTCCATAACATAAAAACACTTTTTCGGTTAGTATTTGTAAACATAACGCCGAAAGGACAACAAGTTTTAGCCAATTTTAAGTAGACTATTTATAAAAATCAAATTTTTTTTCTCTTTTCTTTAAGACAACATATTAATCTTATTGTTAAATTGAGAAAAAACATTAATTACTTAGCTAATTCTGCGGTACCAAATTAACTGATGCGAAATATGATAAATAATTTATTTTTATTCTAATGTGAAGATTCCATAATTTTTAAATATGTTAAAACATGAAAAAATAGCATATTAAAAAGTGGATTAAAAAAAGCAATTGCCGTAAAATGCATTGAAGCTGATGTAATTACAATTTAAACGCTACTGAAACCAACGAATTCAACAAATCCTTTATAGAAATATTACTTTCTTAAAGTTGTATACTTTTAAAATTTTTTACGTTTTTTAGAAAGGGAAATAAAATTGGTTCTGAAAACTGAAATCGATATAGATTTTTATAGACTATAGAAAGACATTCGATAAATTTTTGGTCATTCTTGGAATTGACGATATAATTACTTTTGGCCAATTAACGTAGTGGCAACATGCACTATTTGAACGTAACGGCCAGTAACGACAATATAAATAAATAGAAAAGAAGAAATTTTTTGAAATAAATGAGTTAAAACATACTAATAGACAATGCCGGAACAAATTTAAATATAGGCTGACAAATGACTAAAATAAATATGATTTTATTTATTTATTTTATAAAGCAGTTCTAAGTGTATAAACCTTGCGATAAAAGTTAAAGTTCTTACCTTTAGTTTATCAATTATTTTTGGCTTATTTTATACTTAAAATAACCAAAACCAGCTAAAGTGAATGGTAACATCCTAACTTAAGTTATTGGCAAGTTATAATAACGGGATTTTAATTTAATTCTTAACTTAAACATTTTAATATAAAATTAAATTACTTTTTTTTCTTTTTTAGCATGGACTACCAGCGCCCCCAACTTCTAATCATCTCTATATCACTGCTATATTGGTTTCGCAATACAGCGGACTGTTGGAAATTTGATGGCGGCGGTCCAGGTGCTCTTGGTCCTGGTCTACTTACCCACACCTTAACACGAGTGCCTCGCAGTACCAGTTCATTACTGGCGGCAAGAGGTCCACCACCTGTAATACCTAACAATAGCAGGGGTAGTGGAGGTTTTGCGGCACTGCTCAATTCACAACAACAAGACATGCTATATGCCTGTCCACTGAACAGTATGTGTCAATGTGCTGGATTGCCTAACGAAACGACAACGTTAATTGAGATTAATTGCAATGAAGTAGCATTATATAAGTTTCCAGGTGAGTGACAAGGCAAATTAGAATTATAATCTTTTTATAAAAAATAACATAAACATAAATATGACGGAAAAAATGTGTAATTATGATGACAAAGTATGAAAAAAAAACAAAAAAGCTGAATTAAGAGTCTTGTTTAGACCAAGTATGCAGTCTCTTTAGTAAATGTGTTTGTGTGTGTAAGTTATTAATTGACTTTATGGTTAAGCACGCATTTTTAACACAACTGACTGGATTTTGTTGTAAACTATGTAAATGAGCTTTATTTTACAAAAAAACACACACACACGCTCAGAGGCACGTATAAAGGATGTTAGTTGAGCAAACAACATACGTGTTTGAGATACGCAGTTGTTTAACAGATTTTTCTGAATAGTCACATTATGTTTATACAAATACAATGAAAGCGTTAGTGGTATAAGCAGAGGAGAAGCATTGGTGTTTTCATTGAGGAATAATGTACACTCGTAATGAAAGTATTACTTTCTACTCATTTTCGTTAGTGGGCAAAAGGAGTGTTTGTTAACTGTTTTTAATAAGGACTTTTGATTTCTCGTTGGTGGGGTTTTTGCTGCGGTATACTAGTGCTGAATTTACTCGCACACTTTTTCGAAACATAAACTTGCGTAAATTTGTATATTTAGCATGCGCTGCAGCAGTTTAGGATGTGTAAAAATATCAGCAGTTAATGGCATTTGAATGTTAAAAAGTTTTCAAGCAGCGCAGCAAAAATATATGAATGCTCAAATGTTGAACTGAAGACAACGGTTAATGTTCTTAAAATGGGCCTAGAATTAGAAATGAACTATAACTGAGCTAGAAATAAAATAGAACTAAACTAGAACTGTAATAGAACTGAACTAGAAATGAACTAGAAGTGAACTAAATTAGAACTCAATTAAAACTAAATTAGAACTGAACCAGAATTGAACTAGAACTGACCTAGAATCGAACTAAAACTGAGCTTGAACTAAAAAATATTAAATATAACTGAATATGGACTGAAGCAGAACTGAACTTAATGTGATTTTGAAATGAAATATAACTGATTCTTAACTGAACTAGAACTGAACCGGAACTGATTTATAACTTAATTACAAGTATAACTTAACTTAACGATAATTCAACTAGAACTTAACCAGAAATGAACTGAAACTGAACTATAACTAAACTGGAACTCAATTAAAACTGAATTAGAACTGAACTAGAACTGAACTAGAACTAAAGTGGCACTGAACTAGAGCTAAACTAGATAAAAAATAGAACTAAAGTAAACTAGAACTCAATTGAAACTGAACTAGAATTGAATCAGAGCTAACCTAGAATCGAATTAAAACTGAACTTGAACTGAATTAGTATTGAACTAAAAATTAAATAGATCTTATATATAACTGAACATGGAGTGATTTATAACGGAACTAGAACTAAACTAGTGTAGAACATAATCTGATTTTGAAACGAAATATAAGTGATTTTTTAAATTCCCGTTATCATAACTGAATTGGAACTGATTTATAACTGAATTGCAAGTATAACTTAACGAAAATTGAACTAGAACTAGAATAGGAATAAAAATAAATTTCAGCTTAAGTGGAATTGAACTAGAACTGAACAATAAGTGAACTATAACTGAATTAGAACTGAACTAAACTAAATTAGAACTCAATAAAAATTGAATTAGAACTGAACTAAATTAGAACTCAATTAAAACTGAATTAGAACTGAACTAGAATTGAACTAGAACTGAACTATAACTGAAGTAGAACTGAACTGAACTGAAACTGAACTAGAAGTGAACTGGAACTAAAGTAGAACTCAATTAAAACTGAATTAGAACTGAACTAGAACTGAAGTAAAACTGTACTATAACTGCAATAGAATTGAACTAAAACTGTACTAGAACTAAACTAGAACTTGAATAGATATGAAATACCGAACTGTAACTGTACGTGAAATGAACTAGAATTGAACTGGAACTAAACTGAAACAAATCAATTCTAATTCAGTTCTTTCTTTCAGGGCCTTTTCCTGTGCCCCTTTTTTGTGAAATGAGTAGATCAAAATCTCTTTGTTGTCCTCGTGAACCCATCTACGTTTCTGCAAAAAATATGTGTTTGTATGTTCTTTGCAATACATGGTCATCAAGCCGTACGTTTATTCGATGTACAAGAATAAAAAATGTACAAATATCAGCAGCCTACAAGTTGCTGCAAAGTGGTTTTTATGGTTGATTGCGTTGATTGCGGTGGCAACGTAATTTGCTTTTTGGTCTTTAGGTAACATAACTATACAATATTCACACATACATAGAAACGAAAAGGCTCTCAGGATAAATGTAAAAATATTTTTGTGTATGAATTCTGCTAGTACGTGTGGGTGTAAAGGTATGCGTAAATAAACTATGTTTGTATAAGATCTATACTTAAACATAGAAATTGATATATGTTTTTGTTTATTTAATCGCACAACTACATACACACTGTGTGAACATATTGACGTATCATGATGTTAGAAAGTTGCCAAAAAAAGTGGATGCTTTTGGCGCTTCTTTAAACAGTATCTCTTGTAGGTATATATCCTAATATGTGTGAGTATGAGCTACTGCGGCTGTTGGAACAGTAGGTATGTGTGCAAATGCGCATTATAGGTTTTCATATAGTCAACCATTAAATGCACGATTTGAATATGTCTGAATAAGCCAATTCAGTTGTATTGAAATTTCAAATCTCAACTAAGCGTTAAGGGGAGAAAGCAGCAGCTAAGGCTTTAGAAAAAAGCCTTTGAAATTTTAGGAGATTAAAATGTTTAAAGCAGTTTTCGGTTAATGGACTCATTATCATAGAAGTGAACAATAAACCTTTTTTTAAATTTCTATTTTTGAAAAGGGCTATTAATATGAAGAAATAATGGTTTTAAAGTTGGAAGAAAATATATAATAATTTAAGGAGAATTAAAATAATAATGGCAGTTAAACAGGTTTTTGTTATAATTAAATTTATTAAATTATTTTATAGGTTAAAAAGCATATAGAGTTCCAAGTGTTTATTTTCAATCATTGATCTTATTACAATACAAAGAGTTCTTTTGTTAAACTCACGAAATACGTTTTAATCATTTCTTTGCAATTCTCAAGCATGACCTTGTTCTTTTTAAATTTTCTTTATTCAGGGAAATTTCTACTTATAAGAAAAGAGGAAATCATGGCGATAATATATGGCAAAGCATTAAATATGCCACATAAAATAAAAAAGCTTAACACATATTTTCTTTTTTCATTTCTTCACTTCATTTTCTCTGGTAACATATTCTGTTTTTGAAATCCATAAGACTGTAAATGAGAAAGAAATTTACATAATTGTCAGAAATAAAAAGATGTATATGCCTTTTTAGGGTGCCGAAAATTAGGCTATGGTTTTAAACACTCAACCATAATACAAGCGAATGTGAGCAGCAACAAAAAAGGTGTTAAATGTTTAACAAAAAGCTATTTAAAATAAAAAAAGCTTTAGCCTCGTTAAGTGCCTTTTTGTTTGAAGGTAATTATTATCCTCTTTTTTTACTTTTTACCATAAAAATATACATATATATGCATAAGATTTAAAATTTGCATAAAATGATTTTAAAACATTTCATTTTGGATGTTTGCTTTTTACTTTTGAATAAAAGTATACAGACAAAAGATTTTAATCATTAAGAAAGTTCTAAAAATACTTTGATGTGTCATATTTTTGAATTCAAGCCAATATGTAAGAAATTACAAAGCGTTCTTTATAACAAATAAATATTGCAAAATTCTAGAGATTATAATTAGTGAAAAGCGTTAAAAAATACAAAAAATATAGTTTATTTAGAAGCACTTTATAATGATTTAAATTAAAACATAAATTTTTGGTTCAACAATTTTAGTTCTTTAAAAGTTTCATTTTTCTTCACGATTTTCATTAAATCATTCCTTTACAGCCTGTTTTTCTCAGCATTTGCAAAATTAATTCTTTATAAATTTAAACATATTCAAATTCCCAAGTTACTTTCTTTTTTTTCTTTAAAAAAAGGCGGAAATCAAAATAAAAGAAATTAAAATAAAAATGCTAAACAGAAAGAAAACAGCAACACCAGCGAAGAAAAGTTAATTAAATTCATTTGCAAATTAAAAATTCATCCAATTTTCTCTTAAGCTGAGCAAGCAAAGAAAATAGTAAAAGAAAAACCTAAGAATAGAAAAACAAAACCAGCCGTCACAAAAACTAGACTTCAAAAAAAAAACTTCATTAGCCTTAAGAAAAATGTCAGCAAAAAGAATAAAAGAAAGGATGAAATAAAATAAATAAAAAACTAAAATGAACAGAAAAACTAAAAGCAAAAAAAAAAAAATACTAATATAGTTAAATACTTACCATAGCTAAATTCCAGAACAGTCGAAGTTTATTTCTAATTCAAATGTAGTTCAGTTGCAGTTCATGTTCTAGTTTAAATTAAGCTTAGTTCTAATTCAATTCTAACTCAGTTCTAATTCATTTCTAGCTTACTTCTAGTTAAGTTCAAATACTGTTGAATTTGTGTTCGACTTCATCTCCAGTTAAGTTCTCGCTCAGTTCTACTTTTGGTCTTAATTGCTTCTAGTTCAGTACAACTTCAGTTCTAATTCATCTCTAGTTCAATCCTAGTTCAGTTCCAGTTCAGTTCTAGTTCATTCATAGGTCAGTTTTAGCTCATTTCAAAATCAGTTCCAGTTAGTTTTTAGTTCAGTTCTAGTTCACTTCCAAATAAATTCTAATTCAGTACCAAACCAATTCTAGTTTAGTTCTAATTAAGTTTTAGTTCAGTTATCGTTCAGTTTAAGTTCAATTCCAGTTTACTTCGAGTATAGTTTAGTTTAAGTTCAGTTCTAGTTCAGTTGTAGTTAAATTCTAGTTTAGTTATAGTTCAATTCTAGTTCATTTCAAAATCAGATCCACATAATTTTTGTTCGGTTCCAAATCAGTTATAGTTAACATCTAAATCAATTTCAGTTAATTTTTAGTTAATTCTAGCTCAGTTCAAAATCAATTCAATTCTATTTCAGTTCTTAATTACTTCTAGCTCAGTACTAGTTTTATTTCATTTCAAAGTCAGTTCCAGTTCATTTTCAGTTAAGTTCCAAATCAATTACACCAGTTCCAGTGAATTTTCAGTTTAATTCTAGTTCAGTGCCACATCAATTCTAGTTTAGTTCTAGTTCAGTTCTAGTTCAGTTCTAGTTCAGTTCAAGATCAGTTCAAAATCAGTTCTAGTTCAGTTCCAGTTCAGTTCTAGTTCAATTCCAGTTCAGTTCTATTTTAGATTTAGTTGATATCTAGTTTAATTCTATTTCAGTTCAAAATTCAGTTATAGTTCAGTTCTAGTTTAGTTCTAGTTGAATTGAAGTTCAGTTCCAGTTCAGTTCAATTTCGGGTTTAGTTCAGATCTAGTTCAATTGTAGTTCAGTTCGAATTCAGCTTTAAATCAATTATATTTCAGTTTAAATTCAAGTTTCATCTAAATTATATTTTGGTTCTGGTACAGTATGTATTAAATTATAGTCTACTTCTTATGTAGCTCTTAGGGAAACCCTGAGAGTATTTGCTTTTTAACAGTGAACTTATTTAATGTAAAGGGTATATTTGTTCTTCAACCCATTTCTCTGTAATTTGTTTTATTGCAACAAAGCTTCCTTTTTCATTTTTCTTTCTCCTACCAAACTTAAACACCAGCCAATTAAAAAGTAAGAAAGAGACATTTTTAATTTTCATTATTATTTTTGTACTGCCAAAAGAAACACAAGCGCCGTATTTGTAGCAAATTCAGGGAATTCTTGCATTTTCTAAAGCATATAACTCATCTCGAAATACAAGATAAATAAAAGAAATAAAACTTTTCTTTTCTGCATGTTAACTTCCGTTTGTGTCGTATAAGAATAAGGATAAAACAATACACATGTCTTTGTTATGTTAATGACTTTTCTCTCTTTTTTTTCATTTTCTCTGTAATCAATTTAATTTCTCATTCTTTTTCCTTGTCCTTTTCTTTTATCACGAAACTCATGTAATGAATGTGTAGTTAGAAATGATGATGACTTCTTATTATTTTGCTTTTTGGAATTTGACTTTTCTTCTTGTATTTTTGTGTAATTTAATATTTTTGTATTTAATTTTGTCTGCTGGTAATTAATTTTTTAAATAATGTAGGAAGATTTTTCTTAAGAATCTGTTGGCTAGTAGGAATTCCTCTGCCATTTGATATGCATAAATTTATTACATTTCATTGTGTTGACATTTATAAATTTAAGCTTTAGTCAAATCAGATATTTTGTAAGAAGAAAAAGATAAAATCATTTTTCCCTTTGAAATTAAAAATGAATTAGGCTTTCCTATTTCAATCACGGATTTCCCCTAAAAAATTTTCTTACTACATTTGGGTAATTTATCTTATTAGTCAGTTATCATCTTAATTGGAATTTGTTTATAAGAAAAAAAAGTCCACTGTCAAAAGTCTACTCTAAAATCTAACTGAAAAATTTTTAAACCCGAGATAAAATAAACCATAAAAAATAGAAAAGCTGTGTTTGGCCATTAAATGTAAATAAAAATAAACTGAAACTACTAACTAAACTGAAACAGAAATTTGCACAAAAGTTTGTTCATATTAATTTTTTTTTATTTTTTATAAATAATAAAAATGCAAACAACATTTGTAGCAACTGAAAAAAATGTGCCCCAAGTAGAGCGTGAAAATTAAAGCAGCCACTTAGGCGTACAGCTAAAGAAAATATCAAGATATAATGAGTGAAAATGAAGTCCAGAACTGAAAGTGAACTAGCATTAGTAAACTGGGAAAATAAACATTATCATAAAACTAAATAAAAATATTTACAAAAAACTATTAAAATAGAATTAAAATAGAAGAAAAAAAATATTTAAAACTCGTTTCAGTATTTTCTAACTCAGTTGAAGTTCATTTCTAATTTAGTTGTAGTTTAGTTATAGTTCAGATCTAGTTTAGTTGCAGTTCAGTTCAAATTAATTTCACTTTTAGTTTATTTCTAGTTCAGTTATAGTTCAGTTCTAGTTCAATTCTTGTTCAGTTCTAGTTTAGCTCTAATTAATTTATACTTTATTTCTAGATCACTTCCAGTTTAGTTCCAATTCAGTTCCAATTCAATTCCATTTCAGTTCTTGTTCAGTTCCCGTTCAGTTCTAGTTCAGTTTTAGTTCAATTCCATTTCAGTTCTAGTTCAGTTCCCGTTCAGTTCTAGTTCAGTTATAGTTCAGTTTTAATTCAGCTATAGTTCAGTTTTAGTATTTTTAGGTCTGTTTAGGTTGTCTTTTAGTTTTAGTTCATTTATCTTTCAATTCCATTTCAGTTCTAGTTTAGTTCAAGCTCACTTCTATTCCGCGTCTAGGTTAGATTTTAATTCTATTCTAGTTTTTTTTAGGTCAGTTTAGGTTGTCTTTCAGTTCTAGTTCATTTATCTTTCAATTCCATTTTAGTTCTAGTTTAGTTGAAGCTCACTTCTATTCCGGTTCTAGGTTAGATTTTATTTCTATTCTTATTTAGTTTTGGTTCAGTCCTATATCTGGTTCTGTTTCTATTTTAGATCTCCTTTAGTTTCTCTGCCAATATTTTCTGCTTCATTTCTAATAAGCTGAACATAATTTTTTGCTTAAGTACGGAACTTAGTAACGTTTTCTAAACTAAAAAAAAATTTAACTATAAAAACGTATTGTTTTCTCAATTTTGTTTTGAAAAACATGCTTAACTACATTTAAATGGATGTAAATTGTAACATTGTTTAAATAACCTTGAAAATTACTTTTTTGTTTCTAAAGTTTTTCTATATGCTTTGTGTAAATTAGCTGTAATATTAAAATTAAAAAAATGTTTGCTTTCATATTTGAAACAAATAAAAAACATTTTTCTTTTTGTTGAAATTGTAGTAGTGTTAAAGCAAGCGGAAAAACTAAAAGGAAATGCAAAAGGGAAATTATTTATAAAAAGGTACAGGAAAGAACTTTTAGTAAATTCTAGAAATGAACGTAATGAAATTACATGGAAATTTATATAAAAACTAAAAGTTTAATGAGGTTGACAGGAATATTTTTTAATGAACAGAGGTTTGAAACTTATTTAAAACAAGTAGCATGAATAAAGAAATTTGATTGAAAAAGAAATGGGAGTTAATAAAATTAAAATTTTATTAATGAGTTTTTAAAAAAATTAAATCACAAAACCAAATGTTTAATATACTACAAGCTGTCCAAATATGCTTTGGACCTACAAAATATAATATAAAACTGAATTAAATATAAAAGCCTTTTATAATTTTTATTAAAAAAAATATTTATATTAATTAATATTATAGTAACTAATATATTCTAGTTAAATATAATCTAATATTTTCTAATAAAAACCTAATTAATATCTTCTAATAAAAACCGAATTGACAACATTGAATGATATCTAGTCGCTGTAAAATAAACTTTAAGTTTATCCAAATATATCAGAAACCGATGTTTATTAAAGATGAGTTAGCGGAAATAAATTTTTATTATTATTATTATTATTATTATTATTATTCCTTTTATACTTACCTCTAACTTGTGCTAGATACCTATTTGTTTATGAATTATTGTTTGTTGAAAACGAAGTTATCCTTTAAACTACACAAAAAATAAATGAAATTTAATTACTAATGATATTTTCTTTATTCTACTTCACTTGCGCTTATAATTACTTAATACGAATAATTATAAACAAATCATATAGATTGGTACCTCTTCATCTGGTCATCGATCACCCCTTGAATACTTATCTTATAAGAAGTTTTTTATAATACGTACATCCCAATTATATGAATATACACAAGAAAATATTGCTTACATGTATACAAAAAAAAAAAAAAAAATAGAAAAGTACTAAGACCTGTGTAATATATAGAAACAGGTGTAAAAAGTTTATTTATCTTACCTGCCAGCAAATATATTACAATCATTAGATCTTTTTATTTATGTTTTTACTAAAATATCTTAATTCACAAACTTCATTAGAAATTGCACTTACACATATATTTTCCAAGTATTAACAAAATATCTCCAATTTTTCATAAAACTTTATGAAAATATTTGTTTATAAACTTTAAACATTAGAACGTTACTCAGTGTTGCTTTATAACGAAATTTAGAGATAAACTAGTGTATGAGTTCATTTCTTTGAACACACATATACTACTTTTTGTATTGGTATGTATGTGATGGTACTTTTTAAGTGTAAAGTGTAGTGCGGTTAAATTGTGCAGTACATGTACAAAAGTTTATATGTGTGTATTAGTGTTTGTTATGTAGGCCACATAAACATTATACGAAAATAAGTTTCAGGGACACACTAAAAACTCATAACCTAGTTTTCGCTTTTTGAAGATATATACTCCTTACCCTCTTACACCCTCTTACAACTACATGGCGAAAAAGCATCTATAAAAATTTCTACACGGTATAATCTCCTGATATATATAACAGCAACAAAAAAACAAAACAATTGCAAAAGAAAGAAAAAAACATTAACTGACACATGTTTTAATAATAACATTCATGTTTAAGTGTTGGTGCATAGTTGAAATGTAGAAGCATCTACTTAAGGTGAGAGTCGTAGTAATTTCGAGGCTCACAGATAATGCTGAGCTCTAACTGAACTAGAACTATACTAGAACTGAACTATAATAGAATTAAACTGAGCTAGAACTGAACTAGAACTGCACTGGATCTGAACAAAAACTGAACTATAACTGAACTCGAAGTGACCTGGAGTTGAACAAGAATTAACTAGAATCAAATTAAAATTGAACTAGAACTGAACAAGAACTGAGCTAGAACTGAATAAGAGCTGAACTAGAACTGAATTAAAACTGAACTAGAACTACTAAAACTGAAGTTTATTATTATTATTTATTTCAAAAAGGTTACAGCTATTTTTTAAAATTCAAAAAAAAACTAAACAAGAACTGAACTAGAACTTAATAAGAACTGACATAGAACCCGACCAAAAATGAACTACAACTGAACTAGAACTGAACTAGAAATAAGCTAGAACTAAACTAGCACTCATCTAGAACTGAATTGGAACTGAACTAGCACTGAACATGAGCTGAACTAGAACTGATTTCGAACTGAACTGGGGCTGAATTAAACTAAGTAGTGAACTAGAATTGAATTGGAACTGAATTATGACTGAACTAGAACTGATTTCGAACTGAACTGGGGCTGAATTAAACTAAGTAGTGAACTAGAATTGAATTGGAACTGAATTATGACTGAACTGGAACTGAACTAGAACTAAACTAGAGCTGCACTTGAACTGAAATGGAACTGAACTAGAACTAAACTAGAATTAAACTAAAATTTAACAAGAACTGAACTATAAATGAACTAGAACTGAACTAGAGCTGAACCAAAAATGAACTAACACAGAATTAGAACTGAAATAACTCTGAACTAGAACCAATCTACAGCTAAAATAGAAGTAAAATTACTATTACTCCAATCCAATACAAGTTATCCCCTCTACCCCACGTTTTGTATCCACCATAGCACATACAGCATAATACACACACACAGATGACTACAATATAAGTATTGTTAACATATTTATATCGTTGTTGTTGTTATTGCTATGCTTTACGTACAGTTGCAGTTGTTATTATTGCATCAAAACCCACATACGCTGAAATTCTAAAAAACAGAATATTCCCCTAAGTAGCAGCCAAAAAATATTTTTATACAATGTCATTCTTTTATTTTTTATTTCACATATTCATATATATGCAACAATGCGAAAAACTAAAGTAAAAACTGCAGTATATTTTTAGATTGTTATGTACATTTGTTTCATTTTTTTATTCTTGCTCTTGTTGTTATTTTTACAATAACATAAATACGCAGCAAATGTGGCATGAAATAAAAACTATGTATAAGAACATTAATAGCTAAAGAAAAAGTTACTAGACGAGGGTGGAGAGAAAAATAATATAAGAAAAAGTGTAAAATCCTATATGAAAACTTGTACTTGGTGGTCTACTGATACTTAGTATAGCCTGATGTCTTGGCTGTGCTGCATAAGATATTAAAATTTTGTGTTAATAGTACTAGCAGTCTTGATGTTATTACAAATTTTCTTTTGTAAACTCTGGTGCGTATGATTAATATTAATTAAGAAAAATTATTTTTGAAAACAAAAATAATATTGAAAGACGAAAGAAATGCTGTAAGTTCTATATAATTTCAATAGGAAATCGACTGAAGATTAGTTGATGTATTACAGATTATAAAGGTATGCTTTTAAACTTTTGCAACAACCCTTTTTGAAAATTATATGTAATTCACGTAATTTAGCAACAGGCAAAAAGCCTCTTAACAACACCAAGGCTAATAAAAAAAAAAACGATAACGTTAACGTTAACTAAAATAGAACCATAAAACCATCTTAGCTATGATTGTTAAAATATTTGTAACAAAAAATATCTTTAAGAGAAAAGGCAAAAAGGTATTAAATATAAAAGTAATTATAATATATTTTAATTGTTAAATTAAAAGAATTCTCAACCTTCATTTCAGCTTTAGTTAGTTTAACTTTTATCTATTCTATTAAGGTTTTAATTCAGTATCTTTTCAGTTCTAGTTTAGTTCTAGTTAATGTGAATGTTAGAGAGCAAACTTTAAAGTATTTGACTTCTAATGATTGCCTTTTAAATATATCTTTCACATCAATTTATATATGTTTTCTAACTACTAATTCTATCATTTGTTGGTTGTCATTTTTCTATTCACTTTAATTTGTTTTTAATGCATTTTTTTCACATGTTTTATAAAACATACAAGTTTTTTTTTATAGAACTAGCAATATTTTTTTCTATATAATTGCTTTTAATAGCTTTCTATTGTTTTATCTTAAAAGCTTACCATTATTATCGTCATCATCATTATCTTAGTTATTATCAACTCCAGCAGTATTATTCTGCTCATCATTACCAGCATCATCAACAACTTCATTGTCTTCAAATGGCTTTAAGTACAATTCACATAAAAGGGAGACCGAGGCAAAAAAATCATGTCATTTAAAAGCAATGTTTTCAAACATGTTTGAACATTTAACTCTTACAGAAGCAGGAGGGACACATCAAAACAGGGTAATCTAAAAACTATAAAATCATTCAAAATTACTTCTCTACTCTTGCTTGAAACTATAGCACAAAATTTAAATTATATTCCTATATAACTACACCCTTTAGCTAAATGATAAACCATCAACTATCGTGACGGCATTTTTAAAAACCACAATAACATTATTTTTTCTTTTTTTTAATATCAACTATCACAAGTTGCCTTTTAGTCTTATGGACCAGACATATAGTAAATTGACATCCATATGAATAGTTGTAGAGTGGGAGAAAATATATAACGTTTATAAAAAAAACACAAGTATTAAATTATGGTTCACTGTCTTGTCCAGGGGTTTCATTTCACTCATTTTTTTTTCTTTTTGTATTTTTTTTTTCTATAAAACATCATTTAGCGTAATATGGCTGTCAAGCTGATGTTAAAAGCAAATACAAAAACCAATATATACTAACAAAACATACAAATATTTGATATATGAACAAGAAAATGTGGCACAGCAGACCGACATAAAATATTTGCCAAACGGAAGTTCTTGTATATAGAGTGTGTATGCGTGTGTTTAGCTTAATGCTTGTATTGAAATCACTCTATACTTTAGTTCTTCTATAAACATCAAACATTGTCATTTTTTGTATGCTGAGTTTTTCTTGCCACATACATGTTGATGACCCATTTTTATACTCGTATCCACCATTAAGAAAGATGGGGGTATATTAGGTTTGTCATTCTGTATGTAACATGTTGAAAAAATCCTCTATGACCCCATAAAGAGTCTTTGTAAAATTCTGAGTCGACCTAACAATGTCCGTCCGTCCATCTGTGTGTCTGTTGAAAGAAGCATAGGGACAGGATTTGTTTGCTATTGGAAATGGACAACATCTTTTCATAAGCCAAAAAGTTGTAACTCCATTTTATACTTTTCCGCCGATATCTCTTACAAAAAAAAAAAAAAAGATGTATGTCAACGAAATGTTCTACAAATAGTTGAAAGAACACCATAAGCTCGTAATACAAAAATGGGCGTGATCCATCAAGTTCACCTCCCACCTCCCATATATTGTGAAATTTTAAATTAGTGTGGAATAAAAGTTGCAGATGGTAGCTATATAGATTCGACCAAGCCGAATATAACATTCATAATTGTTAAAAATTGTTTTATAATTTCTGTTCGTTTTATTTTTTTCATTTGTTATTTAATTTTTATAAAAATTGTTATTGAGTGAAGAGTAGACTATACAATTTATGCAGAGAAAGTTGGTCGAAAGTGCAGTGGCACAGCAATTATTTCATTTGCTGAAACAATTTTGGCTTGTTTTTTTTTTTTTTTTTTTTTTTTTGTTAACAATTACAAAAAGAAAACAAGAACAAATAATTGACTTTTAGTAACAAAATTGGTTGTTGTAAAAAAAAAAAAAATACAAAACAAAACATCAAATTTAAGTTTAAATTCACTTCTAATTCAGATCTGGTTCAGCTTTAGTTCAGTTATAGCTCAGTTCTAGTTCAGTTCTTGTTCAATTTTAGTTCAATTCTAGTTCAGTTATAGTTCAGTTCTATTTCAGTTCTATTTCAGTTTTAGTACAGTTCTAGTTTAGTTCTAGTTCAGTTGCGTTCAGTTCTAGTTCAGTTTTCTCTAGTTATGTTCTAGTTCAGTTCTAGTTGAGTTCTAGTTCGGTTATAGTTCAGTTTTAATTCAGTTCTAGTTGAGTTCTAGTTCTGTTTTGAAGTTCAGATCAAGTTCAGTTCTACTTCAACTCTAGTTCATTTCTAGCTCAATTTTAGTGCAGTTCTAGCTCAGTTCTGGTTCAGTTCTAATTCAGTTGTAGTTCAGTTCTAGTTCAGTTCTATTTCACTTATAGTTTTTTTCATTATTATTTATTTATTTATTTACAGTTGTTGTTTACAATTCAATAGATTAACATTTTATATTAATATTTTTAAAAAATTAAAAGAAAATACAATTTAAAATATAAGTTGGATTGTCCTCGTCACATGTTGAAGTTACTTCATGGCTGGAAAATTTAATTTATAGTTCGTATTCATATACACATCTCCAGGTGCTGAGGTTTTAATATTCGTGTTTTCATATATTTCATTTTCTTTTGTTTTCAATTATATGGTTTATATTAATTTGATTTATTTAATTTATTTATTATTAGATTTTTAATTTTATGTTTTTTAATCTTGTTCAGTTTAGTGAATTTTTGTAATACTATCCCGCAAAGCTCATAAGCTTGTCTGCAGTAAATTTTAATAATAATTTACTATATATTAAATTCAACGAGTGTTCATTGCAAATTTATTAGATAGTTTTTAATGTCTTTGTATTTTTTGCACTTATTTTTTGGTATTTAGTATATTTATGGATATTTTGTTTAGAACAGTGGACAATACGACGGGCAGTATGTTTCGGCCATACTCATTTGTAAAACGTTGGACTTTATATCTTACTTGTGATTTTATTCTTGTGCTATATGTGTAATAAATTGTTTGCAAGAATCGACTGTCATCATCAAATTCTTTGATAAGTGTTGTATGGTATATGTTTTTGACATTCATAATGTTCAGTTCAGTTCTGGTTCAGTTTTAGTTTAGTTCTAGTTTAGTTCTAATTCAATTTTATTTCAGTTCTGGTTTAGTTCTAGTTCAGTTTTAGTTCGGTTCTTAGTCAATTATAGTTCAGTTCCATTTCTGGTTCAGTTCTAGTTCAGCTCTAGTTTAGTTCATTTCTAGTTTATTTCTACTTCAGTTTTAGTTCAGTTCTAGTTCAGTTCTAATTCAGTTTTAGTTCATTTCTTGTTTAGTTCTAGTTCAGTTTCAGTTTAGTACTAATTCCGTTCCAGTTCGGTTCTAGTTTAAGTTTAGATTTATCATTCAGTTTTATCATTCAATGTTTACATTCAATGAAAGTTTTAATATTTTAATATTGCCTACAAAAATCTAATGTTTATTAATATCATTATTTCCACAACCGTTACATATTACCGATACTTTTAATCGTTCTTAAATTATATCTTGTTTTTAAACCAAATTATATTACTATTACCATATCAATAGAATATTACAATTAATTATAATACGTACGCTTTTCAAATATATTGTTGAAAAACACATAATTTGTTTGTTTTTGAATATACTTCATTTCTATTGTTTGTTTACCAACTTCATTATAATTCCCATTTTATTTATTCCTTTAGTAAATATAAATAGATAAGGTTTTGTTATATTTGATGTAATTCAAGCAGTATAAGATATTAATTAACTGCTGTAGATAATAAAAGTTAAATAAAATAATTGATGAACAAATAAGGGTTGAACTTAATAAGATTAATATGAAACATGTTATAAGTAATTTTGTGTATGTTATACAATTTTTATGAGAAAATCGGAGTATAATTTTATAAAACTTGATCATAACATTATAAAATGCTTAAATATAAAATCTTGGATCATAATATGAAAAGTTAGATTCTTTTATGATTACAAGGTTCATATTTATTATTATTTATGACCATATAGTCCTATCACAACATGTTGCTATTCGATTATGGTTCCTGGCAACCATATTTTCTGTCTGCGCTTAGTTCAGCTTTCGTTCAGTTCAAATTCAGTTCTAGTTTGTTTCTACTTCAGTTCTAGTTCCTTTCAGTTCTAATTCCTTTCAGTTCTAATTTAATTTAGTAATTTAACTTTATTTCAGTTCTTCTCCATATTAGTTCAATTCTAGTACAGATTTTGTTCAATTCCTTTTTAAGCACTTGTTCGGTTTCAATTTAGTTCTAGTTTAATTCTATTTTATTCTTAGTACAGTTGTGGCTTGTCTTTTATTTATTCTTTTATTTAAACCAGATATTTATTTTTTTTCCTTCATACCATTGAAAATTTCTGAAAAGAAGTGTATGAAAATATTAATAAAATTTTCTTTTAGCTAACTGCTGTTTCTTTCTATATTCCTTATTACAAAAAAATAAAAAAATAATAATAATCAAATAAATTTCTTTTTCCTTATATCACAGCAATTTCTCCCCACAGCTTCTTGGTTCCAATTTGTTAACAAAGCAAACACCTTAAAATGCAATAAAATTTTATTCTACAAATAAATGTAACAATGAACCATAAAAAAATACAAATAAAACCAACAATAGAATAAAAATGAGAATTAAATTCACTTATTGGCAGCATTTGTATACGATGACTATAACTTTAACTGGCATTTATGTTCCTTATTATTCTTGTAATATCCTCCAATTCACACCATTAACGATTTCAAGTCGTATATTAAAAGTTTAAATGGGAACACATACACTAACATTTAAGTGTGTGTACTTTTATTAAGAGTATTGGTCAGTTATAAGGAAAAGTGTTGTTTAACTGAGCGTAAAGTTATGGTCTTATTATGTGGCCATCTCTATATGTTTCATTTTAACTTTCCATGGTTTTGGCCAACATTGACCATTGAGTCATTTTTAATGGTGAAACTACTTGTAAACAAGTATACTAGTATACTTACAAATAAAAATGATGGTTGGTTGTTAATAACTGAGGTGTTTATGATGGTGCTAAGTGTGTGTGAGTGTTTTAATAAAAAAATGTTACTTGAGAAAATAAATAAATAAAAAAAATATATTCGAAAAAAGTAATAAAATACAAATTGATTTGTAGATCTTGAAAGTTAAATTTACTGTAAGTAATAAAGATAAGGTTTTATGTTGTCCCAGGTTGAGATGAGTTAAACAGAAGTGATGTTATTGGTTTTAAATTTTTTAATGACTTAAAGTTATACAATTTTTTTTTATTTTATTATTTTTTAGGTTTTGTATTTACCGTTTGAAAACAGAGAAAATAAAATTTCATATTCTAAGACTAAATTTATAAAATCAATTACATTTTTTACGGAAATTGGACCTGTCAGTGAATTAATAAAATCAAATATTCAAATTCGCAAATGTGAAAAAATTTGATTTTTTTTCTTATTAAAATATTTTCACTATTTCTAAATTTAAATATTTGAAAATTTTCATAATATTTAATAGACTCTTTTTAAATAAAACAATAAAAATAATATTTAATTTTATTTTTGATTTGCATATCCAAAGGCAAATAAGAAAAAAAAAATATGTTATATCCGCTAATAGGACGAAAACCTTTTTTTAAGTCGCAAGTCCTATTTGAGGGGTATGTGCAAAGTCCCACATTAGTAAATTGCAAATTTGTCAAAACAAATTACTTAAGATGATGGAAAATTTACCCTGGCATTTCTCCACTAGCAATCTCCATAAGGAAAACAATATAAATATGACAGAACACGCATCATGACAGAAAGTTTTATACTAGTATGTGAGAAATCTAATAACCCACTAATTTTTAGTCTATTTAATTAATTTTTGTTACTTGATTTAGTAAGCATTACATATATATATATATATATATATATATATATCATAGAATATACTCATGTATGTAAAGAATAAATTATAGTATTTAGTTATAGTATTTAGTTATACTAATAATGAATTATATCAGAGGTTTTTCTAATAAAATTTCCCTCTGAAAAATGATATTTTAAATTAAAATCTAAACTTAAAGATATAAATTTTAGATGAAAAGTTATTAAATAACTAAAACTCTGTAAATTGTGTGATAACCATAGTGTAAGGAAATAAAATTCTAAATATTAAAAAACATTATTTAGTTTTTAGTAGATATTTAAACAATATTTATTATTGAATCAATAAAACTTTTAATAAAAATTTATACATAAAAAAGTTTGTACATAAATAAAAAATTTACTTCTATTGATTTCAGTTCATAATATTGAAGCATGATTTCTTAAGCATTAAAACTTTTTTTTTATATTTTTTAAAATTAATCAAAAGTCAAGCAGACTGAAAAAATAGTTTATATTTTCTTTTATATTTTAATTTGTAAAAAAAATATTTGAAATTTTCTTTGGAAAATTTTAAATTTTTAATGATTTTTAGCTACATTTTGGGAACAGAACAGAAGCGCTGCAGAATCCGAGCAAAATTATGCAAATTTCTGAATGTCATTTTTTTCACAGATTTTCCTAGGAATTTTGAAATTTTCAGTCATTTGTTGTTAATATTTTCATGTATTTTGATTTACCATTTGCAATCCAATCTAATAAAACTAAATCAAACATTTAACAAAATTTTTACGAAGTTCAAAATTTCATTATGAACAATTTAATAATATCTATAAAGAAAACCTTATTTTTTATGAAAAAAGTTTGGGGTAAAAGTCTTGCTCCTTAACATGCATATATAATATTCTTTATTCGATGTGCATGATAAGAAGCGTTATATCTACAAATCTGAAGTGGTTGATGAATGTATTTTGTGCAAATCAAACAACAGTTTCCAGACATGCAAAAGCAAGGAAATTAGGTGCCACGGGCGCAGAAGATAAGAGACGTCATATATATACTTAGCATTTCTGAAACGCGCCACAAAATCAAATCGTTTTTGCATCGAATTGTTACGGACGATGAAAAGTGCATCCATTATGATAAATCAAAGCACAAAAAATCGTTTATGAAGCTTGTACAACCAGGAAAATCCATATGAAAAACTGTTCGCACTTTTCGAAATTATCTCAAAAGATAATATGGATAACAATACTTACGTACACATATTTTATGAGGTAAAATAGATTTCGAATCATCTGTTTTCGAATCATCCGAAAGGCACATAAAGTTTAATCCTTATTAGGACAATTTGTAAGGAAATAGTGATAACTTGCCTTCGAATGTCTTCAAATATTGGATTTCATATCGTTTTGATTTCCTCATTTTTATAATTTTAGTTTTTATTTTACAGAAATTGTCAAAAAATAAAAATGTTTTTGTTTTGTGTATGTTTTAATAATAATGTTCAACCAATATAACAAGATGATAAAATCTAATAATATGTTTGTATGTATACATATTTTTTTTTACAACCAAATAATGATTTATTAAAAAATATTTTTGCCAAAATTTGTTCTGTGTGTAGTTATTATCTTTTAGCCTGAAGATTTTTATAAATATCATCAAAATTTATGTTTACTAATAAATTCCGAACAATTTTTCTTTGCCTTATATGTAAACAAATCTGTTTTTTTTTTTTCTATATTCTTTAAATCAATATTAGTTTTATTTAAAGTTAACATCAGTATAAAAAAAAAAAAAAAAAACGAAACTGTTTATAATTTCTCTTAAGAATTTCATTACAAAAATCCTTATCCCTTGTAAGTGTACTCAAGTATTAGTTATTGTTATTTTTATAATCAATACCATTTTGGCTTTTATTTACTGTAGAAAAATAGTTGCTGTTTATTTAGTGCTTGAGAGTAAAGAAAGTATAAGAAAATATAAATAGTACTTGAATAAATAAAGAAAGGAGGAAAAGAAAATAATATTCTAGTTTTGGAAGCATAAAAAAAACAAGTGTGAAAAATGTAGTCAGTCAAGCACGACTATATGATATCCTACACCATTCCGTTTATACTTCAAAGTTTGGGGAAGAGGTCTTATATGGGATCTGAGTTGAATTGTTATTCTATGAAACATATGTATGCTTTATGTTATGTTATTTATGTGTTTTAGGGTGATTGCCGGAAGTGGTCTTCACATGGGACCTATGGTTAATTGTAAGCAGATTTTGATAAAATTTGGCACTATGATTTTTACTTATTAATACTTGTTTCAAATATTAACTTAAAACTAACATTTGTATGGAATTTATGCATGTTAAACTGTTTTTTGGAAGTGAGGTTAATATGTGGGCTATAAACAATTATAACAATTATATTAAATAATGCTATATTTAAGGCATTTATGATCGTTAAATTCTTATTTAAAAAAATTAAATAATGAGTCGATCATAACCAATTTCAATAGGCTTCGTCCCTAGATTATAAGAGAAATATATGCCAAATATAATGCAATAGGTCTAAAAATTGCGACCTGTAGTTTACACAGACAGACGGATGGACATCGTTAAATCTATTCAGCAAATGATTCTAAGCCGATTGGTATACATTAAGTGTTACAAACATCAGCAGAAACGCATAATACCCCAACTACTTATGGTGGCATATGGTATAAAAAAAAAACTTCATACTCTTCATACTCTTATACACTTATGAGGCCTTAGACAAACAAAAACACTTAAACCTAGATAGCAGAAAAAGAAAGTTTATATAAATAGTTTTTATTTACTCGAATTGCAAGCATATTTATTTACTCACACTTGTCCATATGTAGAGATAAGAAAACAAATATATAGACAATGCCAGCGTATAAGCCTGGCAATGCCAGGAAAAACATAGTAATAAAAATATGCACAAGCACATCTGAAAATCTTTAATATATATATATATATATACATATATATATATATATATATATATATATATATATATATATATATATATGTAATACATATACATATACATATATATATACATATATGAACATATGAACATAATCGAAATTAAAAGATTTAAAAACGATAGAATTTGTATTAAGTAAGCAAACTTTTTAATACCAAAAAAAATAATAATAACCGGCGTTCATTCGCTTACTGATCGAAATACTGAAACGATAGGATTTGGAGTGCGAACAGTGAGTAAAGTAAACTTCTTAAAAGTAAAAACGCACGCAGAAAAAAAACATAGTTACAGCATTATCACTACAACAATATTATATTCTCATTGTTAATTTTCTTGAATTTTAATAACTCTGTGTTTTTATTTAAATTTAATATTTTAAACACTTAATGTTTACACTCAATAAATATTTTAATATGGTTTACTGCAAAAATTATATGTTTTTAAATATTTTTTCAAGAAACAAAATTTTTTAAGATGAAAAATATCATTTCTTCTGCAAACATTAAATTTTGCTTTTACCTTGTTCTTAAACAATATTCTGCTTTTAAATATTAATATTATTATTACTAAGATACTAAAATGTTTCAAATAAATATAACACTTTTCCATTTCACAAACTCAGTGGGAAAATACATCACTTTGTTTGTTTTTAAATATATTTTGTTTTTAATGCTTTTTTCCAACTTTATTGTAATTTTCATTTAGTTTATATATTAATAGATATAAATAGACAAGCTTTGTTTATATTGGTGTGAATCGTGCAATATAAGGTATTGATTAAATACCATTAAAGCCTTTATTTATAAAAACATATCTTTCATTTGAACCACATATAGTAGTTCAAATGAATATGACTAATAAACAAATAATGTTTATTTGTTTATATTTTTTTATTTTTTTACTAATAAACACTTTTCTCTATTATTTTCAATAAAAAGTTTATTAAAATAAAATCTTTTTATTAGGTTAGGTTAAAAAGGGCGGCGTCTTCACGCCTCCACCCAGAGACCATAAAATCTTTTTATTAATACGAATACGTTTTATTTTAATACATAATAAGATGGAACAGTAATATTGAAGATTGAATAACTATATGACAACATTGGATAACAATATGAAGAATGGTATAATAATATTATGAAATGGAATCATAATATGACAATGTGATATAATAATATAATATAATAATATAATAATATAATAATATAATAATATAATAATATAATAATATAATAATATAATAACATCAAATCATAATCTGATAGAATGGTTTTTCAATTATTTATAAAACTAGAATCGTAACATGAAAAAACAAGCTATACAATGGGACACAATATGACCAAATGGAATCATAATAATTATTACTTATAATCATTTCTATTTTTCGTTGTGATCATATATTCCAATCATAATATGTTTCTTTTCAATTATGGTCGCTACAACTATATTTTTTCTCTGAGTGCGACTAAAAAATGTTAAAAATTAAAAATATGGCTCCGTTAGGATTTTGTAGGATGAATAGTTTTATAGGTAAGATGCATTTAAATTTTCTACATCGTCTCGAAAATTCAGATAGCTCTGAAAAAAGCAAAAATGACTAGAAAATTGTATACAAATCCGCGTATCTCCGCTCCCTAATATAAATTTCAAAACCTGGTTCTGTTAGGATTTGTAGGACGGCATATATATATACAAGTTTACATTCAGCTATTTTTAATATTTATATCAATAATAGAGAGAGCATATGAAATTATGAGTCGGATGTTGAAAATTTCCTAGATCCACTTATTAGAGAATTTTTTGATTTTATATCTTCTAATAATACTAACTTTTCTAACTATAATAAACAAATTCAGCTATATTTGAATTTCTGTCGGTCTGTAGGAAACAATATAAAGAAAGATATAGTGTCGACCGACTATATCTTTCTTTCTCGTTCTTTTGTGTTAAACTTATTCATTTACCCATTCATTCAAAAGAAATGTAAATGAATATACGATGTCTATTTCATTTAATATAAATTTAATTCAAATTAAATAGTAGCAATAGTGAAGGGTAATTAAACTTCACTATTGCTACTATTTAATGAGTAATTATATGAAGAGTAATTATATATATATAAAAAAACGATGCTTCCAGAAATTAAATTTTTCAGTTCAAATGTAAAATTAAATCCATGGTTTGTGCATTTTTGGAAGCTATTAATAATATATATATATATATATATATATATATATATATATATATTACGAAGATCATCACATAGTTACTCATAACTTTCTCGTAAGTTTGAGTGGATATAACATTTTTAATTGTTTTTAAATATTTTTTTATTCTTAATACAGATCAAATTTTAGAATTAGTTTTCGAAATAAAAGTTGTCTGATAAAAATACAAAAATCATAACATCTCAAAAATTAAATGAATAGAAAAAATATGTATTACATACAGTGTTGCCGTTTTAGTTATTTTTAACCGAAATTTGTTATTTGGATGATGACTTTTTTCCACTTTGTTTATTTTTTGGTTAAATCAAAATTTATTATTAAATATTTCTTTTTTTTTAGTTTTAAAAATGATTTTTAATCTTACAAACAATAAAAAGAAAAAAAGAAATATTTAAAGGCTAAAGTTCCTATAGTTTCTCATTCCAATTTTAACTGATAATGAAGTTAATAATTAAAAAAAGATAGAAAATATAAAAATTTTTACCAAAAAGTGAAATGGATTGGAAGATTCTTGTGAGAAAGTTCTGACAATGCAATAAACAACATAAATACTTGTAATTACAAAATAAATTATTATTAAAAAAGAAATATATATTCGGTGAAGATCCTACACTATTGTGTGTAAAGTAATACATTCTTGAGAGAGCATTATATGGGTGCTATAATTAAAAAAAAAAATCACAATTTTTAACAAAAAATCTAATTAGACAATTGTGTTCATCTTTCTGGAAACTAGCAAAATTATAAAAATAATAAGAAATAGTTTGTAATAATTCAAAATGATACTCGTAAGACAACTCAGGTGAAAATGCAAAGTACAGGCGTCGCACAGTGTAATTTTTTGGGGGTACGAGTGATTAAAAATCAATAACTTTTGAACGGTTAAACATTTTTGGCTTTTGTATGTTATTGTACACAAAATTACCTATTGCACGCAATACAATAATCATAACAAATTTGCATATTTTGCTTGTAAAATTAAAACAAAAACTATATAATATACATATTTCGATAAAAGTCATTTAAGGCTTTTGATTTTTGAAATATGTGGGTCAGTAAATTGAAGCACAATGTCTATAAATTATACACGTAAAGCTACAGCCAATATGAGCAATGCTAACGGAACGCGTATTGAGATCAAATATTTAAACTATGGATGGATACGTGAATTATAAACAAAAGTTTTCTACTAAATAAAAGATGGTCATACACATTTCATATTTTTACTCAAATAAAATTAAATATGTTATTTGAATGAAATTTCTAATTACCATTAGGTAAACAAAAGGTGTTTTATCAGAAAATTCACATAAGACGAAATCTTAACACCTGAACATATTAGTGTTTTGATTATTTTTTTACTTTATGTAATTTTTTATGGAATGTTAAGAGCTTCCTTATCTTTTCCTTAAGCAAAGTTAAATACGTATTTTATTTTTAAAAATACCAAATAATAAGGTTTTTTTAATTAAAAGCATTTCTATATCCAATCTTGCACTTTCTTGTAGCTGAATTATATATAGAGTAATCCAAAATGATTTACAGTATATGCCAGAATAAGTAGAAAGTATTGGGAAAGCTTTGGTAAAGACAAATTTTATCCAAACATTTATATACCGAAATATTTAAAAATTAATAACATATCATTCAAATAATCAACATATCATTCAAATAAAAGAATAAAAGATTAACTTCAAACTATTATATATATAATAGTTTGAAAATTATGCGCCCCTATATATTAAAAATTTTCCTATAAAAAATTATTTTTTTATTATGATTAAATTTAGCTGATTTCAAAACCAAATATCTTTGTAAATAAATAAAACCAAAAAATAGATTTAGAAAGTTGAGCATATTTTCAATAAAGATCAATATTAAAATGAAAGTTATTCAAACATTGATTTTTATGTTTTAACTTATTTTTGATTACTCACATCCCAAAAAAAGTACATCGATTTTAGACTCTTGATCAAAAGGTAATCAAAAATTAATAAAAAGGCAAATTAATAAAATAAAAGAAGAAGCCACCCGCAAAAAATTAAATTCTATACAAATAAAAAATAAATTTGACCTTCCTCCAACTTTCAAACATGTTGCACACATTTTGCGAACAGTTGGTAACATAAAATAAAAGAAACCAAAATGTAAGCCAATGTTGAAACAGCATTATAAGGCAAATATTTTAAATTTTGCGCACAAATACATGAAATGGACAGATGAGTTGAATAAAGTAATCTTTTCTGATGAAAATAAATTCAATTTGGACGGTATATCAATCAGATACTTGCTAGTGGCATATTTTGAGGTCTAACGAAATTTGTATGTCGAAACGCAATTTCGGTGAAGTCAGTATTATGGTTTGGGTAGTCCCTTCTAATCTAAATATGTTTTGCTGCAACTAAAATGAACAGTGCAATTTATACTGAACTGTTGGAAGATGCTCTTCTCTCATCTATAGATGAACAATTGAATGCAGATTACATATTCCAATAGGATAACGCTGCAATCTATGTCACGAAACAATCTAAATCGTGGTTTAATGAACATAGTATTCCACTATGGGACTAGCCGTCTTGCAGGCTAGATTTTAATCCAATGGAGAATCTTTATAGATATATGACCCATAAAGTTTATGCAAGAAATACATAGAATGAAACCATGACAATAACGGAGTTAAAACTAAAAATTAAGCAAGCCTGGGAAGAAATTGACAGAGATTTTCTTTAAAAATTAGATGAATCAATGCCAGACCAATTTTTTGAAGTTATTCAAAACAAGGGTTCATCAACACATTATTAATAATTTGCAGTACCTTAATTACTTTTTAGCATCATTATGTGCATTTATAGGAATATGCACCACTGTATAATACAAAACATTTGCTTACATAAAATGCTATACAAAAGCTAAAATATCAATTCCGCGTCTAAAAACTAAAATAGCTAAACTAGCAATACTACTTTTTTTGAATAATAAATACGAACAAATATTTTGGTATGAGCATGTCAATATGTAGACAACATATTAAGCAAATACTTGATGGAAAACCCCAAAAGTAAATAAGGCTTCAAATCGAAAAAAAATGGGGGAAAAAGAGGAGAATAACATGTAAAAAATATATTGAAAGTATTTAATTTATGGGAATGTTAAGCAAATAAAAGAAGTGTAAGTGTTAAAATAAATATAAATAAAAACATGAACAAAAGGAAAATATTTTTCAGCAAAAAAAAAAAATTTTTTTTTGAGCAAATTAGGAAAAAGTAAAAATAAATAAAAAGAAACAATAATAAAAATAAAAAATATATATTATTTAATATTAATCATACGCGTAGAGTTAATTTTAACAATTGATTAATAACACTGGAGGGCAAAAGGAATATATATATATATATATATATATATATATAGGGGAATCCATTTCGAAGTTCCCTATTTTTTTTAAAGAAAAAAAACACAGAAAATTGAAATTTGAATGGAAATGTTTATTATTATTTGAAACAACATTCTTCGGCATTTAGTTTTGAAGATTATGTCTATGAAATGTTGCTACGTCGCAGATGGTCCATCCGCTGAGTCCAATTTTCGATGACTCGTTCGAGCATTTCGAATGGTTACTGGCGAATGACACGCGTGATGTTTTCCTCCAAGGCCTGAATCGAAGCGGGTTTGTCCGCATAAACTTTAGACTTTACATATCCCCACAGGAAAAAGTCTAACGGTGTGATATAACACGATCTTGGTAGCCAATCGACCGGTCCAAAACGTGTAATTATGTGCTCACTGAAGTGTTCTCTCAATAAATCCATTGATTGATGCGATATGTGGGAAGTGGCGTCGTCTTTCTGAACCAAATTTCGGTTATCATGGCACGATAATAGTCGCCGTTGACGGTTATGTTCGCACCGGAATCGTTTTTAAAGAAATATGGACCGATGATTCCACCGGCCCACAAACCACACCGAACCGTTGTTTTTTTGGATGAGGTGGTAGTTTTTGAATCTTTTCAGGTTGCTCTTCTTCACAAATGCGGCAATTTTGGTAGTTTACATACCCATTGAGCCAGAAATGGGCCTCATCGCTGAACAAAATTTGCCTCGAAAACGTAGGATCTTCTTGGAAATTTTCAAGAGCTCATAGAGCGAAGCGATGTCACTTGGGAAGGTCTAGCGCTTTCAATTCTTGTACTAGCTGTATTTTTTACGCTTTCAATTTAAGATCTCGACGTAAAATGCGCCAAATCGTTCCATACGTCAGTCCGAGTTGTTACGGGCGGCGCCGAATCGACTCTCCACGGTCTTCGTGTACACTTTCAGCTACGGCCGCTATATTTTCTTCACAGCGTGCTGGACGTGGTCTATTCGGTCGAATATTATACAATAATAAATGCTGGGTCTCAAAATGGGTAATGGTGTTGCGAATAGTACGCTCAGTAGGCGGATTATGTTGACCATAAGATCAGCGAAGTGCACGAAACACATTCCTCACAGAACGTGAATTTTCTTAATAAAGTTGAATGATTTTTAAACGTTGTTCAGGCGTAAGTCTTTCCATTATGAAATGCCAAACAATACTAAACAAAAATAACATGACAGCATGACACGACTCACACGTGATCTGTCAAAAAAGGCTACTGAAAAAAGTATCTCTACTTGAATCACCCTATATATATATATATATAATTTTTAGCTAATGTAATATTTTTACCACGAGTAAGATAACTAATATATTTATTAAAATATAACACAAAAACAAAACATTTAATGATGTTAACTATTAAACACAGAGCAAAAACTAAACAAATATAAATATAATTTTCTTAACACAATCATTTCACATTTATGAAACGGGTAAAAAGAATCAAAAATTTAGTGATTTAAAATTTGATAAAATTTGATTTGATGTATAACTGCTTTCAGAAACTCTTTCATCAAATAAGTTAGCTAATGAATGTCATAGTCAATTGAAATTTTATATATTCCACCAATATTGCGGTATTTAAATTATGATCTTGTAATACCTCTTAGCCTCTTACTTCTTCGCTTATGGGCACAAATTTAATGTGGGATTCAAGTGTGGACTCTGTCCTGTTATATTTAATACTCTCTGTAATTAAAAAATTGGCACATTATCACTCTTTGTCTCTACGTGCTTAGAGTCATTAATTCAACATATCTTGACTTTTAACTTATTGTCCTTTATAAACTCGAACGAACGAACTTTTTTATTCGGTTTTATAAAAATACCGAAAATATGAATATCTGAATATCTCTACTTTAATTCTAAAGGCTTTTAAAGATTTCCACCATACTTTATATGGATGAAATTATACTACCACATAGGGATGTCAAAATTGATACAATTGTACTTTTTTTGGTACGATTCAAAACTGAAAAATACAATGGTACACCAGTGACTAATTATACTTATAATTTAAATTTCTTGCTAACCTCAATTTTTTATAAAGTTGTTATAGAAAATCATTTTATTTAGAAACCAAATTTCAACTTTAATTGCAAAAATTTTTTCCAAAATCTCCAATTAGTTAAGGCAAAACATTGTTGTTACACTTGATACCTCAGTATCAGTGTCAGCTTTTTATTTTAGAATAAAATTCTTATATTAGGGTGTCATAAAATCTTTAAATCTTTAATATTCGGAGACATATTAGCTTTGTTCCTGTACCCTAAATTGGGATCATATCACGTGCAATGTTACCAAAGAGCGTTCATGTATTCGAAAATTGGGCAAATGTGCGCTATTTTGAGAGAATAATGTTATTCTTCTTTCATGAAATAACCCAGACTATTTCTTCGGGTGGATTATATAAATCGTGAAGTAATTAAAAAATAAATAAAGTTGCATGAAAATTAATAAAAAATTATTTGGTTTTGTTACTAACAGGAAAGTTTCCATTAAAAAAAAAAATTAAGAACCTTCAAATATGCCGAAAAAATAATATTACATTCACATACAAATTTTTAAAACAGTTTGATGTTTTATTTCTAGATAAACAATTTGGATTTTTGTGTTCCCATACTTTTGTACGTTGTATGTTGTACGTTGTTTCCATACTTTTTTTGCCAAAAAAGATACGGAAACAAAACTATTATCATCATAATTTCTATTATTAATACTAATTGTTTAATAAAAACTCAAGAGATTAAGAAGAGTTACACCAGTCAACAAATTAAAAAAAGTTAAATGGTACTGAGAAACCGTTAGTGGTTCTGTAACATGCCGTCACGGGTAATACTAAATTTTTCCTACGTGT
This sequence comes from Protocalliphora azurea, assembly GCA_932274085.1. NCBI lineage: Eukaryota > Metazoa > Arthropoda > Insecta > Diptera > Calliphoridae > Protocalliphora > Protocalliphora azurea. The sequence continues at coordinate 21,045,178 of OW026520.1, forward strand.
AGTTTTGGATATATTGTCACTTTTTAATAGTAGCTGCCCAATGTACTTTTTTCGGCCCGTTTTGAAACCATATCGGTAATTTTGTTTAAAAAATTAATTTTAATAACATGTCGACGTCGCGAAGAAGTTGTCTCAATGATCCAAACGTGTTTTGTTACATTTGTGGCGACTACACGGTTAAAAAGTTTAGAAAACCTATAACCCATAAAGTGCTTATTTTTCTTATTTCAATTTGAAAATTGAGGATAAAAATAAGTCGTGGATTCCTCAAATGGTTTGTAAAATGTGCTGTGAACATTTAAGACAGTGCATGAATGGTCAAAGATGTCGTATGAAATTCGAAGTGCCTATGAAGTGGAAAGAACAAAAAAATCACTTAGATGGCTGCTACTATTGCTGTATTAAATTATGTGGAATTAATCTGAAAAAAATTATTTATACAGTAGTAGAAGCCAGAATACCTAAAAAATCATAACATCATAAATCCACCTTTAGTTCCAAAAGAAAAAATTATATTGCCTCCCTTGCACATTAAACTAGGTCTTAAGCAGTTTGTCAAAGCCCTGGATAAAAATGGCCAGTTTTTCACTTATATAACGACAAAATTTCCAAGACTAAGCTTAGAGAAGATAAAAGCGGGAGTTTTTGGTGGTCCACAAATAAAAATATTAATTAAAGATTCCAGTTTCCTAAATTCAATGAATGATTTGGAACGGTCTGCTTGGACTTCTTTTGTTAAAGTTATTAAAAACTTTCTTGGAAATTACAAGTCAAGCAACTACCGCGAAAATGTTAACGACATGCTAGATAACTTTAGAAACTTGGGATGCAACATGTCTATAAAATTGCACTATCTTCATAGTCATCTCGACCGATTCCCAGATAACCTTGGATCTTGTAGCGATGAGCACGGGTAGCGGTTTCATCAGGATCTGAAAACTATGGAAGAGAGGTATCAAGGCCGATGGGATCAGCATGTGATGGCTGACTACTGTTGGGGCATGCAACGAGACCTTCCCACTGCATATCATTCACAAAAGTCACGAAAAAGAAAGTTTTTATGTAAATAATAATGCAAAAATTCACTTTTTTTATATATATATGCACAAAAGCGAAATACTAGAAAACTACACGTAAGAATTCCAACTTTTTGTTATTTTTGTAATCAGTATGAAGTCCTTGTTTAAAATTGTGTTGACTTGTGTTATTTATGATAAAATTAAAGAAGAAATTAAAAGCATTTATTCAGAAATTATAACTTACTATCAAAATTTACATAAATACCATTATAATTCATTAAAAGATTAAGGGTTAAGTAATACTAGTTGTGTATTGTTGCTCCCGTTGAGGGTTAAAATTGACTATTAGCAAAAAAAAAAAAAAACCAACATTAACCTGATTTGTGAACTCTATATTTATTTGTAAATTGCACCAATAAAATTACACATTTTTATTTATAAAATTAAAAATTAAAAAATCTTTTATTTGAATTTAATTTAATTTTTATATATTTTTTGTTCATTTTCTGTCATTCTTATATTTATAAGTGTATTTTTATTCATAAGTTGGGAGGACTTTTGTCAACGTTAAAGTAAACATCAATGTTGCCAGGAGGTGAGAAAAAAACATTCTAAATTGAACTATAAAAAACGGTCAAAAAAGCTAAATAAACCAAAAAATAAGGTCAGAAAAAAGTTTTTTTCTTTTTAACTTAAAAACTTTTTTTTCTCATTCCAAATTTATAAATAAAATTTGAAAAGGTTGCCAACAAAATTACCCAAATATATTTGCTGTGAGAAATGACTCCATGCTTTTTTATAGTTCATTTTTGATTAGGTATTTCTAAATCTTTTGTTGATTTTTCGCTTTGGAAAATTATTTTCTAAATTATTTTCTAGGGTTAGTGATGTATATTGAAAAAATAATTACAATAATCGCTTTAGTATGTTTCTAAAATTAGTAGTTTTTTTTCTGTTGATTTAAAGAATTAGGCGCCGCAGTTAGACACTTTTGTTCGATATAAAATAATCTCTGTTTTTTGTGCGAATAAATAAACAAAAATGTTTAAATAGATGATTCTTTAAAGATAAAATTAGCAAATAAGAAACTAGTTCTTTCGCTGTAAAAATACTAATATTTTAGCCTTTTTAACACAATTTGAAGAGTCAAAAAAAGGATAGAAAAACGCTAGAAGCTAAAACAAAAAGTTTCAGGCTAAACGAAAAATAAGGATTTAACCTTAAAAAGGCTAAAAAGAGATTCTTGTTTAGCATGTCAAACTCCAGCTATTCTAACTAGTTGTTTTAACGAAGAAAAAAAATTTTCCTACCAGCAGTGTTACCATTGAGAATTTTTAAAAAGTTTCCAAAACTGGGAATTTCAGAAAAAAAAGTCGCTAAAAAAGGGAATTTTTTGAAAAAATGGGGCCAACTGCTACAACCCAGCAAAAACTTTTTGGTTTTTGGTAATAACAACTACTTATTGAAGTAGTTTCTTGGAAATGAAGCGTCATTATTATTTGCCTACTCTGTATTACATTAATAAGTATTCAATAGTATAATAGCACAGTAATACTGCAATCACGTGGATGAGTTGGCTAAAGCGCCGGATTAACAACCAGAAGGTTGTTGGTGCAGTCCCGTTCTGAAGCTGTTAGTTTTTTATAACAAAATGTTTAAAAAGATATTTTAAACTAAATAGAGTTTTTGTCTCTTAGGCTGCTATGTGCGAGATGGTGTACTAAGTAAGACTTTAGTCAGTAAAAACGAATGGTTAGTTTGTGTCCAAGTTCGAGTCTCACTGACGGCAAAATTTTTTTGTTTTTTTTTCATTTTTTTTTCGTTTGGGTACATATTTTTTTAGTACCCCTAGAGTCAGAAAAAAACATGAATTTGTGGACAACTCGAACAAAAATAACTAGTTATTCAGACAAAAAATAAGTAGTTTATTTTTGTTTCCAATTATACCTGCTAGCTTACCAGGAAAGCAAAGCTTTTGCTGGGAATATCTAAAAATTTTTTTTATTTGATAAAAACAAAAGCAAACATTGGCATTGTTGAGTGTTTTAAATAGTTTTTCAGAAACTTAATCATTAGCTTTAATTTTTAACTGTATTAATTCATTTAAAACATCAATATATTTTAAAACAATCTCAAAATAATTAATTTAATTATTGAAATGATTATATAATGGGTCGAAATATTTCAAATAACTAAGTTTTTCGCCATTTACCACATAATTTTAAAAAGTCGTCATTTAGTTCTATTTTAAAAAAGGGGCCAGGTGATAAAGTCATCCAACGGTAACGCTTCCCATCAGTTGGTCTATCTTCACTTGATTGTAGGTATACATGGGTATTTTCACTTAAATCAAAACTTGTGCATACATTTTGATAACATATGGCTTATTTTGTTTTTAATACCAACAGCTTTATGCTGAAAATAAAAAACAGAAACATTTTTGGCGTTTTAAGTTTTTAAAAGTACTTTTAAATAAAAAAATCTTTAATTTTGCAAGAAATTTTCTTTTGAACACTAATTCCTAAATAGCTCTGAAAATATTGAGCGTATAAAAAATTCATATTATAATGGCTGGAAGATATTTTTACTTCGCATCATTTAATGTATCATTCATGTAAATTTATACACACTATTCTTGAGTTATGGTGAAATATACTCGTGTAAAGGCCTAGGACTTCTACAGGGAAAGCTTCATTAAGTATGAGAAGGACATAATACGGGCGAAACGGACATCATGGATGAATTTCTGTGAATCTGAGGACTCGGTTAACGAGTTGTCAAGATTTAGATGGGGATTATCCAAGGAGTCTAGCTCGGAATCCCTCAGCTTAATGATGGAGACTAAGTTCTCTGGCTGTAAGGATGTATAATCTGATGGGAGGACAGGTAGTGTCAGTGATAAAATAAAATGCGCACTGGAGACAAGGTAAGATAGGCGGTAAACTCATTTGGGCCATATAAGTCACCGGGCCCAGATGGCATTTTCCGACCATCTTACAGGGATATCTCACTACTCGTGAAGATATTTAGGGATTGTCTTAAAGTGAGATATATTCCCAGGAGGTGGAGAGTGGTAAAGGTCATTTTCACACCCACGACGACTCACTCGAAGCCCAAGGACTATCAGCCTATCGTCTTTTCTACTCAAGACAATAGAAAGACTGATCGATCTGTACCTGAGGAGGAGGATGGGAACTCAAGGTATCAGCGATGCTTAACACGCCTATCTTAAGGGTATGTCTGTTGTGCTCTGTATTATATGGTGAGTTTTATTGAACGGGGTCTGCTGCACAAGGAATACACCTTGGCAGCTTTCCTCGGTATAGAAGAGGCCTTTAACAACATTAGGATAGAGGCGGTTAAGGAATCACTCGCTTCGTTAGGTATTGGTTTATTCATAATTGAGTGGATCACCCTGATATTAAGCAGCAGGCTTATCAACTCGGGCATGGGAAACACTTGCATAAAGAAGCTGGTGACAAGGGGCACACCGCTAGGGGGGTTCTTTCTCCATTATTGTTGCTCTTGGCAATGAACGTCTTATTGAGGCAGTTCGATGCCATGGGAAGAAAGATCGCAGTCTACGCTGATGATGTAGTATTGTTGATCTCGGGTAAATTTCTACTCACGATCAGCAAGGTCATGCAATCTGGGCTGCGAAAACTTTCGCAATGGGCAAATAGTAATGGATTAGGAGTCAGCCCTGAAAAGACTGAACTAGTTCTGTTTACCAGGATATATAAGGCTGAGACATTTAGTCTACCAGTTCTGAATGGGACGGAACTCAGTTTATCGAGGGAGGCCAAATACCTGTTCGTTTACTTGGACAGCAAATTTTCTTGAAGGAGAAATACACAGAAAAGGGTCAGGAAGGGTCTTAATGCCTATTACGCATGCAAGGACTCTATAGGGAAGAACTGGGGTCTAAAACCGGTAATTATATATTTATATACACATCGGTTGTGATACCTATACTCACTTATGGATGTTCGGTATGGTCATGTGTATGCACATGACAGTAAATTATTGAAGTTGAGAAAAGGGACGTATAGGAATCTTCTTTCTAAAGTTCAGAGATTTGATTTAATTGGCATTACGGGTGCCGCGAGAAGTACAACTCAGGCAGTACTGGACATCATTCTCCACTTTCTTCCAATTGAAGAATTCGTGAGAGGTATGGCTAAGCGGGACTTATTTAGACTGAAGGAATTGGGATTAATAGCGAGCTTCACAGCGGGGCATGCTAGCGTACTTAATGGAGTCAAGTTGAGTGGTCAAACATTATCCTCGGCCACCCAAACGGACTATGGAGGTACTATACTTGACTTCGAGACTACTCCCGTTATTGAAATCCCTAGTAGAGAACTCTAGATTGGAGCCGAGAAGCTCCACGGGGGGTGTGGTATCTTCACGGATTGTTCGAAGATGGAAGTAGGCACAGGGGCCGATGTTTACTTCATGGGAACAGATATCAAACTATATTTTAGATTGCATGATAGTTGCAGCGTTTTCCAGGCAGAAATTCTAGGCATTTACAAGGCCCTAGGATTACTGGAGGAGATTTTGAAAGAGGGACACTGAGGTAACTATCCATGTAATTAGTCAGGCAGCACTGATGGCAATGACAAGTTACTGCCTCAGGTCCAGGTTAGTGCTGGAGGGCAAGAAGGAATTTAGGAGGCTAATGGGTGCCTACAGAATAAGATTTTGTTAGGTTCCTGGTCACTACGATATTCTCGGCAATGAAATAGCCGATGAGATAGCTCGTAAGGGCTCGTAGTTGGACAGGTCTTTTGTGGCCATAAGGGAATGGACTATAGATAGAACGAATCATGCTTGGGGAAGTAGGTCGGACTGCAGGATATCTAGGGCATTATGGCTTAGTCTTAAAGCAGCAGATTCGAAGCATCTTCTGGGCGTGAGTCGTGTGAATCTAAGGATCATTATTGGCATGATTACTGGTCACCTCGCAATAGGGAATATGACCAGTAAGTGGGACACTGGTGCTTCAGATTTTTGCAGGACGTGCGATGATGTGGAGGAACTAGAGACAATAAAACATATACTCTGTCACTGTGTAGGACTTCAGCGAAGTAGACTGAGGTGGTTTTATGAGCGAACTAGAGAAGGTTGCGGGTGAAGAACTCGGCAACCTTATAGGGTTCGTAATGAGAATAATGTGGGTTAGAGGTAGTCAGGGTTGGCTTGATGGGTCTTAGGTTCCACACCCCTCTTATTTTTTCTTATATTTGGATATCTTTCTTTTCAATTTTTTGCTATATTTTACTAGGATTTTTCTCCTTCTTTATCTACCAGCTTTTTCTTTATCTATAAAGGGATCACAATGGACCGAATGGTCTCTGGGTGGAAGCGTGAAGTCGCCGCCCTTTTCAACTTAACCTAACCTAACCTAACCTAAGTGTTATTATGGGCGAAATATTAGACACGCCCATAAAAAATCCAGTCCTGATGGAAAAAAAACTGAAACTAGATTCGTGTTTAGTACATAAAAATTCATATAGTCCAACTATTAGTGTTTTGGGGAGGACTTTTGTTTTTTTTTTGCCGACCAGTGTAATCATACTCTTCCAAAAACCCTAAAAAATTAATTATAAAGTTATTGAAACTGAAATAAAATATCTATAATTTCAATAAATTTTGCATTATATTCAGTTAGTTTTCGTTTCCTATTTCATTTTCATTTAAATTTTAAGTTTCAATTTGACTTTAAAAATAAATATTTTACCATTTTGTAATATTTCACAAAAATAATTTGCTTCTATCTGTTTCTATAAATGTAGAAATTTATGACACATATTTACATTTATAAAATTTGATAACTTAAGGCGATATGTATGTTAAATTTTCTCGCTCTATATACCACTTACTTATGTATATACAAAAATCCTATATATTTTTATTTATATTTAGGATTCTTTTCCCAGGCTTATATAATGTTACAAATATTTTTATAATTTTTTTTCTTCTATAAAAAATGTATGCACATGACAGTAAATTACTGTAGATATAGCAAAAATCAAAATAAGAGCAAAATATCATAAATAAAATTTTGTTTTATAAAATATAGAAAAAAATTTATGACTCGTAATAATATATTTGGATTAATATGAATGTGACATACTAAAGGAAAGTCATAAATTTAAGAAAAATATATTTATTTATTTTTATTTATTTTATTATTAAAATACAATTACAAATTATATTCTAATTCTAACCGAGCGGAGTAACGAAGACCATAGCTAGTTGTAGTGAAACAGACCAGAGTCTCTGGTGGAAATCGAACCCACAACCCCCAGACTGACAGACTAGGTCACTACCAACTAGGCCATCGGGGCACCCGTAAGAAAAATATAAAACTAGAGAAAGTTAAATAAATGGTTCATAAAAATATTAGTACAAAAATTCATAATATAGCTTAGCAAAATTAAGTTCAAATTTTATTCTTCCAATTCTCTACATAAAATAGATTAAAGTTTATTTTCAAAACAACTAAAAATAAATTCATCTAAAATGTGTATTAAATTTTAACAAAAACATTTAAACTATATAATTTCATACCAAAACTTCAACCAGAGTGTTATGTATGCAACTGATGCTGTACATTAAATAAAATAGGTGAAATGTTTTTGCTGGCGGTGCTAGTGGCACCATTGCTGTGGCGATGTTAACAGCAAAGAGGGTGTCTGTTGTCAATGCCGTTTAGTTTTTTTTTTTACATTTTATTATTTTGGTTTACAAAATTCTTTACATTTTGTATTTTAGCTAAAAACCCTGTACTAAATTCAGTGCACATATTTTCCGTTTTTTTTTTCCAAAGAACATACTGCAAAATATTTCAATGTTTGTTTAAAAACATATAATCTGCAGCTTAGGGATTACATTTTTATAGAATTTATTTTACGAAATGGAAAAACATCAATGGCTTATATTTTTTTCTTTTACACCGATTTTATTATTTTGGCAAAAAGATTACTAAAGAATTTAAGCAGAGTATTAAAGCTAAAATCAAAATAAAATTTCTAAAATTGAACTTGAAACATTAATTGAAATAAAATTCAACTAAAAATAATTTAGAATGAAATAAAACGGATTAAAAACTAAACTAGAAGTGAGTGGAACTAAAACTGAACTATTACTGAACTAAAAAAGAACTAGAACCGAACTAGAACTGAACTAAAACTGAACTAGAACTGAACTAGAACTGAACTAGAATTGAACTATAATCAAAATAGAACTGAACTAGAACTAAACTATAACTAGAACTGAACTAGAACTGACGTAGAACTGAACTAGAACTGAACTAGAACTGAACTAGAACTGAACCAGAACTGAATTAAAACTGAACTAGAACTAAACCAGAACTGAAATAAAACAGATCTAGAACTGAACTATAACTTAACTAGAACTAGGTTAAAACTGGACTCTACTAGAACTAATAACTATTTATTATTGTTGTCTCATAATTACCTATTAATTGCTTATATGTAACTAAAATGTTTAAATAGTTACTGTTTATACCCTCCACCACAGGTGTAAAGGGTATATATAAATTTGTCATTACATTTGTAATTTCCTCAACTTTCATCTAAGATCCCAAAAAATATATTTTTTCTGGATCCTTATTAATAGGGAGGTTGATATAACTATGTCCGTCTGTTTGCTGAAATCACTTTTTAGAAAGCCCCAGTTATCGGATATATATGATTTATACATCAAGTTATACGTAATATTCCTTAGAATGAAAAAAATCACTCCGAGATGTCACCAAAAATACCGAAAAGGTTTCCAAAAGCGTATTTGTTTTCGACTTTTCAAAGCCCCTATATAAGCTAGCGACTTCCTTTTTGGCACAGGAAATTCGGTATCTTTTTTTGGAATGTTTTTTCGGAAGAAATGAACAAAATCGTTTCAATAGTAACTGAAATATCGTTCAAAACACATTTTGGGACTTTTTGGATCTTCTATATAAGCTTCAGAATTCGCTTTTGTACAAATCTGTTGTAAATATTGTTCTAAAATTTCGTTCTTTTTTAATTAACCATATCGGTCCATAAGCAATCGAGTTATAGGCAAATATCTGAAAAAAATCTTAAAAATATACACACACAAATATATGAAAAGCATTGCAAGGACCTTTAGTGTTTTTTGTATAAGCAAGTAGTAGTTGTTGGTTATATATCCATGCACACAATCACTAAAAGTCATTGCAGACAGTTTAGTTTTGTGTACATTTTTGTAGCTTAGGAAAAATGTAGGTTAATTATATAAGTGTAAATGTGAAATATGAAAGCATATTTTAAAGCGTAAATTTTATTACTTTACCATAAAATGGTGAAGGATATAAAAGATTCGGCACAGCCGAATATATCATTCTAACTTGTTTTCCTTAACATATATATTAGCGAAAAAAGAACTAAACATATTGCATTCAACAACAATTGTTGCAAATAATTTTTATCATTTTTATTCTTTTGTTAAAGTAGATTTTCATGTTTTCCATTGCAAATCATAACCACAAACAGATCTCTGCATTCTATTATAAAAAAAGATGTTGTACAGCTTTTAGTAAATTGAGATTAAAAATTGAAACATTTACGAAATGGTTGCTTAATTTTAGTGTGGTTTGATTTGGTTTTCTGAAAAATTATTTGAGTAGTAAATTTAGGTTAAGCCACGACAAGTTTTCTAAATAAAGATATAGAAAAATGTAAAAAATATGTACACAATTACGCTAAACTAAGATGCTCTAAATTTTGTAAATACTTAATATATTAAAGCACTTAGAGGTAAAGAATACATTTTTATTTATTATTTAAGCCAAAACATATATATCACAGGTTATGCATTGTAATTCATTTATTAAGTTATTTATTTGGCCTCTAAAGTTGACTGCTTTAGTGAATGGAAAAGATATGTTATTTACATTAAAATTTTTCCTTGCGAATATATTAAATAAATATGTTTTTAAAAGTATTGTAATTGAAGAGAAACGAATATTAAGATATCCGTACAAGATGAAATTTATTATGTGTATTTATGAGACTATATACTATACTATAGAGTAGACGATAGACTGAATTGTATACTAGATTATAGAGTAAAGTATAGACTATAATATAGAATAGACTAGAGTATAGAATAGATTATAGACTAGACTATAGAATAGACTATAGAGTCGACTATAAACTAGACTATGGAATGGACTATATAATAGTCTACATACTAGACTATAGACTAGACTATAGACTAGACTATAGACTAGACTATAGATTAGATTATAGATTAGACTATAGACTAGACTACAGATTAGACTATAGACTAGACTATAGATTAGACTATAGACTAGACTATAGATTAGACTATAAACTAGACTATAGATTAGACTATAGACTAGACTATAGACTAGACTATAGACTAGACTATAGACTAGACTATAGACTAGACTATAGACTAGACTATAGACTAGATTATAGACTAGACTACAGAGTAGGTTATAGACTAGACTATAGACTACACTACAGACTAGACTATAGACTACACTACAGACACTACAGACCCCGCAAGGGTATCACCAGGAGGTGATAACGGGAGTAACGACCCCGCGGACCCTAGTTTTGGCAGGTATGGAGAGCGCATTAAAATGATGCATAAGCTTGTCGAAGTCCTGTGACAGGGCGAATGGATACCGCCCTAAATTAGGTATCCATCCACATGGGTACCCCTCTAGAGAGGGGTAGTTAGAAGGTTGACAACTTCGTGGATCCCTAGTCACCATATTCGAAAATCCAGGCGCGACGGTACCCAAATTGGGCGGCTTCCTGGTCAGCGTCTGTTTCCAGGTTAGGAGCGGCTGGTACAACACCTGGCGGCTAGGTAAAAAACGCAAACCCCTAGAAAAAAAACTCAAATGGAAAATAATAAATTGAATGTTACGGTGCAGGGAGTAATAAACCCAGTACCGGCGGCTTTGGAGAGTGTGAAAGCAGGCTCTCGGTCGTCGAAATCATGTTACTGCAATACTTCTAACTCGGCAGCACACCTGGCTGAATTAGAAGTTAAAGCTACAGGCAACACAAATAAGGAGCGGTGGAATGTGGAAAACCCTTTTCGAAGAAACTCCGGAATTCCAAGGTCACCACCATCAACACCAAATGTTACTACGCAGATAGAGCATACTACGCCTATTATTCAGTCTCCAGTTCAAGTGCAGACGGCCTCGGGGAATACTCATTTCCTAGAACTTGGAAACTTAATAACAGGATTGATAGAATTTATGAAGGGCAAGTCTAATGTACATCATGCCATAAAGGAGCAGGCTAGAGCCATAAAAGTAATGTACAATAAAGTTAGAGACGAAGTGTCTTGCGATAAAACACCTCACGTCCCTGAAAAAAAGGAGCTGGCAACACAAACTACCCCAAAAACGTGGCCACCAGAAAAGGATCTCAAACGAAGTAGAGAATCAGGAGAAGTATCGCCAAAACCCCAATTAGCTAAGAGAAAGAAGCAGGAAAGCAAACCTCAAAAGAAATTGGAAGTTATGAAGGATATTCCCCCAGAGAAATCCAGCACCAGCGAAGCAACCAATGCGTGGAGAACGGTGAAACCCAAAAGGAAACCTCGAAAGAGAAAGGAAATGAAGGAAGTTATGATAATTTCAACGAAAGGAGAAGCAAGTTATGCTGATATTTTAAAGCATATGAAGTCAGATCCAAGCCTTAAGGATTTGGGTGAATGCGTTTCTCGCATAAGGAGAACCCAAAAAGGAGATCTTCTTTTAGAAATTAATAAGTCCAAAACCGAGAACGTCAAAGACTTCCAGGGAAAGGTGGAAAGATCGGTAGGATTACAGGCAAATATCGTATCGCACACTCCGGAGATTATGATTGAATGTAAAGATATCGATGAGGTTACAACAAGGGCAGATATTAGTGAAGCCCTTAACAACTTGCTAGGAGTTTCTGAAATAAGGGAAACTAACGTAAGGAGTCTAAGGAGGGCTTACGGTGGCACACAGATAGCAAGTATTATCTTACCGATAGAACTTGGCCGTAAAGCCCTTGAAGTGGCGAAAGTCAAAATTGGATGGGTAGTATGTCGCTTAAGGCAAAAGGTGCTTGTCAAAAAATGCTTCAGATGCCTGGAATTTGGACATATTTCCTCATCGTGTACAAATTCTCACGACAGGTCGAAACTTTGTAGAAGGTGTGGAGAAGGTGGACATATTGCGAGAGACTGTACCAAGGATCCAAATTGTATGTTCTGTAAAGAAGTAGAAAACGCGGATACAAAACACGTAGCTGGAAGCGGAAGATGTCCTGTTTTTAGGCGGGCTCTTAGTAAATTGCGTAAATGAGATTTTTACAATTGAATCTCAATCATTGTCAGGCGGCGCAGGACTTGCTTTCACAAACTATCTGCGAAACTAGAGTTGATGTCGCCATTCTTTGTGAACAATATAGAGACATGAGCAATACTGTATGGGTGAAAGATTCAACAGGTAAAGCTGCAGTTTGGGCATGCGGAAATAAAGGAATAGAAGAAATATCCGAGCACACAGAAGACGGATTTGTAAGAGCCAAAGTTGGAGGTATTCATATATACAGTTGCTATGCCCCTCCTAGTGCAACAATTGAAGAGTTTGGGAAGATGTTAGATAATCTGCTAAGAGACTCAGATAATCATAATCCAAAAATTATAGCAGGAGACTTTAATGCATGGGCTGTTGATTGGGGTAGCCGAAGAACAAAAACCAGAGGACGTATTTTACTCGAGGCGATTTCTAGGCATAACCTAGTGCTAGCAAATAGTGGAAATACACCAACATTCTCTACTGGAGGAAGAAGCTCTGTCGTGGATCTAACATTCATGAGTAGTTCCTTGGCAAGGGATATGAATTGGAGAGTCAGCGAACAATACACTCACAGTGACCATCAAGCTATTATATTTTCAGTCCATAGCTTGCGTAGTAGACATCCTTCTCGTGAAGGGGATGCACCGGAATATATTGGTTGGGCCTCTAAAAGACTTAACGAAGAAGTATTTACCCAGGAATTTGGAAACAACTTTGAGCTGAATGGTACAGCACTGGAGAAAGTGAAACAAATGGAATCAAGAATCAAAAGCGCATGTGACGTCGCTATGCCAAAACGAAGAATGACGAGGAACTGTCCCCCAAATTACTGGTGGAACTCGGAAATCAATAACCTCCGCGCGCTGTGCATAAGAGCTAGAAGACGAACCAAACGGCTTATGGGACGACCAGAGTTCGAAGAAGCGTGTCGCGAATTTCGAACCGCAAGGCGAGAGTTTCAACATGCTATTTCAAGAAGCAAGAAAAATAGCTTCAGAAATATATGCTTAGAGGCAGATAATGATCCTTGGGGAAAGGCATACAGGGTGGTAACCTCGCGCCTTAAGGGCAGAAAGTCCCCACAGCCAAGTTGTCCCATTTTACTAGGGAAGATAATCAGAACTCTGTTCCCGGAACATAGATGCAATATAAGTACGGCGACAAGAATGAACCCAATAGAATCCATACCGTTGGTGACAGAAGAGGAGCTGCTTCAGATAGCAAAGAAAATCGGAGACAACAAAGCTCCAGGACCTGATGGAATTCCAAACAATGCGCTTAAGTTGGCAGTTAGAACAGCAACGAAACCGTTCGTGGATGTATTTAATGAATGTCTAAAGGAAGGAGTGTTTCCAAACTGTTGGAAAAAACAAAATTTGGTGCTAATTCCTAAGCCTAATAAACCACAAGGCGATCCCTCTGCCTATAGACCAATATGTCTACTCGACACACAAGGGAAAATTCTGGAGAAAATCATACAAAATCGATTGCTACCCATTGTAGAGGAAAGAAATGGTCTGTCGAACCACCAATTTGGGTTTCGAAAAGCTAGATCGACCATCGATGCAATCCGTATGGTAGTAGATACAGCACGAATGGCGATAGAAGGCAAGGGAGCAAGTAGGAAGTACTGTGCTATCATAACGCTTGATGTAACTTTAGGACACATATAGAATATACTACTAACAAGGCAGTAAATATTAGAGCCGCTCTTGAAAGAATGATGCCGAATGTAGGAGGACCAAGGCAATCCAAAAGGAAGATAATATCGACGGTGGTCAGCTCAGTTATACTTTACGCTGCTCCCATATGGTCAGTAGCTCTGAAAGTAAAGACCGCAGCGAAGAAGCTAAAATCTGTATACAGGTTATCGGTCCTACGAGTATGCTGCTCTTTTCGAACAACATCCGACGAAGCGGCCCACGTCATAGCGGGAATGATTCCTATAGATATCTTGGCTGACGAAGCCAAAAGCTTGGATGAAAACAGAAGAGACCCAAATCAACTGGACACTCGTGTACGTAAAATTGAAAGAGAAGCTTCTATAAGGCAATGGCAGAGCAGATGGGAAGACAGCCGCAAAGGAAGGTGGACCTTTAAACTAATCCCGAAAATAGATGTATGGCTAAACAGACGACATGGAGAAGTTAATTACCACTTAACGCAGTTTCTCTCAGGCCACGGAGGATACCGAAGTTACCTGTACAGATTCGGGTTGGATAACTCCCCATATTGCCCTAACTGTCCAAACCAAGAGGAAGACCCAGAACACGTCGTGTTCTACTGCGCACGCTTTCGCCACGATCGACAGAAAACTGAAGAAGTCCTTGGATGCCAACTTAATCCGCAAAATATTGTTGACATCATCCTAAATAGGAAGGAAAATTGGGATGCAATATCCTCAATGATTAAAAGTATTCATGATAAATTTGGAACGGAAGAGAATCTGAGGAAATCCCAGACACCAGAAGTAGCCTAGATAAGGCTCTCCTGCCCTGCGATGCAATATCTTTGTAGACAGTTCCGCAGGGTTGCTGAATGACGAAGGAGGTGGTTTTAGTCGGTAGGAATCCGACATAACCCGTTGGGCCTCAAGTGGCATCGGGTATCATATGAAAGATTTCCACCTGCCTAATGGAAAAGAAAAAAAAAAAAAAAAAAAAACTACACTACAGACTAGATTATAGACTAGACTATATAGTAGACTATAGACTAGACTATAGACTACACTATAGACTAGACTATAGACTAGACTATAGACTAGACTATAGACTATACTATAGACTAGATTATAGACTAGACTATAGACTAGATTATAGACAAGACTATAGACTAGACTATAGAATAGACTATATACTAGATTATAGACTAGACTATAGAATAGACTATAGACTAGACTAGACTATAGGCTAGACTATAGACTATAGGCTAGACTATAGACTATAGGCTAGACTATAGACTATAGGCTAGACTATAGACTATAGGCTAGACTATAGACTATACTATAGACTAGACTATAGACTAGACTATAGACTAGACTATAGACTAGACT
Organism: Protocalliphora azurea; assembly: GCA_932274085.1. Classification (NCBI taxonomy): domain Eukaryota; kingdom Metazoa; phylum Arthropoda; class Insecta; order Diptera; family Calliphoridae; genus Protocalliphora; species Protocalliphora azurea. Next base: position 21,060,623 of record OW026520.1, read on the forward strand.
ATAGACTAGACTATAGACTAGACTATAGACTAGACTATAGACTAGACTATAGACTAGACTATAGACTAGACTATAGACTAGACTATAGACTAGACTATAGATTAGACTATAGACTAGACTATAGACTAGACTATAGACTAGACTATAGACTAGACTATAGATTAGACTATAGACTAGACTATAGACTAGACTATAGACTAGACTATAGACTAGACTATAGATTAGACTATAGACTAGACTATAGATTAGACTATAGACTAGACTATAGACTAGACTATATATTAGACTATAGACTAGACTATAGACTAGACTATAGACTAGACTATAGACTAGACTATATATTAGACTATAGACTAGACTATAGACTAGACTATAGACTAGACTATAGACTAGACTATATATTAGACTATAGACTAGACTATAGACTAGACTATAGACTAGACTATAGACTAGACTATAGACTAGACTATAGACTAGACTATAGACTAGACTATAGACTAGACTATAGACTAGACTATATATTAGACTATAGACTAGACTATAGACTAGACTATAGACTAGACTATAGACTAGACTATAGACTAGACTATAGACTAGACTATAGACTAGACTATAGACTAGACTATAGACTAGACTATATATTAGACTATAGACTAGACTATAGACTTTTTTTTTTTTTTTTTTTTTCTATTAGGCAGGTGGAAATCTTCCATATGATACCCGATGCCACTTGAGGCCCAACGGGTTATGTCGGATTCCTACCGACTAAAACCACCTCCTTCGTCATTCAGCAACCCTGCGGAACTGTCTACAAAGATATTGCATCGCAGGGCAGGAGAGCCTTATCTAGGCTACTTCTGGTGTCTGGGATTTCCTCAGATTCTCTTCCGTTCCAAGTTTATCATGAATACTTTTAATCATTGAGGATATTGCATCCCAATTTTCCTTCCTATTTAGGATGATGTCAACAATATTTTGCGGATTAAGTTGGCATCCAAGGACCTCTTCAGTTTTCTGTCGATCGTGGCGAAAGCGTGCGCAGTAGAACACGACGTGTTCTGGGTCTTCCTCTTGGTTTGGACAGTTAGGGCAATATGGGGAGTTATCCAACCCGAATCTGTACAGGTAACTTCGGTATCCTCCGTGGCCTGAGAGAAACTGCGTTAAGTGGTAATTAACTTCTCCATGTCGTCTGTTTAGCCATACATCTATTTTCGGGATTAGTTTAAAGGTCCACCTTCCTTTGCGGCTGTCTTCCCATCTGCTCTGCCATTGCCTTATAGAAGCTTCTCTTTCAATTTTACGTACACGAGTGTCCAGTTGATTTGGGTCTCTTCTGTTTTCGTCCAAGCGTTTGGCTTCGTCAGCCAAGATATCTATAGGAATCATTCCCGCTATGACGTGGGCCGCTTCGTCGGATGTTGTTCGAAAAGAGCAGCATACTCGTAGGACCGATAACCTGTATACAGATTTTAGCCCCTTCGCTGCGGTCTTTACTTTCAGAGCTACTGACCATATGGGAGCAGCGTAAAGTATAACTGAGCTGACCACCGTCGATATTATCTTCCTTTTGGATTGCCTTGGTCCTCCTACATTCGGCATCATTCTTTCAAGAGCGGCTCTAATATTTACTGCCTTGTTAGTAGTATATTCCATATGTGTCCTAAAGTTAAGTCTGGCATCTATGAGAACTCCCAAATATTTGAGATGGGATTTTGATGTCACCTGGTGTTCTCCAACCGTTATTCTCATGGTCTCTTTTTTACGCCTGCTTGTAACTAATACAATCTCCGTTTTATGTTCGGCAAGTTCCAACCCCACACTTTTCATCCAGTTTCTAATAGTCCATACTACTTCATTCGAGATTAGCTCCACTTCGTCCATATATCTTGCTGAAACCGTAACTGCTATGTCATCTGCAAAACCTATAATGTTCGCCTCTTCCGGAATGTTAAGCTCCAGAACATCGTTGTACATTATATTCCACAATAGTGGACCAAGCACAGAGCCTTGTGGAACTCCTGCAGTGACATTGTATGTTACGACTCCTTCGTCGGTTTGGTAACAGAGCTTTCTGTCTGTGAAATAGCTTACTATCAATCTTATTAAATACGCCGGTATGCCGATTCCGTTTAGCTTCTGAATTATTATTCCCCAGTTCGCAGAGTTAAACGCGTTCTTTACATCAAGCGTTATGATAGCACAGTACTTCCTACTTGCTCCCTTGCCTTCTATCGCCATTCGTGCTGTATCTACTACCATACGGATTGCATCGATGGTCGATCTAGCTTTTCGAAACCCAAATTGGTGGTTCGACAGACCATTTCTTTCCTCTACAATGGGTAGCAATCGATTTTGTATGATTTTCTCCAGAATTTTCCCTTGTGTGTCGAGTAGACATATTGGTCTATAGGCAGAGGGATCGCCTTGTGGTTTATTAGGCTTAGGAATTAGCACCAAATTTTGTTTTTTCCAACAGTTTGGAAACACTCCTTCCTTTAGACATTCATTAAATACATCCACGAACGGTTTCGTTGCTGTTCTAACTGCCAACTTAAGCGCATTGTTTGGAATTCCATCAGGTCCTGGAGCTTTGTTGTCTCCGATTTTCTTTGCTATCTGAAGCAGCTCCTCTTCTGTCACCAACGGTATGGATTCTATTGGGTTCATTCTTGTCGCCGTACTTATATTGCGTCTATGTTCCGGGAACAGAGTTCTGATTATCTTCCCTAGTAAAATGGGACAACTTGGCTGTGGGGACTTTCTGCCCTTAAGGCGCGAGGTTACCACCCTGTATGCCTTTCCCCAAGGATCATTATCTGCCTCTAAGCATATATTTCTGAAGCTATTTTTCTTGCTTCTTGAAATAGCATGTTGAAACTCTCGCCTTGCGGTTCGAAATTCGCGACACGCTTCTTCGAACTCTGGTCGTCCCATAAGACGTTTGGTTCGTCTTCTAGCTCTTATGCACAGCGCGCGGAGGTTATTGATTTCCGAGTTCCACCAGTAATTTGGGGGACAGTTCCTCGTCATTCTTCGTTTTGGCATAGCGACGTCACATGCGCTTTTGATTCTTGATTCCATTTGTTTCACTTTCTCCAGTGCTGTACCATTCAGCTCAAAGTTGTTTCCAAATTCCTGGGTAAATACTTCTTCGTTAAGTCTTTTAGAGGCCCAACCAATATATTCCGGTGCATCCCCTTCACGAGAAGGATGTCTACTACGCAAGCTATGGACTGAAAATATAATAGCTTGATGGTCACTGTGAGTGTATTGTTCGCTGACTCTCCAATTCATATCCCTTGCCAAGGAACTACTCATGAATGTTAAATCCACGACAGAGCTTCTTCCTCCAGTAGAGAATGTTGGTGTATTTCCACTATTTGCTAGCACTAGGTTATGCCTAGAAATCGCTTCGAGTAAAATACGTCCTCTGGTATTTGTTTTTCGGCTACCCCAATCAACAGCCCATGCATTAAAGTCTCCTGCTATAATTTTTGGATTATGATTATCTGAGTCTCTTAGCAGATTATCTAACATCTTCCCAAACTCTTCAATTGTTGCACTAGGAGGGGCATAGCAACTGAATATATGAATACCTCCAACTTTGGCTCTTACAAATCCGTCTTCTGTGTGCTCGGATATTTCCTCTATTCCTTTATTCCCGCATGCCCAAACTGCAGCTTTACCTGTTGAATCTTTCACCCATACAGTATTGCTCATGTCCCTATATTGTTCACAAAGAATGGCGACATCAACTCCAGTTTCGCAGATAGTTTGTGAAAGCAAGTCCTGCGCCGCCTGACAATGATTGAGATTCAATTGTAAAAATCTCATTTACGCAATTTACTAAGAGCCCGCCTAAAAACAGGACATCTTCCGCTTCCAGCTACGTGTTTTGTATCCGCGTTTTCTACTTCTTTACAGAACATACAATTTGGATCCTTGGTACAGTCTCTCGCAATATGTCCACCTTCTCCACACCTTCTACAAAGTTTCGACCTGTCGTGAGAATTTGTACACGATGAGGAAATATGTCCAAATTCCAGGCATCTGAAGCATTTTCTGACAAGCACCTTTTGCCTTAAGCGACATACTACCCATCCAATTTTGACTTTCGCCACTTCAAGGGCTTTACGGCCAAGTTCTATCGGTAAGATAATACTTGCTATCTGTGTGCCACCGTAAGCCCTCCTTAGACTCCTTACGTTAGTTTCCCTTATTTCAGAAACTCCTAGCAAGTTGTTAAGGGCTTCACTAATATCTGCCCTTGTTGTAACCTCATCGATATCTTTACATTCAATCATAATCTCCGGAGTGTGCGATACGATATTTGCCTGTAATCCTACCGATCTTTCTACCTTTCCTTGGAAGTCTTTGACGTTCTCGGTTTTGGACTTATTAATTTCTAAAAGAAGATCTCCTTTTTGGGTTCTCCTTATGCGAGAAACGCATTCACCCAAATCCTTAAGGCTTGGATCTGACTTCATATGCTTTAAAATATCAGCATAACTTGCTTCTCCTTTCGTTGAAATTATCATAACTTCCTTCATTTCCTTTCTCTTTCGAGGTTTCCTTTTGGGTTTCACCGTTCTCCACGCATTGGTTGCTTCGCTGGTGCTGGATTTCTCTGGGGGAATATCCTTCATAACTTCCAATTTCTTTTGAGGTTTGCTTTCCTGCTTCTTTCTCTTAGCTAATTGGGGTTTTGGCGATACTTCTCCTGATTCTCTACTTCGTTTGAGATCCTTTTCTGGTGGCCACGTTTTTGGGGTAGTTTGTGTTGCCAGCTCCTTTTTTTCAGGGACGTGAGGTGTTTTATCGCAAGACACTTCGTCTCTAACTTTATTGTACATTACTTTTATGGCTCTAGCCTGCTCCTTTATGGCATGATGTACATTAGACTTGCCCTTCATAAATTCTATCAATCCTGTTATTAAGTTTCCAAGTTCTAGGAAATGAGTATTCCCCGAGGCCGTCTGCACTTGAACTGGAGACTGAATAATAGGCGTAGTATGCTCTATCTGCGTAGTAACATTTGGTGTTGATGGTGGTGACCTTGGAATTCCGGAGTTTCTTCGAAAAGGGTTTTCCACATTCCACCGCTCCTTATTTGTGTTGCCTGTAGCTTTAACTTCTAATTCAGCCAGGTGTGCTGCCGAGTTAGAAGTATTGCAGTAACATGATTTCGACGACCGAGAGCCTGCTTTCACACTCTCCAAAGCCGCCGGTACTGGGTTTATTACTCCCTGCACCGTAACATTCAATTTATTATTTTCCATTTGAGTTTTTTTTTTTTTTTAGGGGTTTGCGTTTTCTACCTAGCCGCCAGGTGTTGTACCAGCCGCTCCTAACCTGGAAACAGACGCTGACCAGGAAGCCGCCCAATTTGGGTACCGTCGCGCCTGGATTTTCGAATATGGTGACTAGGGATCCACGAAGTTGTCAACCTTCTAACTACCCCTCTCTAGAGGGGTACCCATGTGGATGGATACCTAATTTAGGGCGGTATCCATTCGCCCTGTCACAGGACTTCGACAAGCTTATGCATCATTTTAATGCGCTCTCCATACCTGCCAAAACTAGGGTCCGCGGGGTCGTTACTCCCGTTATCACCTCCTGGTGATACCCTTGCGGTAGACTAGACTATAGACTAGACTATAGACTAGGCTATAGACTAGACTATAGACTAGACTATAGACTAGACTATATATTAGACTATAGACTAGACTATAGACTAGACTATAGACTAGACTATAGACTAGACTATAGACTAGACTATAGACTAGACTATAGACTAGACTATAGACTAGACTATAGACTAGACTATAGACTAGACTATAGACTAGACTATAGACTAGACTATAGACTAGACTATAGACTAGACTATAGACTAGACTATAGACTAGACTATAGACTAGACTATAGACTAGACTATAGACTAGACTATAGACTAGACTATAGACTAGACTATAGACTAGACTATAGACTAGACTATAGACTAGACACAATCTATCTGCGAAATGAAAATAGATGTAGCCACATTAAGTGAGTAATAAAAGGACCTGGAGTAGACGATATGGTAGAAAAACTCCTCAGAAAGAGCAGCCATCTGAGCTTGCGGAAGTAAGACGATTGTTGAGATAACAAAACACTCAGGGAAAGGTTTTGCTAAAGGAAAAATTGGTGGAGTATATCTATATAGCTTTTATTTATCCCCAAATATTAGGCTATCAGATTTCCAGAGGATAATCGAAACATTATCGGAGGAGACTTTGATGCCGCAGCTGTAGACTGGGAAATATAAGAGAGAAAGACTGCTCCTACTGGCTTTGTAATTACTAGATGTAGTGTTGTTGAATAAACAAAATACACACACCTTTATATGCGGATCCATACTAGATCTTACATTCATTAGTACCGCTTTTGCCAAAGACGTGCAGTGGCAAGAAAGTGAACACTATACTCATAGGGACCACCAAGCAATAATTTTCGAAGTGAACGAAGAAACACTAACAAGGACAATATGAAGAAGGGCTACCTACTAAGGCTCACCTAGTGATAAACTAGATTCAGAAGCCTTTGCGGAATCATTCCTCAGCCAATATTTCGAAGATGGACCAGAAATAATATAGAAAAAAGATTGGTGAATGACTTAAAAAATTACTGTGATGCATCAAAGTCAAGAAGAGGTTTTATAACAAAGAAATGAAAACTATTGGTTGAACGAGGATACAGCTGCTTAAAGTCTAGATGCAGAGCTTCATTTGAAGAAAAAAGATAGGTATATTACCAAGCAGGGAATAGTCTACAAAAAGTTAAAAATAAGAGCAAAACGGACAGTTTCAAAAAACTATGCAATGAAGTTAACCCCAAATCTAGGGGAAACGCATACAGAGTAGTGATATCTCGACTAAAGGGAACAAAATTCGCCCAAGTAACGTGCCCTGTTTTTATTAAGGAAATAGTGGCTACCCTATTTCCACAGGGAGAACAATATACTGGCGAGCTCTCTAGCTGCTGACACGGGACCAATAAATAAAGAAGGAATATTGATTTTTTGTAAAAAAAATTTACCAAAAAGCACTTGGACTTAATGATATCCCAAACGAAGCATTACAGATGGTGCTAAAAATAACAGAACACCTTTTTGCAAAATCATTCAACAACTGCTTAAAGATGAAGTATTTAACTATTTGTAAGAAGCAGAAACATATCCTGATCCCAAAACAAGGAAAACCCTAAGGGAACCACAATCGTATGGACCGATATGCCTCTTGGATATAGCAAGTAAGTGTTTAGAGGGAGTGAGAGTTTAGAGGGAGAGGATCCACAAAGCTTTTGAATAAACAGCAGGTATCTCGCAAATGCAATTTGGCTGTCGAAAAGTAAAATTAATAGTTGATACCATAAATTGTGTTATAGATATGGCGAAAAATGATATTCTAGACAAGGGCGATGCAAGAATGTACTGCGCAGTAGTCACACTGGACATCAAGAATGCTCTTAATTCAGCAGGTTGGTATCATATGATAATACTATTGATAAGACTTTATGTACCGGAGTGCCTAATAATCTATTACAAGAGAGATAATTGCACTACTTCCGTAAACATAAGAGCGGGCATTCCGCAAGGATCGGTCCTAGGTCCGATACTGTGGAACGTAATGTAGTAATATAAGCCATAAACTTAAAAGATATACAGCTCTATACAAATGAGACTACTAGAAACATTAATATGTGGCTAGAATCTGCAAAGCTAACACTAACGGAACACAAAACGGAAGCGGTGTTGATCAGCAGTAAGAGGGCTAAAGCAGTTCTGAAAATAGGAGTAGGAAACAGTGAAATTGTCTATAGAGTAGACCATAGACAACAGGCGAGACTATACACTCGGTTATAGATTCGAGTAAGCTTTAATCTACACCTCTGATTTATTAAGGTAGGATATGCTCAAACTTTTAAGCACCACATATACAAATATCATCAAGTTAAGTATTATATTTAATTTTAGTAACTAGTTATTCCATTTCCATATCAGTCACAATTAAAGGTTTTGGTTGAGTAAATGTATATACCTTGACAGAAATACTAGCTGCACCGAAAGAAAAAAAAGAAAAAACATTCATATTTATATTGAAATTGAAAAAAAAGATAAATGGAAAGATAGACACACTTACACATTTATAACAGCATAATTTATTCAAGTGCAAATTTCAATCAATTTTACCATTTTAGCGCGAAATCGTTTCCGTTGCCAAAGAGAGATATGAATACGCAGCAACATAAATCCGTACTCTAGTATACATGTGTTTACCTACTCTCATACATACATACACTAATACAGTTATATGGCTATATACATTCATGCAAAGGTGGCCAGGTATTCAATAAACATGTGTTGTTCCTATATTGAATTTATTGAAGAATGTATAAATGTTGACAGACACTCACTCACTCACTCACTCAACAGCAGCACTTTTATATGATTTTTATTTCCTTTTTTTCGTTTATTTTACTGGTATGTTGCCAATATTGTGTGTGAGTGTCTATTTGAATGCATGGCTGCCTGAGTGACTGCTGTTGCTGAAGGTGGTTTTTACTAAACAACAAACCACCTTGATGCTTTTACCTACTGTAATTTTAGGATTTTTTCTATTTTATAAATTTTCTATTACAGTTTAAATGAAAAACATGTTTCATCATATTGAAATTTATGGCAAAATAAAAAAGTTTTGAATGTTTGAAAAAAAGCCATAGAAAGTTGGATATGTTTGTTACGAATGTGAGGAGTGAGAGAAGCGAAATCAGTAGTGTATATATTGTTCACATAAAATGCTTTCTGCCGAGAGAATATTTCACTTAACGCAAAATGTTATATTTTTTGTTTTACATTAATATTATAAACCATTTCAGATTATATGAAAAATGAATTTTATCTCAAAATTTATTTATTTTTATCTCCAAAACAAATGTAATAAATAATAATAAAAATAATAATAACAATAATAATAACAATAATAATAATAATAATAATAATAATAATAACAATGCAAAACCAAAAATAACAAATTTCTCACCAGGTGATACAAATGATCAAAATTTTTATAGCCACAATAAAAAAAATGGGCGGTACACTGAGTTTATCACTTCGTTTGTAACATCATAAATCATTTAAGATTCCATAAAGTATATATGTATATTTTGGGTTCTAGTAAGATTCTTCGCCGATCTGGCTATGTCCGGCCATTTGTTTATCTGTATGTTGAAAGCAGGATACTTCTCGGGACGGATTATCTAAAAGTCATTGATCTTATACTTGAAAAACACCGTAGCACCAATTTATACTTTTCCGATGATATCTCTTAAACAAAAGCATATACGAAAATTTATGCATATAGTAGTTCGAGGATCGATGTAAACTAGGAAACCAAAAACGGTTTCCGAGTTTACATCGCTTACCAGCCATATATTTTTTTTTTAAGTTTTAAATTAGGATAGTACAAAAAGCTTTAGATGTTGGGTATAACAGATATGGCGAAAACGAATAGATATCATATTCTCACTTGTTTTTTTTTTTCTAGTGAAATCTAAATCACATTTTTTTACAAAATAAAAATATCACCTCAAATTATTTTTCCGCTAAGAGAATTTATTTACAATATTATACACCTCAAAAAATTTTACAATATTTTACATATTGCCATAGAAAAAGAATGAAGTCTTTAGATTTTTTCGCCGCCCTTTCAATATAAAAATTTTCTGGTGCAATCCAAATTTGTTAACCCTTAAAAAATTTTCCTAAAAAATTTTGCAACCGCAAAAACGCCAATCGGCAAACTAATTTTTCACCCCTGATATTTTTGTAACACAGAAAAATTTTAAAATATAAATTTATTTATCTCAAATTTTATATATATATATAAAATCATGTACAAAAATTTGTTCGAGTTCGAGGATAGATGTAAACTTGGAAACCAAAAACGGGCATGATCCTCCCCCCCCCCCCTTTATCGCTTACCAGCTATATATTTTTTTTAAATTTTAAATTAGGATAGTACAAAAAGTTTAAGATGTTGGTTATAACAGACATGGTGAAGCCTAATATCACATTTTCCCTTTTTTCTAGTGAAATAAAATCACATTTCTTTTTACAAAATAGAAAAAATCCGCTCAAACGAACTGGACAGACTGAGTATACCTGGAAACAAAACTGCGTTACGAAAAACCTTGAAAATTGGCTGAAAATTTTTGTTTTTGTAGTGAAATAAATTTTTGTATAATATTTATTTAATTTTAACAAAAATTTTTAAAAATTGAAAATTATATAAATTATTTAAAAAATTAAAAAATGTATATGAATTATTTTTTGTTTTTATTTTTTTAATATTTCTACTAATTTTTTTTAATAAGAAATATTTATATGTAAATTTATTTACAACAAAAACAAAAATTTTTACTAGATTTGAATTTTTTAATTGAAAATATTTTTAATTAACATACAGTCATATTGAAATACATATTTTACTACACATTTTATTTTATTTATTTTTTTTTTTTCAAAACTTGAAAAAGAAAATTGAAGAAAATAAATTCACCTTTTAAATTATCTCCATAAATATGTGTAAATAAAAACTATCCACTGTCATTGTCAGTTTTCATCTCAAATTTTTTAAGCTATTATTTTTGAAAAAAAACATATTTTTCATTATCTCCGTCCTTATCCTCTGTAACCAGTAGTGTTGCTAGGAGGTGAGAAAAAAGAGTCTAAGTGCCTCTTTTTATTTTATTTATTATTTATTTATTTTTTATTTTTTATTTCTAAACATGCATGAGAAAGTAAAGTATAAAAGTCATCGTATTCAGAAAAGCTGGATTTAACCAAATACGAGTTGAAAACTTTTGCTTCCACCCGAAGATCGGCTGCCTAGAAAACCTTTTTAATCCAGACCAGAATTCATTTGAATGATTTTTCTTTATTTGACTTGGGCGATTTTGATTTAGCTCATTTTGCTGGCGGCCCGAATAAATACGAAAATATTTAGCCTTTTTTTGACAATTTTAATAATCGAAAGTATAATCGTAATAATCTAAATTAAAAAAACATAGAAGCTAAAACGAAAATTTAGATGCAAAAAATAAATAAAAATGCTAGATTTAACCTTAAAAAGGCCAAACTGGCAACACTGGTAACCAGAAAAATATTACACTTTTTTACATATAAAAAAATCGCAATTATTCGAAATGGTATAAAATCCATATTACCCAAAAATATTGTAAGTGCTCCCCGCACGAGAACGTTTGTTGATGGCTGCGTATGTATGTTACAATGTGAAAATTTTTTGCTCACCGTAACATGTTGTTTGACTATTAGAAAAATTTGTACTCCATAAATTTATTTTTCAATAAAAATCGTAATCACATTTTTATTTTTTTCTAAATACTTTTTTTTAGCTTACTCAGGATAAAAAGCTGAAAATAATAATGAAATTGAAATGTTTAAAATTGATGGAAAAAAGGGATTTTTTTTTTTGAGGGAAAATAGAAAAATGGTAAAATGGGAAATTAAAAGGAAAACATATTGTAGCAAATTTTTAAATAATTTGTAGCTAAGGTTATGGTTGGAAAATTAAGTTATTATATTAACGGGGAGGGGAAAAAGAAGCAATATTTTTGATGAAGTTATGGTGAATTGTAGAAAATAATAATAAAAAAAATATTTTAATTTATTTTATATTTAATTATAAGAGGAAAAAATGTATCAAAAAAATTTTTTAATATATTTTTAGTAGGAAATATTTCAATGGCAAAGATTAATTACAAAGAGAATTTTGCTGATTTTATTTTATTTAATTAAAAAAAATGTTAAGCAATAAAAAGAAAATATTTGACATTTTCTGAAAATTTTATTAGCCAATTTAGTTTTAAATAAAATATTGCTTTTTATTTTATAAAAATTTACTTGCAGCATAAAATATAAAACCGCTTTAATTTTTATTTGATTTTTTCTTTACTTCTGCTGCTCTCAGCATTTAAAGTTAATAGAAGTTGTTGTTAAGTCTTTTTTAATGAAAAACTTTCGATAAGAGATTACGTTTTGTTAGTGCAATTGTTTGTAATTACAAAAACTTTTATTTTTTTTACTACTTTTGGAACATTTCTTACTCTCCCTCTCATTCTTCTTTATCTTAAATATTCCTAACAGTTATAGATATAAGAGAAAAGCAATTTACCTTCCTTAGACTGCCACATGTATAATAAATAATCAATTTGTGTCTCAATAAAGTTATTGGTAGTAAAAAAACCTGCATAGCTTCTAATGATATATAAAATAAAATATTAAAAGCCAGCATGGAAAGCAGACTCCAAAGTAGAACACTGTGGAGTGAAGAACTGTAGGTTAGTGTACTCTTCCTTTACTTTACTTTTTTTTCATTTTTTAGTTTAGAAAAATACCCCCAACAACTATTAAACTTAAGTAGCAGTTTTAATAAAAAAAGTAATAATAATAATAAAAAATAAAATCGTCATAAAATAAAAATCAAAAAACTTAAAACTAGCAATAAAATTTAATAGTAAACTACTTAAAGTTTTATAAAATTATAAAAATATTACACAAAATAAAATATAACAAAATATAATAAAAGTGTAAAAATAAAACTAAAAATAAACTGATTATTAAGCAATAATCTGATAAATATATATATATATATATATATATATATATATATATATATATATATATATATATATATATATAAATAGAAGCCTGAAGTCTTAGCTTTAAAAAAATATACAATTTATTTAATAAAAATTATCCTAAATTCATTATTTTTCTTATTAAGTTAAAAATGACACTAATTAATATTAATCATACGCAACCTTATACAATTTAAAACTTGTAAAGTTATTGCTTTAATTTAATTTTTATAACAAACTACATTAAAATTTTGTAACTATTAAACTAAAAAGTTAATTGGTATTTAATATGAAAAATAATTTGTTCATATTTTACTAACCAAATAATTTTAATAGAACATTTTTATGACATACTTTTGTCATATTTTCTATTATATCTACAAATAAAAAAAAAAATACTCTCATAAAAATTACGAAATTATCATAGTTGCATAAAATATTTTATTACATTTTCTCTGTTATATAACACCGTACAACTGCATTTCTCCCACATGAACGATACTACATACACATGAGAGCAGAGACATTTCATGATAGGAATGCGTACTCAGATTTATTTCGTGTCAGAAAATCTTTTTAACGTTCTAACAGTCTAAGCTGCCTCGGAGCATCTTTTCTAATTTTGATGTTTTTGAAAATAATTAACATTTTAACTTCTTTTCGTATTTTAAATATTTGATTAATTAGTTGACATAACACACTAAATATCTAGACCTTAAATCCTGCAAAAATTCTACACTAATTGTATTTTTAATCTAAATATGATTTTATACATTTTTGCTCCGACGATTAATTTTTAAAAACAATAATTTTTTTATTAAATCTATAAGAGCATCAAATTATAGAATAGTATTTAGAAATTCCAGTAAAATTATTTGTTTAAATTTTTCAGCGCTTTATAATGTCAAACAATTTTCCAACAAAAATAAATTATTAGACCTAAAGATATAGCTTGTGCACCAACACAAGGGTTTAAAATCGCTTTAGTGAAATAATTATCTTAAATATGCACATCTTTTTATGAAAATTTAAAAAATAATATTTTCTTTCGGCATTATTCATACGTTAAAACTTCAAAAGGTTGGGTCCGGAAAAGTACTTTAACGAGTGTAAATAACATAAACATTTTAGTAACGAGTGTTTCTTGACAGTAAACTATCTTGGAAGAGGAATACACAGGAAAGGCTAAAAAGAGGTCTCAACGCCTATTTCATATGCAAGAACTCCATAGTTAAGAATTGGGGCCTAAAACCGATGGTAGTAAATTGGATTTACACATCGGTAATGTCTGGTCTGGTGGGAGGCAGTGAGAATCTTTTGTATAAGGCCCAGAGATGTGCTACGATTGACATCATAGGTGCTATAAGAAGTACACCTCAAGCGGGATTTGACGTCATTCTGCATCTACTACCCATTTAGAAGTTCGTGATGGAAATTGCTGCAAGGAGCCTGCTTAGACTTAGTGAACTAGGACTTATAGGATCAATCAGAATAGGACATTCCACACTTAAAAACGAAATTAACATTGGTGGACATGCCCTGGCTCCCTCTGGGTCCACGGATTACATGTTCAGGGAGTTTGATATCGTGGAAACTTCTACACTAATTATCCCAAATAGGGACCAATGGTCAAGTAAGGAGAAACTATTCAGTGGAGCTTCGGTATTCACTGATGGATCCAAAATGGATATATGCACTGGTGCAGGTGTTTATCTGTTTGAGTAGAACGCCAGGGAATCGTATAGGCTCTCGGATAGTTGTAGTGTGTTCCAGCCGGAAATTCTAGGTATTCTTAGGGCCACGGAATTGATAGCAAGGAACATTGAAGAGAATACAGAGGTAATTCTGTATGTAGATAGCCAGGTGGCGCTAAAGGCCATTTTTTCAAGTCTAGGTTAGCTAGCGACTGTAAGAAGGCTCTAGGGAGATTGATGAGCAATTATTATATTAAACTCTGCTGGATACCGGGTCATTGCGAGATAACTGGCAATGAGGTAGCTGATGAATTAGCTAGGAACGGCTTAGCCTTGGATAGTGCTGTAAGTGAAAGTGGTATGAGACCACCTAAGCCTTTTACTTCAGGTTGATTAGAGAGTGCAATCGGGATAGAACCAATCATGCATGGAATCGTAGAACGGACTGCAGATTATCAAGAGTTCTATGGCATAAACTTGATACAGCAGATACAAAACTACTATTAGGCATGAAAAGAGGAAAACTAAAAACTATGATAGATATTCTAACAGGTCATTGTCCCATAGGGGGAATGACAGGGAATTGGGAAATAGGTTCCTCTGGATGTGCGAAGATAATGAAGAGATAGAGACGGTTTAGCATATTATATATCACTGTCTACAACTAAGTATGCAGAAATGGCTAGGCTATTCGTCGACAAATTGAATAGCATATCAAGGATCGGTCTGGGTAGCTTGATAGGATCTGTCATGGGAATAGGTTTGCTAAGAGGGTGTCGTTGGCTTAGAGCGAACAAAATAGGGCGGTAGTATTTTTCCTTCTATCCAAGTCTGTTCTATTATTTTCTGTTTTTTTCTTGGTCTCAGCTTTCTAATCTTTTTCCTTCTTAAATTACTCTAATACTACTACCACTTTTTCTACTTTTTCTATAAATTCTACGAAGGGACTCAAAATGGACCTCTAGATCTCCGAGTGGATGAAAAGGAGCTCTTCTGAGTACTGTGTAACCCTTCTCTGACTACCTACCTACCTAGTATCGAAATATAATTTGGCCAATTATTTTGTGTTTAATTATTAATAATACAATCAAATTTCACAACAACACCAACACCAGGATGTCGCTTTAAGACGCATATATGGCATATAAATATTTTTATTTTATATATTATATATGCCAGTTATTATATTTATATTTTATATCGGCATTCTTATATCTATATATGCAAGCTTTTTTCAAATTGTACTTTATAAAAATACAAAAACAGAAATTGAAATTTTTGCGCAATTTTCAAGAAGTCCATACATTTTTTTAATTAAGTATAAACTAAGTTCATACAATAATTCGTGCTATTCTATATGAATTTGTGAATTTGCCTCGCGAAAAATTGACCATTTGAAAAATTTTCACTCTTGTTTTCTAAACTTTTAGACTATCTATTGTGTTGAATATTTCGGGCACATCAATGAGATGTATCGTAAAATATGCACAATTCCAGGAAATAACAATGTTTGCTTCAAAATTTGTCTTCCATTGAGGAGCACACAGACCTCGCCCAAAAAACCAAAAAGGTTTACAAAGCGAAAAATTTTGTCATCTAAACTCGACTATCTTGTATTTAACTGTTGGAAGTCTGCATAATAACAAAGATGGCGCAGAATTTAGCCACAAAGTTCGATTAGTTTGTATAACATCGAATGCGATCAAAATGTATAAACGCGCGAACAAAAATTGTAAAAGAATAAGAAACAATTAAATAATTTTTCAGCCATTTTTATAAGTTTTTGAACTTTGAACAACATCCATGATCACAACATGAAGACTTGTGAGTTCAGATCTGTAATCGGTTTGTTTAACTAATATTAGAACAAAACTTATTTGGGATTAAAGACAGTTTCAGTCAGGTTAAAAATTTTTGATAATGGCCCATATATAAAACAAATTCTTGGCTCTGTGTATAATCTGCAACTACAGCGACTTTTTGTGGTAAAAATTTTTAATAATAAGAATCTCAAAAATGTGGCATTTATGGTTTGTTTAGAATACATTCCTTTCTTTTCTAAGGCAGCTGCTTATTTTTTTTTTTTTTTTTTTTGCTCTTTTATATTACTAACAAACAATACTTAAGATTCATTTTTATAGAAAACTATAAA
Source organism: Protocalliphora azurea (assembly GCA_932274085.1). NCBI lineage: Eukaryota > Metazoa > Arthropoda > Insecta > Diptera > Calliphoridae > Protocalliphora > Protocalliphora azurea. Next base: position 21,077,168 of record OW026520.1, read on the forward strand.
AAAATAGAAAAAAAGCGGAAATGTTAAAAACTGAAATAAAATCAAACAAAAGATTTGTAGTAGAAAAACTGAAGTAATATGATAAAAAATAAAAGAAAAAACTAAATTTATGAACAAAAATTTCTAGATACATAGTGCGTATGAGTGATTTTTACACTTGAATGTATGTATGTAAGTATGTATGTATAGGTATATGTATGAAACGATAAAAATATTTATATGGAAATTCTTTGGTAAACAAATGCAAACAAAGAAGTCAACATCAATGTTTTAAATAAATTGTGAATGAATTAAAAAAAAAAACTATAGAGGAATACTCAGCCAAGAAGGATGAATAGAAATAAAAATATCGTTTTTTTTATTATATTTAATTATAAAGAATGTAAATATTCATATATATATGTTGAAGACAGACGTGGATTTTACTGTAAAGTTTGAAATATAAGTTTAAGATTCAGTTTGTCCCCGAATATGTTCAAATTGTAGTCTTTGTATTCAAATCAATAACGAAAATTGGTACCGCATTGGTATCAAATTGACGTCAATATACATTCTGCTCTGAATATTCAAAATTTGTAAAGGAATCGTGTCAAAAAACCGATTCCGTAAATTTTCAATGTGTGATTCTAGAATCATAATTTTTCCCTCAATGACTATATTCTCCCATCGACTATACTGAAGACTTAAAACACTATGCACTGTAGGCTTGATTTTGGAGATTACTATACTATACTATACTATACTATACTATACTATACTATACTATACTATACTATACTATACTATACTATACTATACTATACTATACTATACTATACTATACTATACTATACTATACTATACTATACTATACTATACTATACTATACTATACTATACTTTGCGGGAAAATACAATGAAATATTTTGTGCCAATATTTGTGTAATCTGAACTTAGCTTAAACCAAAGACAAGTGAGATCCAATGTTGCTTTTATTATTTTATGTTCAAAGGCAGACAAAAACTTATCTACCTTAACTGAAGCAAAGGTAGCACCATCTTCATTGATGCAAAACTTCAAGCATATTTTAGAATATGCAAAGCGTTAAAATGTTTTACATCTTAATGCTTTTAGATTGTGTTACTGCATAACAGTCCAAATACCCTTTAACTCATTTCTTATTCAACTTTTACCTTCCACTATATATCCTACAGATTTTTATCTACTGCGGTAAATACATAGAAAAAAATTAAAATAGATTTTAAATACGAAGTTGCTTACTTCAATTAAAATTTTAATTGTTTTTGCTCTAATCATCAAAATAATTTTAATTAAAATGAATTAAAATATTCATTGACATAATTCATATATCCCCTACATTGCAAAATATTCCTTCCTAAAAAAAAAAAAAAAAAAAATACAATAATATTATCTTTATATAAAATTTTATATCTTTATTTAATTTCTAATTATATTTCGAAAAAATGAATATGTGTTTTACTTCATAAAGATACCTATTTTGGCATAACACTTCAGCACAAGCGTTTGACTTTTTCACACGAAAACTTTTTTATAACATTATAAAAACTATAACAAAGCTTACCTATACGAGATTGCTTTTCATAAAAAATTTTGAAGTAAGTGGTAGCATTTTAGTCAATTCCAATTAAAGCAAATCTGGTCCTTAACATTGCTGAATGATGCATCTAAAATAAAACCGTAGTAAATAACACTTAGCACATTGTATTTACACAGAAAAAAATCACCAATCGTCAAATATATTAGTAAATATTTTTTTTTTTTTTTAATTTATACTTAAATTTTTAATTCATTCAATCATCTACTTGATTGATTTGATCAATATTTTAATTGGAAAATTTTTTCTGTTTTTAATTTTTTACAGTTTTTCGTAATTGATATAAACATTTTGGTGAGGGATTTAATGAGTTAAAAATTTAAGTGTGTTTAATATTTATTTAAATATATTTATTTAATTTGGATGCAAAATAAAACAACTATGTTAATTGAAAAATAGATAGGCTAATCATTTTTTCTGTGTTTACTCGTGTATAAATAATATATTCTAAGTTGGACAAAATTCACATAAATCCAGAAATTTTTATATTTCAAAATAAGTTTGGTATTAATATTTTTCGTTAATAATTTTTAATTTAAATTTGCAAATTTCAAATGAAATTTTTAAATGACAAATTTCGAATTTTATTTTAAAAGATAAAATAATTATATTAATTATTGAATTCCAATTTAAAATTAAATAACAAATTTATTAAAAAATTGTTTCAAATAATTTTTTCTGTGTACAAACGCATCTTTTCGCAGTTGTTTTCATAGACAAACGTAAAATGTTAAAAAACCAAAATTCTTTATTTATTTATTTCTTACGCTTTTTCAGTTTTACCCTTTTTTCTAAATTTCTTTTTATTTATTTTTTTATGTTTCTAAAGCAACAAAAATCAGTATCTTCATCATCATATTATAAACTAAAATGTTGAGTGTTGGCAATGGAAATATCTAGCGATTGTAATGTTAATATTTACATATTTTCAAATTAAATTAAATTTGTGAAAAATAAATAAGAAGAGAATCTATAGAAAAAAAAACAAATGTAAGACAGAGAAATGAAAATGCTATGGCTTTTTATTTACTATTTATATAAAAAATATATAAAAAAACAAACCAAGGCCGAAAAATATGCGTAAAAGTTTAGCTTTTAAATAAAATTTTATTTAAAGAAATATTAAATTAATAGAAAAATATTTGAAACTAAATTAGATTTAATTTTATAAAAATATTTAACTATTTTGTAAATATTTATTTATTTATTTTTTTCAGAATTCATACACAGTTCAGTACGTTATATTGAAATGTCCAATACTCATTTACAAAGTGTGGACGATGAAACATTCCAGGGACTTAGGCTGAAAACTTTAAAACTTATAGACAACGAATTACAGGATATTTCTGAAAGAAGTTTTAGGTAAGTTTATATATAATTAATCTATTAAATAATATCATTATAACTGAATATGTGTTCAAATATTTCGTATGTTAACTTCATTAAGGGAGAAAATTCTATCAACATTTTCCGTTTCCGTTTTAAAGTTAATGATTAGTGATTTTGTATACTAATGATTACAATTTTCATAAGTACTTTCATAGAAATCTACACATGTTTAGAGAACAATGAGAACTAAAATATTAAAATACCAGTAGTAAATATAACACTGTGCTACAAAATTACAAAGGTTGAAAACACTTGAAATAAAACATAATGCATTTTGTAGGTATTGATTAGTATGTTATTACACTATTTTAAGAATTTTCGTTATAATCCCAAAGTAGAGAGCCATTCCCAAAAAACGATTTTTAAAATTGTACGGCTTCAAAAAAAAAAAAAATTTTTTTTTTGAACAACTGTTATTCAACTAAGGTCTCTTAAACGGCATTAGAAAGAGAAGGTATTATACTTTATATTATACTTTTAAAAAGCATATAAACAATTATATTTGTAGCAAAACTTTGTAAGAAATGAAAGACAAAATTTAAGTATCCATTTTGCATTGTTTTGAACTTTACAGCTATTTTTGGCTCACACTTTATTAGAGAATATATTTTTTTCTTATTTTTTCTTAATATTATTAGGAGTACAATGAGCCATCACTTAATAAAATTGAATTAGAATTGTAGAACATATGATTTCCAAGTTGCAAAACTCATGAAAAACTGTTATTTTACGTATATTTTATTATTGCCATATTTATGATGCAACAAAATCAGGATTTTATAAGTTTTACAACTGTGAGGAAAAATCATGTGTTCTACATTTCTCATTTGATTTTATCAGGCGATAGCTCATTTTATTCCTAATAAAATATTGTATTAGAAAAAAAAAAGAACAAAATATCTTCCCTAATAAAAATGGCCAAACATTAAAAAAATAAAAAAATTGAGTTTTGTCCTTAATATCCCAGTAAAAATAAACAGAAGTCATTTTTAAGGAAGTACTTTTTCATTACTTCCTAATTTTCAGTAGGTATACGGTTTCTTGTGCTTCAAGGTTATATAAACATCATCCAAAGATATTATTAAAAAGAGATTGAAATACATTTTTCTGATATAAAACGTTGAGAATTTATAAATATTTGTTAAGCTGTGTTGACATTTGGCAAATATTTGATCAAAGTTGCGTGACCACTAGTTTTATAAAAATATTTTTTGCCGTTGTCTGATCTTGCAAATGTTTTGTAAAAGAAAACAACGTCAAACAAAATTCTATAAGATGTCAGCTGTGATTGAATGAGAAGTAAAAAATCGCTTCCTATTAAAAGATAGAAATCAGGAAATATGTTAAGTAGTGATTATGTCATTTTAGTCAAATATTGAACTAGTCTGAACGTACCTTTACTTAATAATAATTGTTTTAATCAGATGAAAAATATTGTTATGCATATTTTTTCAATAAATTTTTGGTTTATATAAAAATTAAAAGTAATTTCCTTGAATTGATAAAAAAAGAACAATTTTACATGACATCGTGAACATGACTTCCTAATCAGTGTATAGGTATCAAAAAATGACAAGTGTATGTTAAATTCATTGAAAATGATCCAAATTTCCACTGCTTCTGGATCACAAGTTCAGGATCTTATTGACTTCTATGGATGTTCTTTTTTTGCGGGAATCTTACACAGTTTTGTTATAAATATAAATATGTATATGGGTCATTATCAAAAATTTTTAACCTGGCTGAAACTGACTTTAATTCTTAATAATTTTTATGGTAATACTATTTTAAACAAACGGTTTACAGATCTGAACTCACAAGACTTGAAATTTTATTATCATGATCACGTAAATGAAATGTAAATGATCTCTCATTATTTAACGATTTTTTGTCTCAAATATAGCAAAGTGACTTTTTGACAATTTATTTTTCTAAACACTCGCTGTGTCCCACTCACTTTTGGGAGAGTTCACAAATTTACTCACTCAAATCGAAAAAAAGTTTCCAAAAGCTAGGGAGCGCAAAAAAAAGAAAAAAGAAATAAATTATGGTTCAAAAACATTTCAAAATGAGGTCTTTCTGTTTACAATGCGTTTGGGTAACTTTGGGTAACATGCAGCAAATTTGTCGAACACACCTACAATATCTAGCAAAACGGGTATGAATTACCTAAAATTATTTGCGATACAATTTTCTCTATCATATTGTTGACTTGAGCTAAGAATTTTTGAAAAGTATTTATAAAAAAAAAAAAAAAAACAAAAAAAAGCTTTAACATCTTTCTGGCAAAATATACCAAGTGCTTTATTTTTATTCGCTGGTAAAGAATTGCAGATAAATTTTTATTTCTATAATATTCTTAATATTGATCTTCTGATCAATACGGATACTTTTAGGAAATCTATTGAAACAAAGTTACAAACAATAAAAGGAATTTGAAAGCAATATTCCATAAATATTACATAATTAACTCTTATTATTAAAAATAATTTCATCTTTCTTAAAGGAAGTAAGGAGAGAAATAATTTTTACAGCCCAAAACTTTACCCAATGTCTTTCGATTTTCATAAAATTTTGGACGCAAATAACTCTCGAATATCTAAGTCTAAGTCCTAAAAATCCTATAAAATCTCATAACATTAAATATATATATATATATATATATATATATATATATATATATATATATATAACTTTAAATAACAATATTTCTGAGAACATTTTAAGTAATTTAATGATATAAATTTTTTCATCATATTTAGAAAGTAGGGAATCTTTGCATTAAAATAAAACTCCCATTTTTTTACTGTACACAGTTTCGTTAGGTTTTAGAAACTATTCACATTTTTTTCATTTTTTTTTTTTTTGTTGATATTATTGTTAAAATATGAATAGGATTATTTATTTTATTTAAACGAAGTATTGGGTTACTTTTTAAAAATTTATTAAAAATAGTAAAAAATTTAATATTGCAATTTATACAATTTTAAATACACTTAAAAAAAATTAAAATTAAATGAATTTGCACTTCCCAAAATGCATCTATAAATTGCATTTTTATTTTGCAAATATTTTTTACGAAAAGGATATTTAGGAAATGCTGACAAATCCGTTAATAGCTTTAAGAGATATGAATATTTAAAATTGTAAACCATCTCTATTTTGTTAACTTTAATACAAATTGAATTTATCTTTTCAAAAAATAAGAAAAAATGCTATTTTTATATAAAAAAATGTGGAACAAGACTTGTATTTTAATGCTAAGATTTCATATTTTCCAAATATGTTAAAAAAAGTAAAAAAAATTAAATAACATATTTAAAGATAAATACATTCAAAAATGCAATTGCAATTTTTTTTAATCTTACTTATTTTTGAAATGTTCATATTACAGCCGACATAAGCTATATTCAAACGGCGCATAGTGGCTCAAAATGGCTTTTCATCATTGTGCTCTACATAAAATCTGTATTCCTTATTCCTTGATAGATCTCCAAGTAATACTAAATGAGCTTAATTACATCTTTTTCATGATAAAGGATTTTATGAACAGTTGCAGACATATTTCTTCATGAACATTTGGCTGTATATATTCGTGCAGTTTCCTTCGCATACAAGAACAATCGATAATTGTTTTAAATCTTGAAATAAGATTTATATCAACACCTGCTATTTCAGATGCTCTTTCGGCTTCTGAAAAACTAGCTGTATTCCCCTCATTAGTATTGCCTGATCGCATATTTGAGAATTTCGTCTTGAACATGTTATTTTTCTAAACTTTTTAACTCCTTATTGGTGTTGTTGTTTATTATTGATGGTGTAGATTAAAAATCCAAATGAATCGTATTCTTTTATGCAGCGGTGATAATCAAAATTCATATGCATCAGTATTATCTAATGATTTTTCCGGGACTTGATTTACGTGGCTTGATGTGGTTTGGTATATAATGCAGTTGTATGAAGACTTTTTATTAGCCAAAGCCCGGACTACTTTTCCATCTATCATCATTAGCACTAATTGGTAGCTTACTTCAATGGCCTGGCCGTCAATCTCTAATTCGAATGTTTTTAGTGTTGCAATTTGCACTCAAATATCACTGACTTCTTTTGTAATGGCATCATGAGTTTCCTTTTTTAATTCAAATTTAATTGGTCTGAAGTATTTCGTAAAAGATGGTGTTTGATTTTTCCATATATCCTTTGTTTGCATCCTACCGTTCGAAGGCTCTGGGTGTTGCAAGTTCTTCAGCAATCGCAATGGTATAAATGATACCATGAACATATCTGCTTCTGAAGTATTTTCACATACTTATTGCTTGTATTGTTTTTGTCCAGAAGAACCATCAGATCCAAATTTACAATGAGAGTTAACTTGCAGTTTTCATATTTCTTCATCATTAAGTTGATCTTGAAGTTGTGCCTCTGCCGAAATCGGTATGATTGTAATAGTATTCCTTGGTGGCAAACAGTCCTTCTTAGCAGCAGTTATGTGATGATACGATGGATAAAGGTTTGGGCCTTTTTAAATCGCACGCAATCTGAGCTGAGTATATTGCTGTTTTGTAAACTCCAAATCCAAAAATAATGCTATGCCTCTTCAGTTGAGAACTTTTTTACGTCGCTTAGCGTTGGATTACTTTTAAGAATCATATGAACAGGTAAAATAAAAATAAGTAAAATTTGGGAGTAATATCACTCAAATGGAAAAAATATTCTACAGGCGGCTCCTGACAGGTACAAAGTATATATGGGGTTAAAGAGGACACTTTCGATTTTCTTCCGGTGGTAAAACTTGTTTAACCCTTTTTGACCCCCAAAAGTTCTATTCCACTAAAATCTAAATTTTACCAAAGTATAGTACCTGACAAAACATTTAATAACACAACAGGTATAAACGGTACAGTGCCACATCATACCGTTTTCTAAAGGCTGTTATCCTGCCAATAGAACAAAAGAAATGTAGCCAATTATCGACAACAGTTTGCGAGTAATGATAATTTACTTCTGATCAAATTTACAAAAATCACATTTTTTATAAAATGACATAAAATATTTGGTTTTAACAGCATGTCACGTACACAATTACCAACATTTTGGTCTAATTTTTTGACCGTCTTAATTTCAATATGTTTACTATTGGATGACATTAAAATTATGAAAATCGATGCTAACAAAAAATTGGACTTTTGGCCAATGAAATCACTTTCTGAGCCACCGTACGCCGTCTAGATCATTAAAATTCACAAAGCCTTCTCAGATATATTGCTATTTAAAGTTATATACTTTCTGAAATTTGTTTGATTTTTGAGAAAGTGGAAAAGTGTAATAAAATCGCGAGTTTTCGCAATTTCGTAAAATTAAAAACAGCTTAAAGCAGTTTGTGTATAAAAATTTTTATAGAAATTGAAAGACATCAGGTCAATTTTCAATATATATTTAAAGATACCGAAACTAAAATACCGTTATATGAGGAAAACGGTATTTGAATACCGGTATTTTTGGAAAATAATTATTTCGGCAACGGCATCGGTTACGGTAACTCATTTTAAACGGTATATAATCGGTATCGTCATTTCATGTGCCTTTTCACTGTAGCACTGTGTAATTATTAAATTTCATCAGTTTTACTCTATAAATGATTTTATATTTGTAGTTTTGTATTTGTTGCTTCTATTGCTGCTAAAGTTGATAATAAGCTTATCGTAGTTCAGTCATGTGTATTGTTGTACGAGTTTAATTTCAATAAACACAAATTTGAACTCTGCCATTGTACTTTTATAATAAAAATTATTATATATATTTTTTCCATAATAATGATAAAAGATGAACTGTTTTGTAGTTGTAGCAGAATTGGACCGAAACGTGCTGATTTTTCAATTGCATTGTTATTATAATTTGAAACCTATTATTTGGCATCATTGATTGTCTTTTGATTTTATATAATATAAATGAGTATGTTATGTTAATGGAAATTTCAAAGCATTGTTTAGCCTTAAATGTATATATTGAAAATAATAACAGCAATATAAGCATCATCAGCATCATCATTATAATGCAAATCATCATTTTGAATATTGAAATATAATTTCCTGTTATACCATCAATTTTCAACCAAGTGTTATTGTTTTCATGCAGTTTTGTTGTCAAGCATTCCACCTTTGGTCTCGATTTGGCAAGATGGAAATCCATTAAAGTGAAAATTTGTTTTCAATAATTTTGTTACACTTTATTATTATGACATGTCATTTGCAGTGTATAAACAAATCGTTGGTATTGCTTGTATTAGAGGTATAAAAGCCAGTGTTTTGTAATGTATTTATTAAAAAAATTTTGCTATAAATTATTTTCTAATATGTTTCTCTTTTAATTACATAATTATATCTGGCTGTTTATTTGCCTTTGGAACAATTTTAATTTAAATTGAAAATTGTTCAAGCTTAAAAATATCATTCCGCTTTAGACTAGGTAGAATTGTGGTTATGACAGTTTTTTAAATAGCTTTTAGTCTTCAAATAATTGTTTATGAAAAAATATAAATTTTATATAAAAAGCTAAAAAAAAATGTTAAAACCATAAGGTTTTGCAATTGTCCTGTTTTTTGTTAAAAAATAATCCAAACGTATACGTAATAAGAAATTTATATTAAGATTAAATACATGTTAGATTAAGAAATCTATGAAATATAAACAAAGGGCCCCTCACAAAAACAAATTGGCTACAGTTCTAGTTCTATTCTAGTTCACTTTTTTCTTCAGTTCTACTTTGGTTCTAGTTCATTTCAAGTTCATTTCTAGTTCAATTCCAAATCAATTATAATTCAGTTCAAAAGCGGTTCTAGTTCAGTTTTAGTTCAGTTTTAGTTCAGTTTTAGTTCAGTTTTAGTCATTTCTAGTTCAACTCTAGTTCACTTCTACTTCAGCTCTAGTTCAGTTCTACTTCAATTCTAGTTCTATTCTAGTTCATTTTTTTCTTCAGTTCTACTTTGGTTCTAGTTCATTTCAAGTTAATTTCTAGTTCAATTCCAAATCAATTATAATTCAGTTCAAAAGCGGTTCTAGTTCAGTTTTAGTTCAGTTTTAGTCATTTCTAGTTCAACTCTAGTTCACTTCTACTTCAGCTCTAGTTCAGTTCTACTTCAATTCTAGTTCAATTCTGGTTCAGTTCTAGTTCAGTTTTAGTTCAGTTTTAGATCAGTTCTGGTTAAGTTCTAGTTTAGTTCTAGTTCAGTTCTAGTTCAGTTCTAGTTCAGTTATAGTTAAGTTCCAGTTCAGTTCTAGTTAAGATATAGTTCAGTTCTAGTTCTACTTCAGTTCCGGCTAAATTTTAGTACACTTATATTTCAGTTCTTTTTTAGTTGTAGTTAAGTTCCAGTTCAGTTGTATTTCAGTTATAGTTAAGCTACAGTGCAGTTTTAGTTCACTTATAGTTAAGTTCTAGTTCTACTTCAGTTCGGCCTGAATTTTAGTTCAGTTCCAGTTCAGTTCTAGTTAAGTTTTAGTTCTAATTCAGTTCCTGTTCAGTTCTAGTTCAGTTTTACTTCAGTTAGAGTTCAGTTGTGGTTCATTTCTAGTTCAGTACTATTTCAGTTATGGTTTAGCTGTAATGCACTTGTAGTTTAGTTGTTGTTTAGGTCTAGTTCAGTTGTAGCTCAGTTTAGTGCAATTCTAGTTCAGTTATAGTTCAGTTTTTTAGTATAGTTCAGCCCTAGTTCAGTCCAGTTAGAGTTTAGTTCTAGTTCAGTGTTAGTTCTAATTCAGTTTTAGTTCGGTACTAGTTCAGCTCTGTTTCAGTTCTAGTTCAGCTATAGTTTATTTGTATTTCGGTTGTAGTTTAATTCTAGTTCAGTTGTGGTTCAGTTTTAATTCAGTTGTAGATTAATTCTAATTCACTTCCTATAGTATAGTTCAGTTCTAATTTAGTTCAGTTCAGTTAGAGTTCAGTTCTAGTTCAGTTCAGTTTTAGTTCTGTTATGTTGTTCTTCCTGCTCTCTTTTAGTACTCTTTCTGCTAATTTGTTTGTATTTTCTACTTTGGTTTTACTATTTTACTAAATATTTAAATAAGGGGAAAGAGATTTATACTTAAAGATAACTTTTACTTAAGTCCCCTCTTTTGTTTTAAAATCTTTCTTAATTAAAGCAAATCATGTTACTATTAACAGTTTCTTGCAAAATTTATTTAAAAAATTTATAGACAATAATCTTGAATCAAACAAGAAAAAGACACACACAATTTTGGGCTACAAAAAAATGAACACAGCAAAAGACCCCAAAAATAAAATCGAATAGAAAAAAATTTCATACAGTGACCTAAAAATAATACATTGAATAACAGAAACAGTGCAAGATGTACCAAAAGAAAAAAAATTAAATAAAGCCATAAAGCTGCTTATAAATATTAATGGGATTTTAACGAACAAACATTTTCTTAAAACTACTTTAGAAACACTGCTGACCACTAACCCTTCCGGCAACCCAGCAGCAAACAAACTGTTACACCAACTAACCAACATGACTTGAATTTGATCATTGCTAAAATAAAATATAGAAAAAGGCTAATGCTTGCAATTTTCTATTAACTCTAAGCTAAAAAATAAGTAATGTTACTTAGAAACAAGGAAAAAATTTTGCAGAGATAAAACTAAATTGAAAAAAATGTGTGTACGAGTATAAAATAGTTATATCTTGTTAAAGAAATCAATAAAAGCAACCATGTTCTAGATACAAATGTTTAAATTTACAAGAATAATAGAAAAAAATAAAAGAAGAAAACAAAAAGGAAATTCAGTAAATTTATACATAAACATACATATGGTTAGAAAAACATGTTAAAGTTTAAAATTTTAAATTTATATGCTGGCAATAACTTGTAAAAAATATTATATTTTATGAAATATTACTAGGAAGAATTTTATTTATATAAAGTGTAAAATTTCAGGATTTATTTTTAGACTCCTTTAAATAATTAAATAATTTTTAGAGTCCTTTATAATTATAACTAAAACTTAAGTAAAATGGAAATTTAGTTCTTAGTCAACTTGTGATTAGGGATAACAGGTTTTAATCACAAGTAATTATTTAATCAAAGACTACTTAAAATTTCTACCCCATGATTTTCTAAAGCATTCAAATGCTTAAACTTTCTAATGTCTATAATTAAAACTGTAATATTACTACCAAGTTTCACTGCAATTGTAACTTTTAATGCAAAAAGTTTTTTTTTTTTCAAAACAAGATAATTTCTGTGCAACATTCATTTACCTAAACTGTCTGTTGCAACTCATACTCATTAACATCGCAATTATTTCCCAGCACTTGTTGTTATATTTCAAACTCATGTTTAAGTTTTTTTGCTTTAGTTAAACGTACAACATTTTCTGCAATTTGCAAATAAGTGATCCGGTAAGGATTCAATAAACGAAATGTTTGTTTTCCACTTGACTGCACTAAATATGAACAAGCATTCTATTTAGATGCTGAAAAAGCTTTTCCTTAACAGATACTGGCAACTAACATAAGCAAATAGAGATCTAAAGGATATCCTACTCGCATGGAATAAATACAGACATGTGTTCTCATTTCTTATATATAGGAAAGTTAAAGCAAGAAGAGAATAGATAATGTTCCAGTTACCAGTTAAACTATCGAAATCAGCATAAATATTTGAAAAGGCGCCAGTAAAAAAATTTCATCAAGCAAAGCCTAAAACATTACATTTTCATAAGACTACAGCATTCGTCTAATGTAAAATCCTTGGTTCATATCCAGATACTAATAGGACTAATTCCATATATTAGTGTCAAGCAGTAGGTGCTCCACATATATTCGTTTCAAATCCCTGGTAATATTTTTAAATTAGTCATTGTTTTTGTGCTTTTTGCTCTCCATTCTCGTTACTCGTACAGCCAAAATTTTGAAGTAAAAACCAGAATAAAGAAAACTAAATTTGAAGAAAATTAGGGCTCTAAACTTGTAGCATTTTTGAAATTGAATATCACGGCTTCTTCTTTGATTTTTAATCCTCACAGCTTAGCATGGCATAACTTCCTCTAGAGAATCGGAAATAATGATTAACAAGGACTCTTTTACTCTTGGAACAGAATAAACTAAATATCTTAGCGAATTAGAGAATTTGCTTAAAAATGACATCAATATGTTAGTGCATATTTATACATATTTTGTTGAAAATGCATGTTTCTGCATATTTTGCATTATATTTAGTACAATATTCCAATTTATAATTATTTTTTTGTGGACTTTTGACAAAACAACTTAAGTCTACATTTCAAAATTTTCATAAGAGCTAAAAAATATTTTAAAATATTAAAAATGCCATGGACAAATTAATATGTGGTAAGCCGTTTCTCCAAAACTAACAATCACAGAAGGTCCCTTATTTATCTCATATTAAGATGTAAAATTACACAGAATAAATAATTTCGTTTTGGAGAAGTATTGTTCTAAAATATTCGACAACACAATATCATAGAAAAAAGTTTTTATATATCAGCCCTTGGATAACCTAAAACATAGAGATAAATACAGACTTTTAGTGTCAAATTTACAGTCATTTATCTGAAGGCAGAACAAGATCGAGTTTTGTATATGAAACATTTGTTTTGGTTAGCGTACGTTTTTTTTAAAACATCGAGGATTGGTTAATTCTTTTTAAAAAAGCTACCAATGAGATTATTCTGTCTAAGATCACAATAAGCTATATACTTAATATCATTTTAGAAAAATCGATCTATTATTAAGATCACATCCATCGAAAGAAGTGTTGCCAATACAGTTGTTACAGTTTTAGATTCAAACAAAGAAATAATAAAATCATTCCACATAATTTAAAAATGCATCCATCACATCTGTTGATGTGGAACGGTCATTCTCCATATAAAAAAAGCTGTCTAAGCTTTTTACTGTATATTTATTTTTAATTTAATATGATACTGAATTAAAATTTTATGTTTCTTCTTTTAATAAATTGTTAACTAGCAGTTGCATGTTTTATTCGTTATTTTATTTAAGGCATATTATATTTTAGCATTTTTCGTGCATTTTTTAAGCGCCTTAAATATAATTTTTAAATACAAGAACTTCCTTTCCTTGGCTCGTTTACATTGATGTTCGTTAGAGTTTTAAACATTTTTTACTCCTGCAATCATGGTGCGATCATCTCTGCTATTTGTTTTAGTTAATTCAACTAATATCTAAAATTTTTCAGTTCATTTAGTGAAGCATATAAACCAGGCTAATGAAAATACTCAACTCTAAGCATTTGCCATTTGTTTGCCCATTTACAGAAGTATTTAACATTCGTAAACATAATAAAATTCTATATAATGCTTTTTCTATATTTCTACAGGATTTAAAATAAAATCCAACATTTGCACTTAGTTCTCATCTCCTCTGATCCCAAAAGTTCATCCGAATTTGTAAAATTTTGTAATTGACATTATTCTTAAATTCAAAAAAATATATAATCCATCTGTTCTGAACTTCAATTAAAAAAAAAGCAAAGATGATCTTAACTTCACCTTTTGTTTCCATTTATGCGATTGTTCAAAGTTACATATGGTTGTTTCGGTACTTATTACAAAATCATGAAAACACTCACCCTGTTTTAATTCAATTTCACTCTATTCCAGATGTTATAAATGACTTTGACCTTTGTTATCAAAATCCCCTAAAGAGACAAGTAAAACGTTCACTTCAACCTATGGAATTATATTATATTGCACAACATATATACAGCTTATGACAAGCTTTTAATGAGGCAAAATTCGACTTTTACACTGGAAGAAAAAGCTTAATATTTCTGGAAAATTTTACTACATTTTGCTTTAATCAGAGTATATTGTTTGCTAAGGACGAAAACTGTTTGGTACAAATTCATGTTTCTCTCTACGCTCATAATGGACTTCTTTAGCGGCATTCTTGGTTATCTTTTCAAATATGACTATCGCCTTGAAGTACTACTTCTAGTACTATCATAGTTTTATTACAGTTCTGTTCTAGGTCTGTACAAGTTATGATCTAGTTCTCCTTAGTTATTTTTTTTTCTAATTTCTATATAGTTTAACTATTCAACTAATTATTCTGTTTAATACTTTCAATAACAGTAATACGTAATACGTTGTAAACTCATATGGATATGTATGTACTTACATTTGCACTAAATGGTGGAAAGTTTTTTGCTATTATGTACTCTTTTATTCATGTCTAAACAAGTGTATATGTGTAGTGAAGCATACATCACTAAACTATGCCAATTTTACAATTGTTGTGAAAGAGTATTCAGGCTTTGGCATGTCAATTGTTGATATTAAGTTTCATGCTCAACAAGAAGTGAAATAAAGCAGTTTCAATAATAACCGCAACCAATAACTGCTGCGTATATGCAGACAATTTTATAAGGCATTAAATATCCATTAAGTATTGTAATTTCCCCGTAAAGAGGAATAAAATGTTCGACATCCTGAAATTCTAGGGTTCCCACATTAAAAATAATAGTTATCGCTAATCAATCTATGTTATATATTTGAGACATATATAGGATATGAATCTATATATTAACGGCTCTAAAACAGGAGAAAAGAAAAGCTGATTCATTGATTAATCAACTAAATTAAAAATTAATTAATTTTTAAATTTTCTTAAAAAAAATAAATTTACTAAAAAATAAATTTCCAAAACTCTTCACAAAAATATAAAATTAAAAAAAAATATATATTAATTTCGATTTAAATTCGGTATACAGTGATAAATTAAATAATTAAAAAAGATGACACAAAATTTAAAAAGAAATGAATAAATGTTTTGTAAACATATTTAAAGTTATTTCAGTATTTAGAATAAAAACCTTAAGCTATTGTAAATTGATTTTATAAACCAAATTCAAGAGTTTTGTATTTTTGAAAGTACTGTGTATGTGAAATATACTGATAATAATTCAAAAAATACCAGATAAGCATCTTTACCGAAAACATCCGTTGTTGATAAGAGCTTCTTATAGATATCACACAAATAAATTTTCAATACATTCCTAGATCAAAAAATAAATTGAGCAATCCGTACTTAAATCATCCCGTAGCAGTGTCAAAAGTATGGCAAGTACGAATTTTCTATAACCAAGTGCGAAACACTTGAATCAAGTATGATGAAAAATTTTTAATTTGAGCGCTATTTAAGGCTATTCTGAATTGAGTTATTCTAAATTTTTTTTTTTTTTTTTTGAGAAATATTGGCTTGACTTAAGCCATGCTTAAAGTTAGCATAAATAGAATTTGTTTCAGAATAACTGGATCACAATTAATCAGAAAATACACTTGACCTAAGAAATATAGATCTTGTATTAGCACTAATTGCAATGAAACCGAGCTTAATTTAAACTCGTATTCTAACATAAAGCCCCTGTTTTTGGAATTTTTCATACTTACTTCATATATAAATCTAAATTGAATTATATATATATATATATATATATATATATATATATATATATTTATATATACGTTTATTATTAAAGTAACTTTCATTAATGCACATTGTTAATTTTGCAACTGATGAATCAACAATAGTTACTATTTTTATATTCTATCCAACCAATGTATTTAGAAACAAATTGTAAAGTTAAAATACATTTTAGAAAATTGTATCTAAAAGGCATTTTAAACATAAAAGTTATATGTAAATACAGGAAAAAATATTTTACTTTATTGTATATATTTTGTAAAATAAACAGCATTTTCACTTTTTATTAAATAAAAACACTCCAGAAATTATCTTAACATCCACATATTTCGAAATTCCCTCTGAAAATTATTCTAAATCGATAGAAACAAAATAGAACTATGTTCAGATTAGTCAAATATTTGACGAAAAAATATAACCACTAAATAAGATAAATTTAATTTCTTCTTTTAAGTTGCAAAATAGTTTTTACTTATCATAAACCACAGCTGACGTTTTATTGAATTTTGTTTAACGTTTACAAAACATTTGCAAGATCAAACAACGATAAACAATTTTTATTTAAATCTAGTGGTCACACAATTTTGATCAAATCTTTGCCATGTGTGAACATAGCTTAAGAAGTAATATTTTGCTTTAAATTAATTTCGTAACACCAGGTCTACAACTGAGATTAACGCTGATATAATATGGGAGATAACGTCGGCAGAAGACTTTAAACCATTTTGTTTATGTACATCTTAGATAAGGGGTACACGTATTCTAACAAATCCTATACGATATCGTTATATTCAATCAGTCGCAGAGTAAAAATATCATTTTTGTTTAAGAAATTCGCACTCTTTTAGTACAATTTTTATAAAAATGTTTTTTAAAATATAAAACAAGCATTAAAAGGAAACAATTTTACAAAAAACACGTTTTTTTAATAATTTCTAAAATACACATACACACACACGGGAAAACTTTCGTATATGTGCATTTTTTTTTTTTTTTTTTTTTTTTTAAGTTCATCTTATAAGACAGTTGTGTAGAGAAATCTCATCACAACTGTCTCACAATACTTATCATAATACTAATGTTTGAATCAACACGTGAGTTAATTTTCTCAGTGAGCGAATTTCACACTCTCTGAAGGAAAAATCTTTCATATTCTATTACGTGTAGATGGTCTGTAATTAATGTCAAATATATTTATGGTAGTTTTGTGTTTGATCAAATAATTTTGAGTGTACAGTATGAATCCAATCTGAACAGGTTTAAAATATGTTTCTTGATTCATGTATTTTACAATTTTTGACAGCTGTTTCATAAAACAAAAAACGTCAAATAAATGTACGCAATGTGAGCAAAAAATCAATTCTATATTTAGATTCAACAAATTGCGGGAAAGCATGAGTAAATATTTTGTATTAAATATTAGCCTAGTCTGAACTTCGCTCAAGCACCAATTATAAATAAGTTTTAGTATTACTATCTTACTTATATTTATTTCCGAAGATTTATAGGAAGAGCTTTCACTTTTATGAAATTTCTGTGGCAAGGTTCCTATAAAAATTTTCATATTATCCTATCTGAGTGCCTTTGCTTTGAAGCAAGCATGGTTTTGAAATTTAATCTAACCCTGGTACCACCCAGAAAAAACTTTGCTTTCCTGGTATGCTAGCAGGTATAATTGGAAACAAAAATAAACTACTTATTTTTTGCCTGAATAACTAGTTTTTTTGTTCGACTTGTCCACAAATTCATGTAGTTATTTTCTGACTCTAGGGTTACTCAAAAATATGTACCTAAACGAAAACAAAAATAAAAAAAAAAACAAAAAAAAAATTGTCGCCAGTGAGACTCGAACTTGGACACACACTAACCAATCGTTTTTACTGAATAACGTCTTACTCAGTACACCATCTCGCACATAGCATCCTAAGCGACAAAAACTCTATTTAGTTTAAAATATTTTTTTAGACATTTCGTTATAAAAAACTAACAGCTTCAGAATGGGGTTGAACCAATAACCTTCTGATTGTTAATCCGGTGCTCTAGCCAACTCATCGACGTGATTGCAGTATCACTGTGCTATTATACTATTGAGTACTTATTAATGTAATACAGAGTAGGCAAATAATAATGACGCCTCATTACCAAGAAACTGCTTTAATAAGTAGTTGTTATTACCGAAAACCAAAAAGTTTTTGCTGGGCAATAACGAGAGCATTTAAAAAAGCATTGAAACGATTAAACAATCAAATATTTAAAATTCATAATTATGAAATAATTATAATTAAAACAGAAAAATCATGTATAAATTTATTATTACTGTTTTTTTTTTAATATAATGAGCCTAAAATGCTTGGAAATTGATTTAAAGTTATTTTATTTCTATATTTTTTATTGACAAGTTTTTCTTTATTCTTTATATTTTTTTTAAGAGCCGAATTATAAAGTTAATTACATTAATTAATAATATAATTAAATTTCAATATAAAATTATTTAATCATTTCGATGAAAAATTATTTGTAATATTTTTTGCTGTGTATTAATGGTTGTTTTATTATTAAATTGGAGAAGATTTAATACTTAATTTAAGTCCCTACTTGATTTATTATAAACTAATGTTATATGAATATACCAGACTTTTCTATTATTAGTAAACTGCAGATAACTACGGCTACAAGCTAGGAGAACAAGTAATTCGTTTTAGCCCAAAATATAAAAGTATACTACAATGCTCTTTTTGCCTTATTGATATTGAAGTCTGCATTATAACAATTGCTGCTTTTTGCAGTCAAATAAAATTCGTTAAAATTTTAGACTTTTACAGAAGATGCTGTGAATTTAATGATAAGAACACTTTAAATTTTACACATATTTTATTTATTTCTTATAATCTATGTCTATCATGTGTTACAAAATTATTGACCTTTTTGCAATAAAACAAGAAAAGAATTAAGAAACAATCGATTTATTTATTGATTTAATTTGTTTGATTCTATATTAATTTATTCTATTTCATTTGTATAATTTATGTAATAATGTTGTGCATTTTTGTAATATTTTACTTCATGTAATATTTTTAAGGATTTGAAGGATTTCGTGCCTTAAAATATTAAAAATAATTTATATAAATATTATATAACATAAATATTTGAAAGTATTTTTAAGCTACAGGAAAAAAAAAACATTTTAAATAAACAAATCTTAATTGCTAGAATTTTTTGTAAATCCTGATATCATGTATATAAAAATTTTTCCTTTTTTGCATACAATTAAAAAAAGAAGAAAAAACAAGAATAATTTTTGAATAGAAATATTATCCGTTTTATGTTCATATGAAATATTTTCATATAACATGAAACAAATAAACCCAGTACACAATTTAATGAGCATGGAACATACAACAAAATCTTTATAGAGCAAAACAAAAATTTTTTAAAAGTTTTTTACTTAAACAATTGTATTTATTAAGATTTAAGGATTTTCTTAATGTTTTAACTTCCTTGACAAGGCTTTATATAATTTCTTTTTAAACTTCCTAATCTAGTTTTACTCCTTAATGCATTTATAATAAAAAGAAAACAAAATCTTTCTTATCTTCCTAATTGTTCCCTGGTGTATTCGCCTCAAAAAAAAAAAAAAAAATATATATATATATATTCCCAGTAAATTCAAAAATAAATTCATATTTTTAAAAAATTGTCTAACTGAAAATAAAAGTTTTGTATACATTTCAGTTTTTATGTTATTCTATTATATTGTTCTGGTTTAAATTTGTCTATTTTTATATCATACTCGCACACTCATATTTGATATGTTAATAAAAAACATATATAAAAATTAAAATGGATTTTGTATTACAACATTTTACAATTATAATGTCAATATTCTCAGATATACATGTGTGTTTGTATAATTCATATATAAACACATATGAAGGTATATTTCATGCATACATATATAAATATATATTTCTTTTTTTATAGATAAATATAATATAACATTTGTATTTTATTTATATATTAGGTTTATATCCATACAGTGGGTTAAAAAATTTTTTGAACACTATTGAACAAAATGGACTAATGAATAAATTTGACTTAGGGGTTACAAATTTATATAATAAAAATAAAATAAAGATTTGGAAAATTTGGTGAAGTTTCAAATTTTTGCTGAAATGTTGGATTTTTAGTGAAATTTTGAATCTTTAATAAAATTTTGGATTTTTCGTAAAATTTTAAATTTTAGGTAAAATTTCGAATTTTTGGTGAAATTTCGAATTTTTGGTGAAATTTCGAATTTTTTATGAAATTTAAATTTATGGAAAAATTTTGGATTTTTGTTAAAATTGCGGAGTTTTTGTGAAGATCAATTATAGAACACTCAATATTAAAATAAATTTCTTTTCGAAAACAATATTTTATTTAATTTGAAATTAAAACACTACATAGTGGGGCCATTTGCAAAATTAATAATAAGTCTCGATCATTTAAACTGCTGAACTAATTTTGGCATCAATAGAAGAGCAGTTAGACTTTCAGACTATTGTAGGCTGGAGTATTTAGCTGGAGCAGGGACGGCGCTACAGCGCACCAAAATTGACCACTTCAAGAGTAAAAAACATATAGGAACTTGTAACTTTTACAGATATGAAGCGATTTTAAATATTTTTACATACATGATTTAAAAGACTAAAAATTAAATTTCTCAATTTTGATCTTGACTTTTTTGCAGTTTTGCCCTATAATTTTTAAAATAAAATTTCTGACATTTAGAAAAAATATGATGAAATTTTCTATAATTTTTAAATTTTAAAATAAAAAATTATCTTAATTTAATAGAGAGAAAAAAATAAATAAATTTTGAAGCAAAATTTTGAAACAAGTCTCAAAAATTTCAATTTTTTGCTGAAAAAGTATCCTTACATATTTAAAAATTTTAAAAAATTTAGAGTAAAACGTTCAATATTTTTTGACATTTTCTGAAAGACTGAATACGAATGAAAGCGTACATGTGTAATTTTTGAAAAGTTCTAAACGTTCATCCTATAACCAGCAGTAGTTAAAAATGATCAATTTTTGAAGAAAACTTTTTGAGCCTGTAAAAAATTTTGCTTGTCGATTTGGGTACTTCCAAGAATTAAATTATATAGCTCGATATGTTTTTAAAAGTTTCACAAAAAATTTTGATAGCCTACATGTAAATTTCATCATACGCGGCAATTTTTTGAAAAAAAATTATTTTTTAATTAATGAAAATTTTGACTTTTAAAAATGTATAGTAAACTTATACACTGTTGCATATTTCTCTAAACGCTTTTAAAATTTTTGTGTTTCTTTGATGTATATTCGTTTCCTTTAACCAAAAACAGTGTTGTGTTGTTACAATAACTCGCTATATATAGCGGTAGTTTTATAGCAAAAAAAAAAAAAAAAAAAAAATAAATAATAAATAAATAATAAAAAATTTTATTAGCTGTTTGTTTTATTTAAGGTAAGTTTTCTGATGACAACATCTCTATTTACTGAAAATGTTTTTGTTTTAATTGGGAAATTTTATCAGTTTAAAGGGTGCCCAAAGGAACTTTCCTTACAGGATAGGAAAAAAAATTCATATTCAATTATTTCGTGATCAATTCTGTTCTAGCAGAGAAACTGGATGAAAAGTTAACCGATTGGAAGGTGCTATTCGAATTAATTAATAAATTAATAAAATAAAAGGAGAAAAAGCCATCCTCAATAAATTAAATGCTACTCAAAGAAAAAATAAACTTGACCTTCCTGTCACTTACAAACATGTTGAACATATTTTGCGAAAAGTTTGTAACAGAAAATAGAAGAAACCCAAATGTAAGCCAATGTTAAAACAGCATTATAAGGCAAATATTTTAAATTTTGCACGCAAATACATCAAATGAACAGATGAGTTGAATAAATTAATATTTTCTGATGAAAAAACATTCAATTTGGACCGCCCTAATTCATATTCTTGCTACTGACATAGGAAATTCGTATATAGAAATGCAATTTCGGTGAGGGCAGTGTTACGGTTTGGATAGCCTCTTCTACTGCAGGAAAATCTAAAATATATTTTGTTCCAACTAAAATGAACAGTGCAATTTATAATGAACTGTTGGAAGATGCTCTTCTCACATTTATTATTGTTTTATTAGTTTTGAAATTGATTTTTGAAATTTGGCACCTTTTCTTTGACTTTTTGAAAAAAATTAAAATTTATTTTTAGTTTTCTAAATTCTCGCATTTATTGTATAATTTTATTGGAACATCGTTCACAGCCTTAGCATTCATAGTTGTTTTTTTTTTTTTTTTTTTGTTGTAAACATAGTGGATTTATTTCAACCTAACCTCAAAAAGAATTTTTTTTTTAATTTTACCTTTTTAAAATTTTAATGGCGTTATGTTTCTTATTGACACAGAAAAAAATGTCATTTTAAATTTTCATCCTGTTTTCATTACATAATCATTTGTTTTAATTAAATATTCCAAATATTTTTGCCTTGTTGTTTTACTTTAAGATTTTGTTTCCTAACCGCCAAAAAACATCCTTTTCAAACTTAACTAAACATTGATCTATGTATATATATATATAAATGTAATGTGTTTGTCTGTTTGTTGGCTTATAGACTCCTAAACAACTGAACCGATTTTCATGAAATTTTTACAGTAATGTCACATAAGCCTCGAAAATAAAATAGGCTGGCTACTTATTTTTTGGATTGGCGCAAAGGAAGTGATACCCCCCATAGGATACCAATATTAAGTATCGGATACTTAAGAGCCGCTGCACCCATTTTCTTGAATTTTTTGTGTAGAAGGATATTCTGTGCACCGAAATTCAAGTAAAATAGCTGCAGGGGAAGTGGTACCCCCCATAGGATGCCAATGTTTTATATCGCATATTTTAAAAACTGTTATAGTGAGAATGTTCAAACTTGTTAAGAGTTACTCTTATGAAAAACTACACCTTTGAAAATTAAAATAAAGGGGGTAGGCGCAGGGCGAGCAATACCCCCATATGATGCACATATTATATAAGTATCGCATAACTGAAGAACGTGGTTAAAGCCACTATAATGGAAAACCATAAATTTCAAAATAAAAATGAGCAGGGTGGACAGATCATAAAGCATTACATTAATAATAAGAATTATTTAATTTACAAAACAAGTTGAAATACAATACGTATGTAAATAAATAAATTAAATTAAAAAAAAAAAAAATATATATATATATATATATATATATATATATATATGTATTTTTTCACACTTATTTTAATTTAACAGTGCAACGAAGCGCACCGGGTTAAGCTATTTTTATATAAAATTCAATTTCTAACAACATTAAATATTTCATTAATTTAAGAAAATTCCTAAAAATTTACTAAACAAATCTAAATAACTATCATTCTACTTCAAAATTGATTTGATCTTATTACATAAAATTTCCTAGAATAATTTTGATTATAACAAAGTAATTTACTTAAAATTAAAAGACAACTCAACTGAATTAAATTTGTGGTCTTTGGGAAATGAACAAATGAAATTTATCTATCCATATATGCTAACAAAATGGCAAGAAAAACCAAGTAAATATTGAAATATAAATTTGTGAATTTAACACACAACTATTTCAGCTTAATTAACACTATATAAATTACTAATTTAAATTTAATATATAAATAGCTAAGAATAAATATAAGCAAGAAACTTTCTAAAATATTAAATAATGTAAGATGTAATAAGAAATTAAAACAAAAGGCCAGAGGGGGTGGGAAATAAAAGAATATTTTATTTAAACCCTTTTATGTATGATAAAGGACAATATTTATTAAAAACAGCAGCTGAGTTTAAATTACAACTATTAATCTCGTTGCTAGATTAAATATAAACTATATATTATATGGCATGTTTTAGAAGATTTTATTAAATAAATAAAGCTTTTTATATTGCAGAATTTAATTCTTAGCATATTTTTAAACTTTTTTCCAAGCTAAATATTGCCAAATGAAATATAAATGCCTATTTAAGGTTGCTATAATTATATATTTGTAGGCAGGTACTCTTTTTCATTTACCCAACACCCTTACATATACATGTATGTATATATCTAAATATATGTACATACACAAGTCTACCAACCTACACATGACAATTATTTTAACTGCGCACATTTAACAGGTAAACACTTGCCAAACAACTGGCTATAATCAAACACAAAAACTAATATTTGTGGTTTTACTTTAAAAAGTTCAATGGTTGTAGGGGAAAAATGTAATATACACAACTTTACAATATATACATTCAACACTCCATTACGTTCACATACAAGAGCTTAGATTTACATGTACATCCTCGATATTTCATACACTAAAAATGGGTTAAAACCAGGAGTCGTTGTTTTAAAATAAGGTTAATAACGGTATATGAATACAATACACTAAATATAGTTACGTACAAACAAAGGCAAATACACGTACATTAGAGTGTCCCGCAGAAAATAATTTTGCAGGAAGACCCCTCTAACGATGCGTTTTAATGAGCTGGATATGTAAAGAATGTTAAAAAAAACAAGTTGGAGTATATAGTACTCTAACTTGTTTATAGTACTTGTATATAGTACATGTGAAAATATCTTATATTGGATGTAATTACAAATATATTTACCTATACTATATCTATGTAAACTAACACTAAAAACTTTAAATAATTTGCATTTTCATGTAAAGTTGAAATAGAATCTATAATTCTATAAATCCTTATATCCCTATATACATTACTAGCTAACCCAGAAAACGTTGTTTTGCCATATAAGTTATTTCTAGTGAATATTTTGTTTTTTAACTAAATAATAACGAATGTATTGTAAGCGTGTGAGTATGGGTGGGAGTGTTGTCACCCTATTTGCTTTATTTTACGCCCTAAATTTTAAAATTTATAGCATTTAGTTCTGTTCTAAATAATAAAAATTATAGACTATATTTCCATCCAGATGTTACACTATTTGCCTGCAAATTTCAAGAAACTCGGCTTATTATTTAAGAAGATATTTCAAGAAAATCGGTTGGTTAGTTAAGAAGATAGAGGGAGGAAGAGCTTTTGACCTATTTTACGCCCTAAGTAATAAAAATTATAGGCTATATTTCCATCCAGATGTTATACTATTTGCCTGCTAAATTTCAAGAAAATTGGTTTATTAGTTAAGAAGATATAGGGAGGGAGGCTTTTACCCTTTTTGACATATTTTACACCCTCTAGCGGTGCGACCTATTCTCATACCTAAAAAATGCACGTACAAAATTTCATAAAAATCGGTCAAGCCATTTTGGAGAAGTTCAATTACAAACACTGTGACACGAGAATTTTATATATATAAAGATAAAAATGAGGTCTAAGTTTATTTATTGTTGTGTATCAAACATGTCTAAATGGCTGAACCGATTTTCACGAAATTTGACACACAGCTAGGACCAGTATCAAAGGTGGTTATAGACTTCTCTAGATCTCGATTGGAAGTTACAAACACTTTTTACGCCTACTTAAAAAAATCTTTTTGTTAAATTTTACACATTAGTAATGAAGTTATTTACGTTCCTGATAGGATTCCACGCACATATTTTACGCCCACTTTTTTAAAACTCTCAAACGGCTGAACCGAATAGCTTAAAATCAAAGCAGGATATAGTACCCCCCATATAAAGCAAATATTAATTTTTGCATATCTAAGGAACTATTATAGTGAGAGCCCCAAATTTCGTGTCAACCTATCCTATCCTATCATATCGCATTGATAAGATGAAAATACAAGGAATAGGTCCAGGGGTAGAAAAAAGAAAATATAAATTTCAAAATATAAATACAGTGAAAGTCTTAAAAAGTTTTAAAAATAATTTTCATATCAAATTTCGAATAAGGTGAATAGGTCCAAGGGAAATTGTAGCTCCCATATAAAGTAAATATTAATTATCGCATCAAATAGGGTAGCGAAGCGCACCGGTAAAAACTAGTAAATAATAAATTTAATACTTTTGAATTTTACAGATTTAGCATTTAGATATAATTACTTCGGTGCAGAACAAATATTCTATAAATGTAAGACAATTTTAAAATAAATGTAAGAAAATATTAAATGAAAAAATGGGTATGGTCCGATTTGACTGATTTAAAAACCGAAATTCAAAAAAATATTTGTGATAGATTTATGCAAGAGTGGGGCCCATAGCTTATACAGGAGCTTTAAAAAATCAAATAACGAGTTTTGGCCTACAACTCGGTTTACTTAGTTTATCTTTTCAATACAAAAATTCTCAATAAAATGCAGATTTCTCTGTGAAAGAACGAAGTCTCTAGCTTTACCTATGTAAGCTTCAAAAAGTTGAAAAAATCAAATATATCT
Organism: Protocalliphora azurea; assembly: GCA_932274085.1. NCBI lineage: Eukaryota > Metazoa > Arthropoda > Insecta > Diptera > Calliphoridae > Protocalliphora > Protocalliphora azurea. The sequence goes on from OW026520.1 coordinate 21,104,052, forward strand.
TAGTTCATTATTGTTTTTGTTGTTTTTCAGTACCTATGAAAACAACAACTATAAAAGAAGCAGACGTTAAATTAATAAAAAAAAAATAGATTTGCCTATAACTCGCTTGTTTTTGAACCGATTTGCTTGATTCAAAAAACTGAAATTCAAGAAAAATATTTATGAACGATCAAAATAAAAACCAAATTCGTAACTTATTTAGTACTTGGATATCGCTCAAAAATGTATTTTGTCTGATATCTCTGTAACTAATAGACCGGCTGAGTTAATTTCTTCAGCAGAAAAATTCAGAAATATTTTTCGATTTGGTGTTGTACAAACGAAGTCCCTAGCTTATATTGGGGCTTCAGGGAATCCAAAACCGATTTGAAAAACCGTTTTTTTTTTAATTATTATAGGTTCAGTGTCTATTTTACTTGCCACAAACGCCTGGTGGTGCTACTTGAGTCTCTCAAAATTGCACCCAGAGCAATGCGGGCACCAAGTTTATGTTTCAACGAAACCTAAATGAATATTACACCACGAATGCTGATGAAGTGTGTAGTGGCACAGAAAATATGTATTCCATTCTGCTGGTGTCTAAATATAGTCCACAAACTCTGTTTTAGTACCGCCAAAAAGAAACAACAAAACAATTTAGGTTTGCAAACTTTTTTAGTTCCTATCATAATTTATGAGTCAGAAAATATTCACTAGAAATAACTTATTTGAAATATTTTGCATTGCCCGATAAATGGAAATATATTGGAAAGTGTTATGCTATACTATAGTATTTCTTACATACTACTTTTGTGGAAATTTTAGATTCATAGCGACCAAAAGCGCTCATGAAGTATGTTGGTAGTGTCGGTCTGAATATACTATCTGAAAGTCTCTGAATAACTACTTAAGTCCTACGATTAAAACTCTGGTAAAAATGATTAAATAAATCTAAAACAATTATTTCAAAAGTATTCGAACCTAACTAATAAGGAGAAATTCAATCATTTTTAATAATAACGGTATTATATGCTAGCAAGAATTTTTGGGGTGTATGTCCTCCTACCTCGAAATTTTAAAAAAAGATTTTCCTCGGGACACTCTAACATACATACATCTACATTTGTAGACCGTATGATAACTACATGTATATATGCACATAACACCTTTTTACATAGATGTGTGACTGGAATTACATGAGTATTATATTGTTCTAACCCTTTTTGTCATAAAGGCATATTAAAAAAAAAACGTTCATGAAAATTGCGATATGTTGAAAGTTTTACGTGTAAAAATATATTTATATGAATATATTTCTATACATATTTTTGTTATAATTTTTGGTATATATTTTTTGAATCTTGAATATTTTTTATTTTGTTTCTTTCTTTCTGGCAATAATTTAAATTTTTTATGAAAATGTTATCAACTGATGAATATTTTACTTTCTATAACTATTGAATTCTTAAAACACTACGTGACAAATTGTGCATCATCATATACTGTCTCAATGATTCCAACGTGAAATAAAAGTATGCCATTAGATTACTAAAATCTCCAAAGGGTTTTTCAAAATTAGTACGAATTTTGATTTTTTAGACTCTTGCATTTCGAATATATTTTGGAGCACTTTATTCATGATGTGTGTAAATAAAAAACATTTAAATCAGTAAACTTTAATGTATTTATGGCTATTTATTGTTTTATATTAGTCTGTCGATTCCCACCAGAGAATCTGGTCTGTTTCACTTCAAAGAGCACTCCGCCCGATTAGAATTAGAATATAATTTGTAATTGTATTGTAATTATAAAAAAAATAAAAAATATATTTTACAGATCTTCTTTTAGATATTATATAGTATTTTTATTAAATGCCCCTCCCATTTTATGTCCACTTTTCATAACAAGATTGTATACAATATGTTCAACTGAATTGAGAGACTTTTTCACACATATACAGTTGCAAGGATAAAACATTCAACGGTATGTGATGTGATATTTGTTCGCATATATATTGCTTATAGCATGATCCTATGTGACAGCACTGTAGTGATTTTATTATCTGTAGCTATAGACTCTTGTTATACAGTGCAACCACGACTACCCATTATCGCGACGACCCATATATCACGACGGCTTAATTTTTAAAATTGCAGATTCTATCGAGACAATTTATGAAAAATTCGATTTATTCATGTCATTGGTTGTGTAATTACATCTCTTAATATGGGAAAAGTTCAACATATTTTAAAGCCAACGATTTCTCAAAAATTAGAGATTTTAAAAAAGTTTAAAAGTGGAGATCCCATAAACTCAATTTGCGTGAATTACAAGTTGCATAAGTCTTCGGTTTACCGCATTATAAAGCAAGAATTCGGTAGCGAATGGAGTGAAGAGGATAAAGTGCCCTTAAATATTTCACAAAATATAATTTAGGAAGAAAAAAAAAGAAGATCTTTCAACTAGAGGTATACTTGTAGCTCAAATGCCGACATAAAAAATTGGATTCAAGAAGAATTTCATGTGGAAAGTAACTAGGAGCAAATGGAATTATCAGATACGGAATCGGAGGATTTATACGATAGTGGTCTTGAAGAAAATAAAAAAAATCGATAAACATATGCTTACAATGGGCTTTGCAAAATGTTATGCCGACAACAGCACTATATGAACTATATGATTCAGCTGTTATTTTAAAAAATAATTTGCCAAAATAGCAACTCAAAATCTCCAATTTCTTCCGAAATGTTTAAAATGTAAATATATAAATATAAACAATTCTAATTTTAAAAATTACATAAAATTTTTTCAATAAAATTTTAAGTTCTGATATTGCGAAAATTCAATGATATCGCGAAAATCGAGCTTGTACTGTATATAACTTTGTCGAATATTTTTGCAGGTAAGAAAAATTGTTAAACGTTTAGTAAAAGCAGTTGTAAATTGCAAAATGTAAAAAAAATCAACATGACTTTTTTTTCTAAATTTCGATAAAAATCGTTATTGAAAAGGATTGTAAACTATTAACTACCATGATTTCTATTCTTACATATAAACTAAAATACATTAAATCTACGGATAATATAAATAATAGCAAATAATTGCACTTTCTATTAAATTTTGCTATTGTTCTAAACAATTTTGGAAATTTTTCCATAAAGATTTATATTTTTGGAAATTTCATCCTTGATGATTATTGAACTATTAGATTTTGCAATATAATGAGTAAAGCTGCTAATATAATGGCTCTTCACTACTTACAGATTAGCTGAATAACCTATTACTTTAACACGGTGATGAAATTAGAAGCAACTACTTACCTCATATTATTACAAGTAGGCATTTTGTAATGTCATTACTTAGATGTCATTACAAGAACTAATTGCTTCCGAGCTGTTCAATAACTCATTGATTTTAAAGTATTGCGGAAGTCATTGTTAGTGAAAACAATTAGAACTAGTTAGATTTTATGTTACAAATAACAAATTAAATATCTGAATATAAAAAGCAGTTTTTTTTATAAACTGCAATTCAAAATTTCAAAAACTTAACAATAACATATTCTTTTTTGGCGTACCAATTAAAGTATTTAAGTTGCAATTATGAATGTACATATTTACTATCCTACACAGAAAAGAATAAAATACTAAATTTATAAAATCAATTATATTTTTTTTTTTAATGAAATCGGACTTGTCACTCAATTTTTAAAATCAAATATGCAAATTCGTAAATGTTTTATTAAAAAATGTTTTTTTTCTCATTAAAAAAATTTTACTATTTATAAATCATGGTATATTAAAATTTTAATATGATTTCAGAGATATTTATAAGTAAAACAATAAAAATAATATTTAGGTTTTAGTAAATATTCATATATATATATATATATATATATATATATATATATATATATATATATATAAATATATATATATATATATATATAAATATATATATATATATATATATATATATATATATATATATATATATATATATATATTAATTAAATTGTAAAAAAATAAGCTAAAAATATGTGTGTAAATTCCATGATTCGTCAGTTCTGCTACTCGCCTGCTCAGCTATGACGAGACGTCTTCACTCGGTTGTCGCCCTGCTGCTTTCTACTGCTACTTTTGCCTGCTGCGTTTTTCTCATAGTTAGCCCCTAAATGGCTAGCATGGCCATTTAAGATCAAATCCACCGCATGCCCCTGACCAGAATATTTTTCGTACTGTGTATCCCATTGTTCTCCGGAAAACTGCGTTCCATCCTTTACCCCATCGATCAACTCTCGACCAAGAAAATAACAATATATCCTTTATTTTCTTATATTATATTCACATTTCAAAAAGTTATTTTTAGTAATTATGTGGGTCAAAATTCCAAGAATTTTGATCCTCACTTTTTCCACAGAGTTTTAGTTAATGAAATTACCCACAACTTTGGCAATTGTAAAGGAATTGGATCCAAGTTAAAAGCGAACTTAAGAAGGCTACTGGGAGTGCTCAATTGTGATTACTAATTTTAGATTCTTATAGAGAGATACTCGGAAAAATTTCGTAAAAGTACTTAAATTTTTTAAAAAAAAAAAAAGTAAAAATAATCTAGTTAGCAATTCATTTTTATGCAAATTGATACATAAAACAAAAAAACCGAAATGCTACAACTAGTGTATTTAGATTTAAACGTTAATTATTCCGTTCAAAAAAAAAATAATTAAATAAATATATACATATATATATATATATATATATATATATATATATATTATGTTTTATTTCAACGTACTACTTAGGAATGCGATTATCAACTTTGAATGGAGACTACGACTATCCTAGTTCTACCCGCTTATATTCATCTCTAATATGATAATCGTTAAGAAAAAATTCCTTTTATTTTTATGATTTGTAGTACTCTGATATGATTAAGTTCATATTGGGAACACCAATCTTTATGGAGGACTTTTTTTTCGGATTAATCGATTTTTGCAGTATATAAATCGAAATTACAACAGACATCAACTCTTTCTGGTTTTTGGATATTTTCATTACAAATTTTATCAGAGAAAAATATTTGAGTCAAATTTCATCCATCTAGGTGTTCCGCCCCGAGGTCAATTGTGCTTTCAACTCATGAGGCCCCAGAATATACTATATGTATTTTATAAAGTCTTAGATGAATATTTTTATATGTTAGAAACAGATGGACTAACTCAATATATGGCACCTTTTTTTTGATACTTTTTATGGTATAAAATTTAGAACATTAGTAATAAAAAAGTTATAAATAATGAAGCCTAATGATACTCTACTCCTTTGTGCGTTGGAACAAATTCTGCTAATCATGGCACTTCGGTTCAGAAAATAAAATGAAAATAAATCTGCAATTTCCAAATAGATGGTCCGCTTTCAGTAAAATTTCACACGTTGATACCAGAAAAATCAGTTCGATTGTTTTAAGTTGCTATATAAAATATTTTTATATTTTATTAAAATTTAAAGAAAAAAATTCTAGAAGATCCCCAAAAATCGAAAACAAAATAATTATAATATCGAGATATATATGTATATAATTAAAGGAAATATTTTTTAAACTTTTTTACTTCTAGTACGATGACTCATAGCTTAATGACGCTAGATATTTCGGGAAACAAAATGCAACAAATACCATATGAGGCATTACAAAAACTGCATTCGCTAACAAGGCTAGTGGCACAAAGGTAAGAAAAGTCTTTGAAATTCTATTAAACTTAAATTAAAAATTCTGAGGTAAAAAGTCGTGAAATAATACCCTCAATTCTCTAATTTTGTTTTAAATATTTAAGCAATTTGTATGCTACCTCTTCCTCAAATTATCACTCATTATTAAAATCAAAATTTTCATTGATCTTGCTTTCCCATCTAGTTGAATCAAAGTTCTTTGAAATCTGTTTTGAAATACTTTCTATAACATCTTATTTTATTTCATATCTTACTTCTTTTAGAAATCATATAACTTCCTTAGATGTCAATTGGGAGGCTCAATATGATACTTTGCGTTCCTTGCATCTAGCCGGCAATGATATCACAGAAGTTTCACCCTCCTCGCTACATGAAACAACTGCTGGTCTCAATCATCCTTCATCGGCTGCCATACAAACCATAACGAGAGATGAGAATCTCAAAGGATCACATATAACCTCTAATAGCATACCCGGCATGGGTCATTTGGGTAATAGCCACCAAACAGGCAAACCTTTTAATCGTTTACAAAAGCTTTTATGGCTGGATTTATCTAATAATAGAATTTATCATATAACACCAAATTTCCTACCAAGAAGTCTGATTACCATAGATTTATCGGGAAATCTGTTGAGCACCTTTCCCCATCAACTATTTGAACATTTATATGAATTGCGCATTATTTCATTGAGAGATAATTTACTACGTGGTGTTCAAAATAAGGAGCTAAGGCAGGTGCGCATGCATTTGGAAAAATTAGATATGGGTCAGAATTTAATAGAAGTGTTGGAAACTGATTGTTTTCAAACTAACTACTCGGATGTGCATATAAGAGCTTTGAATTTAGAAAAGAATTATATCAAAGAACTGCCACGAGAGGTGTTTAAAGAAATTGGTATTGTTCATTTGGTTTTGGCATTTAATGTTATAGAACGCATACATTTGCAGGCATTTGAGGGCATAGAAGATAGTTTGGAGTATTTGGATTTGGAAAGAAACTATTTGAATTCAGTGCCGGGAGCCATAAGAAAACTAAATAGGCTTAAGTATTTGTATTTGACTTCTAATAATATATGCCAATTGCAGAATTTACCAGAATATACAGAACATCTGAGAGTGCTGTCCTTATCAGGGAATAATTTTACCATGATACCAGTAGTGGGCTTAAAGAATTACACTAATTTGTCGTATTTGAATATGGGTTATAATTCCATTACTGATATTCCTGAAGGAATATTTGCTGTGGATGGCTGGGGTGCTAACTTGCAGACTATTTTACTGAGAAATAATAAAATTACCCATTTACATTTGGGTTCATTTACCGGCTTGGATCAAATACAAGAAATCTCCTTGAGCTTTAATGATATTAATATACACCATCCCATGGTATTTGAAAATGTTTCGAAATCTTTGAAAATCTTGGAATTGTCATTTGCTGTTTTCCCGGCCAGAAGTATGGAATCCATAGATCCTTTGGATGCTTTGTATCCCCTATCACAACTTATGTGGTTGGGTTTGGATAATAATAATTTAAAGTCTCTCAACAATGAATCATTTTCCAATATGAGGGAACTATCCTATATTAATTTGGGTTTTAATCAACTGAAATCTTTGCCCAAAGGTTTGTTTATACCCGAAGTTCATTCTCATCTAGTAGAAATTGATTTAGGCTATAATTCATTGGATCGTATAGCAGCTCAAACCTTCTACAATTTGGGTGATTTGCAGACCTTGAATTTGCAATCAAATAAAATAAAAATTATAGAGAAAAATGCTTTTTATAATTTGGAGTTTTTGAGATACATAGATCTTTCTTTTAACCGTATATCTAATATATCTCATCAAGCTTTTACTATTCTACCCAATTTGGCTTCCTTGGATTTAATGTTCAATAATTTGTGTTCTTTTTCCTTGAAGTCATTTCATTTTGTGTCCAATACCACAACACCTTTAAAGCTGAATTTGACCTACAATCGTATAGCATACTTTGAGGATCAATTAACTTCCTATATGTATATCTATCATTTGGATATGAGCAATAATTTACTCACGCGCACTGATAGCTTCTCTAATTTGGCCAATACCTTAAGGTTCCTGAACTTGGCCAATAATGAAATACAATCTTTGGCCAATCATGCTTTTGGTGATTTGGAATTTTTAGAAATCTTAAATCTTTCTAATAATAATATTACTTCCTTGAGGAGAAGAAGTTTCCAGGGTTTGAATTCTTTACAAGAATTGGATTTAAGTTTAAATAAATTAGATCAACTGCAAGTGGAGCAATTTTCTAATTTAAGGAAATTAAGAATATTAAAGATTAACTCCAACAAACTAAAAGCTTTGCCACGAGAAGTGTTTATGAACACACGCTTGGAATATTTGGATATCTCCGATAATCAGCTGACTGTATGGCCAGTGCCTGCTTTTTCGGATGTAGGTTTTACTTTGCGCAGTATACAAATGTCCTCCAATATGCTGGAGTATTTGGACTCTAGTATGTTCATCAATTCCCAGTTTTTATATGACATCAATTTGAGTAATAATAAAATCACGGTCTTGCCCGATAATACCTTCAGTTTCCTAAACAATCTTACAAATTTGGATTTGTCAGCCAATCCTTTGGTCACCACCAATCTCAAAGAAATATTCTTACACACTCCTCGTCTACGGAGACTTAAAATTTATAACATGGGCCTCTATATTTTACCTCAACTAAATTTACCTTTGCTCTCCTATCTCGATGTGAGCGGCAACTATTTGCAAGAGCTTTCCTCCCTACACGAAATGCGCCAGCTAAGATTTGTTAACATTTCACACAATAAAATCGTCAATGCGTCCTGTGCCGTCGAACACCTACCCAATTCGGTAAGAGTTTTGGATTTAGCTCACAATCCTTTAAGAAGAATCTCCATACATGACATGGCTACCTTGAGACATCTCTCCGATCTCAATCTTTTAGATGTTAAAATTATCAATCCTCTAGCCTTTAGCAAACTGAAATCTTTGAGAAAACTTCAACTTACAGCCCACTCTAATTTAGGAGATATAGTATCCCGTCTCCCTGGTTTGCAAGAACTAAGATTACACTGCCTGGACCCCAATATAGGTCCCCAACTATTCCAGAAACTCCTTAACAATACCAAACTTCAACTAGTAGAAATATATGGTGCCAATATCCAAACAATATCTCCGGATGCCTTAGAAGGTCTAAGCCGCAACCAAAAACTACAAATAAAAATATCACATACAAAAATCTCCGATTTACCTCCGGGTATATTTTACACTCTACGATCAGTGCCTCATTTATCAATAGATATATCGCATAATAAAATTAATGCTTTGGCGGCAGATAGTTTTTATCCCAATAAAACCTATTGGGATACAGTGGGTACACGCAGCATTATAGGTGGAGTGGATACTTCACATAATCCTTTGGAATGTGAATGTGGCTTGGTATGGTTCGGCCATTGGCTGCGACGATGGCTAAGAGAATCGGCTCAAATAAAGGTCATACAAAAGGATGACATGAAGAAAATGGTGCAGGTAAGTAAATAAACAAATTTTTTCTTTGGCTAAAATCTATGATTTTTAAGTTTTTATTGATTTCATTATTTTTACTTTGGAAAAGAATAATTAATGGGTCGATTGTGTATGGCAACCGAACTTTACTTGTGTTGCCAGTTACCGAAATGTTATTACAGATGGCAACTGGCAACTGAAAGCTCTCAACTCAGTTGCTACAATTTACTGGTTGCCGAAAACTTTTTAAGACAAAAAATTTAAAACCAAGTATTTTTGTTTCGTTGCATTGTTCATTTACTTATTTACATTTATTTCAGTTGTTGAGCTTTCAAAATAGTATTTTCAATAACTCTTTGATAACTGAAGGAAAGCTGTCATTCATAATATAAATTTACTTATAGGTTACGTTGCCAGTAGGCAACACAACTAAAGTTCGATCGCCGTACATAATCGACCCATAAATTATAGTTTCTAATGGATGGATTTTTCTAATGAATGGAATTTTCTAATGGATATGAATACAATAAAATCACTTTACAATGTCATTTCCCAAAAAACCAAGAAACGATACCGTATCATAAATGACATCAATATTTTAAAAATATTTGATAAAATATGGACATATTTTTTCCTAGAAAAAAATTTTAAACATTTTCCTTAAAACAAAAAAAAAATCAAGAGATTTGTCTATAAGTATTTTATTTTCCTACAAAATTTTGAGATACCAAATCCTTTGTATTGGAATGTGCACAATTAGCATACATTTTAAGAAGAACGGTCTGTGGATAACTGTAATCTCGCTTTATTTGGAACAGGAGAAAGATCGAAATATCAAGTTCTTTAACATCAAATTTTGCTAATAATTTAAAATTGCTATTTCAAATATCATTTAGTATGGTAAGGATGAACACTCCAGAATGTATTGCAAAATTATCGCTCTACTTAAATTTATTGATATCATTACTAAATAAAAATTACGATATTATATTCGAATTTACCTTTTAGAAAACAACCTATATCATTTTAGAATTATAAATGATATCATTCTTGAGCCTCTTTATCGTCAAAATGATAACATTATGATACCATTGCAATTTTATTTGGTTTGTTGGGTTAATTTCATTTATTGATTTATCATATTTTTACAGTCTTCAAAAAAGGTATACATTAGCCTTTAATTCAAATAAAAATCTACTTCATTCTATGATACCATTTCTCAAAATTTTCATCCGCATATTATACTATCCTGAGCTACAACTAAATTAAAAAAGGTTCTTTGTGGGTTCTTTGAATTTTTTCTTATTTCTGCTAAAGGAACAATATGAAAATTTGATATCGTAAGAAAGGCCTTTAAGATGCGCATTTAATAAAAAAAAAGTTTGCACCAAGTCCGACTCGTTTGGAAGTCTTGTAATTTTTCACAAAAAATTTTGATATTTGAATTTTTTATACATAAATGTTTAAAAAAATGAGAACAAAATAATAGAGTATTACCTTCTAGTTTCGGTATACCTTTTTTTCGGTTTTTTTTTAAATTCGACCTTGTTTGAATTTTATTCGATTTTTTCGAAACATATTTTTCTTCATATACAAATGTTTCTATATGAGGACATTTAAATTTAGTATCAAAATAAGAGTATTTTTAAAAGCCTTTTAATGATATATAACACTTTATACTTCTATTAACAAGCAGCGAAATAAATTAAGTTTAAATGAAATACTAATAAAGGTATCTGTTTACGATTTATTAAACTCAGAGAGTAATTTCGTGCTGTTAGTCACAAAAAAGAATCGCTCCCTGTACGTTACACTGAAAAATGTTTACGCATAAATATAAGAATTTACTTTCATTGATTTTAGTTCATAATATTTAAGAATAATATCCTAAATATTAACACTTTTTTACATTTACTTAAAATAATTTGTTTAAATTTTCATTTACATATATTTTCAATTCGTAAAATAATGTTTGAAATTTTCTTCGGAAAATTTTATGTTTTTAATGATTTTTAGCTACATTATGGAAACAGAACAGAAGCGCCTTTTATCAATATGATGTGCTGCAGAATGCGAGCGAAGTTATGCAAATTTTTAAATATTATTTTTTTACAGATTTTCCTTGGAATTTTGCCATTTTAAGGCATTTGTTATTATTATATTCTATATATAACTATTTTAATTTATCATTTACAATCAAATCGAATAAAACTGAACCAAAGATTTAACAAAATTTTTTCAAAATTTCTAATATTTTCATTATGAACAATTTAATAATATCTAAAAATTTTATTTTTTATGAAATAAGTTTTGCAAAAAGTCATGTTCGATTCATAATATTTATGAAAAAATTTTTCAAATATATGACTATTTTTTTCTGTGTACTTAACAGGTATAACATATACATATATAAGTTGATATGAATTCCTAATTAAATGATTCAAAATAGCGATGTCCGTCTGTCTGCGAAACCTACTTCTCAAAGGTTTTCGATAACTGAAAGACAAGTTTTTTTCATTAATATACCTAAAAGGGTCATTCAAAAATTTCTACTGAAAATCACCAAAACCTGTGTCAATTTAATCGTTCCATAAGTAGCCAAAATTTGGTCCATAATTGGCCATAGCTCCTGTAGAAAAACCTCTTCCAAAAATCACTTTAACATGCATATGATTATTAGCATTAAGAATATATTTGACACCAATGAGTTTTATATAACTAGATAACATAGTACTTAATTTTATAAATGACTATAGTACCCATATAAGGTCCATTTCCGGAAAGCGCATTAATACCATATAAAATTTTAAAACCAACATAATGTTATACATGCTAATGATTTATAGATATATAATTCACACTTGTAGCAAGAATCGATTCATAATTGATTCATATAAGATAACTACCTAAAATCAATTTGAGACACACACTATGGAATCTCTTATGACAGATTATAGCTTTTTTACTTAGGATAGCTATTCACTTGAATAATGCTCATTCAAACTATTCGAACAATTTACTAAGAAATTCACTTTTTCTAAAAATGGTTAGTTTTCATTTTTGTAAACATATTTTAATGAAAAAAGATGCCTTATATTACCATTTTGAGCTACTTAAAATTTGACAAATAAATAAATGCAGAAGTGTTTTATCTGATTCAATGAATCAACTATACGAAAGAGGCGAGAGATTAGAACCTTTTTTCACTTGAAAAAAAAAAAAAAAACTATACACATTCATACATCCAACATACCTGAGTATGCAAAAATTGGACGACTGTGGACTGGCTCCTATATAAATATATGATATAAATATCTTTCAAAAAAGTATAAAGCACTTATATGTTCTTAAGGAATTTTTGTAATTAGAATGAGCGGTTACGATATGACAACTTAAAGCCAAAATATGCTATTTATTTTTTTTTTCGAAATAATATAGTAAATAATATTATTTTTAAATATCTATATTTATATGTATTTAAAGGGTGTGACTTTTTATATAATATTGTATAGTCGCACGATAGATGAAATTTAATTAAAAAACTTTATAACAATTTTCAAAAAATATCACACTATATAAAAACTGGGCAAAAAAGGGGCGTGTTTCTCTTTCAGACTAACGTTTATTATTTAAAGTATTTTTTGATCTTAGTGTATATCAAATTTTATGTGAACTGCCTTCAAGAAAGAATAAAGAATTGTTTGCAAAAGTTGACATTGCATTTTGTATTAATATTATATTTTCCTTCAGAGGATTTAAGATACATATGGGGAATTCTCTTTTTATATTTTTAGCTTTAAGAAACCGACATTAAACATATATTTTTAATTTATTAATAATTTTAAATGAAAATCATGTTGAATAAATATCTTATATTTAAAAAAAAAAAAAAAAAATAATTTTCATTTATTTATTTAAAATCTTTTATATAATTTATTATATATTTACACTTTTTATTAGCTTCCTGCATTTCAAGCAACAACACCGTTTTATAGACAAATTTTGTGCATCTCTGTTTTTAAAATACAACCCATCATTTCATCATCGCCATAGGTGGTTGGGGTATTATGCGTTTGTGCTGATGTTTGTAACGCATAGAAAAAGTTATCTAACACCCAACTTAAAGTATACCAGTTGACTCAGAATCACATTTTCAAATCGATCTAACGATGTCCGTCCGCCAGGCTGGACGGCTTGCTGGCTGTCAATGTAAACCTTGTGCACAATATATTTTACACACTCAAAAATTCCTTAAACATATGAATATTTTAATGAAATGCGGTGCAAAGAGATATGTACAAGTATCAATTTTCACGCCAAATTTTGTGAAGATCGATCCGCAATTGACCATAGATCCCATATAAACCCGCCTTTGGTCCATAATTTATCAAAACTCCTATATAATTTAGCAAAACTCCCATATAAACGGGTTATTCTGTATTTGTATATTTTATTTTACATTTAGAAAAGTGGCCACAGATGTAATACAGGTCCCCTTCCCGAATTTTTATTTAGATTCTTTAGATTAACCTTTGACGCAATTGTGTTAACAACACTTAGTGGAGTAAGGCTATAAAAATTCAAGACCTAAAATGGTTCAATGTGGTACCGGCAAGCACTTAAAGTTAAAAAATCCAAAAAAAAATTTTTTTGAAAGTAACACGTTTTTTTCTTTTGATTCCCGTAATCGCGGATTTTAGCACATGAGTCCAGTTTTTCTAATGTAAACTGCAAACACTTGTAGAAATACGCCCACTTGTGTTCAATCAATATGTCGTTGATCAATGTTAAATTATATTGAGGAAAAGTGGTGAAACAAAATTTTTCAAAACTTTAATTTGTTGCAGTTTTTCGATTAGAGAATTTACGTCGTTTTCTCTATTCTAAAATAAAGAATGGAGGCTTTTTGTTCTTGTAATTATGAGTGGTTTGAAATATATCTCGTTAATGTGCCCTCAATAGCAGCGCTATAGCTAGTGCCCAAACTAGGGGAGAAAAAGCGTGAATGTCCAAGGAATAGAAAGGAATTGATAATACTGTGGATTATAAAATTTTCTCTGCATGGTACACGCCTCTTTTTTTCCCACAATTATTATATATGTAATGTTTATTTTTAATTACTAAGAAGCATAGTAACTCCTTTTTTTTAAAAAAAGTGGGCATAGCATAGAGTCAGTATATATATATTCTTTAAGTATATATATATGTGCCAAGTTTAATTTGAATCAGTTCAGTAATTTAAACAAAAATTTAAAATAAACCAAGTAAAAAATAATATGTCAATATTATTCATTTTTTTTTTTTTTTTTTTCATTAATTTTTAATGCTTTTCTATTAATTTTCATTAAAAGCATCTTTATCCGTTCGCTGCAATTTCTCATAAAAGCTATTTCGCTCAAAAGATAATAATCTCAGAAAAAGAAAATATTAACAAAAAAACACTTTTTAAAACAAAACAAATTTTATTTTAAAGTTTTTCAATTTATTTTGTTTATTTTCATTTTCATTAAAAACATCTTTATCCATTCGCTACAATTTCTCATAAAAGCTATTTCACTCAAAAGATAATAATCTCAGAAAAAGAAAATATCAACAAAAAGACACTTTTTAAAACAAAACAAATTTTATTTTAAAGTTTTTAAATTTATTTTGTTTATTTTCTTTTCTTATTTTCTTTTATGTTAAAAAGCTTCCCTTAATTACAAGTGATTTACGCGTAAGCGTTTCTTTTATTTTATTCTAAAAATACTTTTAATAAATTCTTAAAAATCTTTAAAATGTAAACTTCTGTTTTTTATTATTTTTCAGCGAGCCCGTGCCAACACCTGCCATGATCCCACCTCTGGCAAACAATTGCCCATATTAGAAATATTTCCTGAAGATTTACTCTGTCAAGCCAGTGCTTTAAGTAGTTCCAGTGAAAAACTATTTCTTATATCATTTATGGTAATTATAGTGCCACTATTTGGTATGACACTTTGATAATCTTAAAATTTTTGGAAAAAATACTATAAATAAAGCTTTAATAGAAAACAAAAAGAAAGCTTTTAAGTTTTTTATTTAAAAGAAAAAAAGTGTAAATTATGAAATATATTATTACAAAAAAGAAGAAAAATTCAATTAACAAATTTAAAGAAAATGGAAAACGAATTTCCTTCCCTGTGTATTTATTGTATAAATTAGGTACTATTTATGTAAAGAAAACGAATGCTACAGTGTACAGTTTAATTAAAGTAATTTAAACATTATATATAAAAAAAAGAATTGTTAAAGTTTTATACCCCCCCCCCCCCCCCCAAAAAAAAAAAAAAAATTAAAGAAATAGTAACACTCGAAGAAATTAAATAAACTAAATAATGTTATGCCATTTAAGGAATTTATTTCATAAGTAAATAAAATTATTATGAATAATTAAAAAATTTAGATAACAATTATTTCAATTATTATAAATTATAAAATAAAGGAAAATAAAGGGCCATTGATTCCTAAAATACTTATTGTATTGTAAAACAATATACATATATAAATAAATTAAATTAAATATAAATAAATTTAATTAGTTTATAAATAAAAACACTTAACTACAATTAATATATATAGTTTATAAAAATTATTAATATAATTTAATTACTATAAAGTAATAGGCCATATAAAAATTATCCGCGGTATTTTGTCCCTAGATGGTTTTATTGTCCATATATTGGTTAAAAAATTCAATTGTATCAAAATAACATGTGTTTGAAAGGTGACATTTCTAGTAATATTTTTGTGTGAAGACATTTCGAAAATGAGTGTAATACAGTGCAAGCTCGATTTTCGCGACTAATTAAAAACCAGACCAGCACCGCAAAACAGACTTTTCGCGATAACAGTGCCCAAAATTTTATTAAAAGAAATGTATGCGATTTTTGAAATTAGTATATAAACGTTGGAATGACACATACACTGCCTGCCACTTGAATAAGTATATCTCTTAAACTAAAGTTCAGAAAAAAATAATTTTTTGCGCAACCAAATTTCAAAGTGTTGGCTTTAGCTTCCTGAAGAAGTAAAAAATATGCGTATTTTTTTATACTAAAATTATGTATTTATTTAAAGACATGTATTTCTGTGGTACTTTTTCGTGTGTCACTTGAATAAGGAATATTTTAAAATTAAGCAAACTGTAATTTATTTTTAAATTTTAGGTTATAAAAATGAAATCTTCCAGCATTCAATTAGTAATGAGTACTGCTACCATTTTTAGAAATAATTATATTAGTATATTAGTTGTTCTTGATTTGAATAATGAAGCGTCGCAGGCGAAATTTTTTGTTAAATATAAATAATACAGAATTTTTGCGCAAATGAATACACAAAAATACTTAAATGAATGATTCTGTAAAGAGAAATTATCAAATACCAACATTTTTACTAAAACAAAAGTTTTGAGGCTAAAAGCAAAATAAAAAGGCTAGATTTAAACTTAAAAACGCTAAACTGGCAATACTGGTTGTTAATACTGTTGCCTTGATTTGTTATTTATCGATAAAGTGTTTCTGCAGGATTGGGCGGAATTAAAAGTTTGATCATTTGATTTTCATTTGCATTTTCTTTGCTATTTTTCTTAATAAAATCACAATTGTTCCTGGTTGTTTTGAAAAAACATCCTAAGTTATGTTAGGAATACATTCCTTACAATTATTCGTTTGTAATACCCTATAACTTTAACATTTGCAATAGACAAATTGAAAATATTTACATAAATATTTAATAAAAAATCCTAGTTCAAAAGCTGGCATAGAAAACAAATAGAATTTAATACCGGCTGTATAGAAAATATTTCGCAATATTCAACATCATTCAAACTTATGTTGTTTTCCACTGCGCCTTTTTTTTGCTGGTCCATAAATATTGATAATATTTTAGACAAGTTTAAATTTCAATAATAAAAACTAAATAATAATATTTAATATTTATCTTGGCCAAATTTATACCATTTTTTTCACATTGTAGAAGAAAATGTTTCCTATATTTATTTATAATATTGTTCCTTATGGAATTTTTAATACATATAACTAATAAATACAGCTAAATATCCAAAACCGAAATGTTTTCGATTTTTTTTTCACTTAAAATTATAAAAATACTTGAAAAATTACTCCACTTTAGAGTCATCCTATTTTATATAAACTAATTTCATAATAAAAAGCGAGACATTTCTAGAATACTGAAGGTCTTAGCTAGTATTTGATATAAATTTTGTTGCTAAATTTTAAATATATGATATCGAAATTTCCGAAATTGAATCGAGTAAATCACTCCTGGGTCCTTCGTTCACTCACAGCATTCTCACCGTACACTACAAATTTTTCGAAGCATTTTTCCTAGTTGTAATAAGCATCACTTGCCGTATTTCTTCATCTATTTTCATTTCATTTTCAAAACAATATAAACCTTTACACGAGCGACGAATTAAAGAATGGCCTTTAACCAAAATATAACCTGAAATGTTGTCTTTCAAATTTTAAAAAATGGAATTAGTGTTTCCCCATATATGGGTATCAATACCATGTAGTAAAAAAAACCGCGGAAACTTTTTATACAACCCAATATAAAGAAATTTAGCCAAGCATTACAATAATAAATAGCAACAATATAGAGTTTAATAAATAAATTAAAAAAGAATATTATTAAATTTGCAAAAATTATATTTAACAAGGAAACAATTAATAAATATAAATAAAATTTTCGCATATAAATATACTGAATGATAATGTACAGAAAAAGTATGTATGTCCTTTCTTAGAAAATGATTAGCAACTGTAATGTTTAATTAAGAAGAAATATGTTAAGTTTTAATTAGGAATATATATTTAAAATATTAATTCAAATTGTGTTTGAAATATTTTCTATATTAAAATTAATTATTAATTTTAATCTTTTTGATTTAGATTTTTTTCTTAAAATAACTGCTTTTGTTTCAAAACATATTTTTCTTTAAATTTCAAAGCATATTAAATTTTCTGTTTTAATCAATTGCACAATATTGCAAATATTTATTAGAGTCTGAGTATTTTTGTATGATCCAACTTTTGACTAAACTTTACGATGCACTGTGGGACCGAGAGCAAAAAATTGATAATAAATCTGTGTCTGCTTAACTGCTAGATGGATCTAAATTTATGTGAAGCACTTGACGAAATAAAGACAAAAAATAAACAAACCTTCTTACGGTTGGAGTAAAATTTTGCAAAGTTAATTTATAGATTTTAATCCAATTATAAACATAATTTGTGTAAACTTTTTAAAAGATTTAAAATCCTTATATGGCCCATTAACAAAAATGTTTAACTTGACTGAAACTGACTTCAAGTCTTAGAAAGTTTTGTGATAATACTAATTTGGACAAACGGGTTACAGATCTGAACTTCCAAGACTTGAAACTAATATTTATAATTATGATTGTTGTTCAAATTTCAAAAATTTTAAAAAAGGGCTTGAAATTAACAAACTTTTCCCATTTTTCTACACTTTTTATTCGCGTTTATACTTTTCGATCTCATTCGATGTTGTTAAACTAAACGGATTTTGTGGATAATTCTACAGCTCCTTTATTATTGTACTGACTTTCGAAAGCTACAAATAGGGTAATCGAATTTTTATTTCAAAAATTTTTAATTTTTTCTGTGTGCTCCTCAAAGGAATACAAATTTTGAAACAGGGATTGATGACTGTTTTAATTATGTATATTTCGCACTATATCCCGTTGATGTGCCCTAAAGAGGCAACGCAGTAGATAGTCTTAAATTTTCAAAAGCAAGAGCGAAAAATTTTTTAAAAATGCAGTTTTTCGCGAGGCAGATTCACAGTTTCATATGTAATAGCTTGGACTAAGTCCACAGTTTTTTGTTATTTTACATAAGCAAATCTAAGGAGCTCTACAAATAAATATGATAAAAAAAATTTATGATTTTTTTGAAAATTACGCAAAAATTGCATTTTTTTGTGTTTTATATAACAAATTGCAATTTATACAAATCTTCGATACAAAGATATAACAACGACGATAAATATAAATGATCGGTACCATACAAATATCGCACAGTGTTTTCAAAACACTTTCTTTTGGAAATAATTCTGTAACTAGTGAACCGTTGGCAATATATAAACAAAATTTTATGTGATCAAAGCTGACGTGTTTTCTAGTTGATTTGGAGAGCACAGATTGCTAGCGGGGTTAGAGGATAGACCTCCAAATGTGGTTACCTCGGGTAGGTATTTTTTTTAATTTGCCAAAAATTTAAAATATTTCTTATAAATCTTTATAAAAAAACAAGTTTATATGTATAGGTTATCAATTTTAGTTTTAGAGATATTTAGGTCGAAACAAATTTTACCTTAATTTTTGACCTAGTTTTTTTTAACGTTTTTTAAATTGTAGGTCTTAATTCCGGCCTTACAAATTTTTGAAAATATCTACTAGATTTCTCACTAAATTCTAATTCATATTGCTGCAAGAGTTATATAAATATATCTATTCGACAAAAAGTTATATTAATCTGAATATGAAATTTTAAAAAAATTTCACATTTTTCGGATTATTTTCCAAAATGTGGTAATATTCGTCAATTTCTAAAATATTTTTTTTGTTCCGGACTATAGAATTTTTATAATGGCTTTAAAATTAATCTTAACGTAAATGCATGTAAAGTAAAACCTGAGGTGCCCTATCCAAACTTTGTCAATTTTGAAAAAGTTTCTTCATTTTTTTTTTTTTTTATTGTTGAAAAACTCTCAAATGTTCAAGCCGAGATTAACAAAAAAAAAAAAAAAATATATATATATATATTGGTTATATATCCACATATGTTGGTTAAACATACAAAAATTATTGTCTGAGCCACGCCTTCGGCAATGGCCAGGTAATCATTTTAAAGAAAAAAGTCAAGTTTTTAAACAAGTTTTCCCTAGACTGACTTTTTAGTGTTTTGATCAAATTTGCTTCGACCTAAGTGTCTCTTAAACTAAAGGAGATAAACTACATGTGTAGCCATGTTCCTTGCAGAGGTTTGTAATGACTACCTATATGTAAAATTTTTTAACAGTCAAGTTATAAATGAAATTTTGACGAATTAAAAAAAAAATTACAACCCGAGGTGACCAACTTTGTAGGTCTGCCCTCTACTCCCATGACCAACTAGACACCTGTGCTCCTCCAAATCAACTCGAAAATACCTCACTCTCATCATATAAAATTTTGTTCACAAGTTACGGAATTATTTAAAAAAAAAATCATTTGGGACCACAGTGTGTTAATAGTAGAAAACGAGGCACTTTTGTCAAAACACATATACATGATTTTTAAATATTTATTCAAAATAATAAAAGGAAAAATAAATTTAAGGCAGTCTTGACCGTTAGACGGTTAAGTTATCTCTTACGATGAAAAAGATAGAGCTTAAAATGAAATTTTCAGGGCTAAAAGCAAAATAAAAAATTGCTAAACTGGCAACACTGTTTGATGTACTTTTTTTGCTTTCGATAGTCGGCCAATATTTACAAGTAATACAAAGACCAAATTTGAATTACTATTCACTTCAGATTAAGTTTAAAAATCTCTTTCTATATTCTGATCTTTTATCAATTGTCCAAATCTTATTGCAAAAAGGCTACTTTACTTATTACTAATTCCGCTTGTATCAGACAGAAGGCAATTTTTATCAGAAAGAATTTAGATACTCTTTAGAATTATTTTATGTAACTAATTTTACAAATTTACTAGGTGTATTCTCATCAGTAAAAGGCATATGATGAGGTGTTTACTTATCTACGAGAACCTGCAAAGCGAACAAATATTCTCAGACCCCATGACAACTCGTTAGCTAAATGAGAAATGAGTATGAAAATTCTTAATAAAGATAAGAATATTTGCGCTTCATGAATATTTAACTAAAAGATAATGTTAAAATAATTGCTCTGCTTTGTGAGAGCAATAGGTTTTACTTCCTTCTTCTGAAAATAAAAACAATAAAATTATTATATTTTTTTTATTATTTCATTTCTTTGTTTCATTATTTTATAAAAAATAATACCTAATAATAATAATAAAAATTATGTTATATTCATAAATTTTAGGAAATTTTTTTTATGTAAGTATGTTTTTTTACACAATTTGTTTAACTATATTAAATTCTATAAAAATGTGTTTATTTAATTTTCATTTATCAAACAAAAATATTTATTTTAAAAAGACAATCGTGATACTAATTGTAGAACAAAAACCAAAATAAAAAAACTATTAACTAATAGTTTTACAATTCAATAAAAAGCAAAAAGAATAAAAATAAAAAATAAATAAATAAATAACTATATTAATAATAAGTTTAATTAAGCAAATAACACTATGTAATAAAAGTAGTATCTGTAAAAGAATTTAGCATAATATTTAAGAAAATTTCACAATTATAATGAAATTCATTATCTCCCTTCAGTTAACTTTATTTAATGGAAAAAAAAAATAATAATAATAATAAAACAGTCGAATTTTCCACGACTTTGGTCTTTAGCTGAATTTAAACAAATGTATTCAAAATTAAGTTATATATTTTGTATATAATTATTAAATATGTTTAAATAAATTAACAACAAAAAGTCCAATTTTAAATAACAAATAAAAGACATAAAAAACATTAATTAAATATGATTAATTACAAACTGAAAATATTTAAATACAAAAGAACTGATGCATTTATATTAAATTGAACGAAGTTACTGCAAATTTTTTTTTTTAAATTCAATATTCGCAATTTACATTCTTTTGAAAGGCATTTGAAGTTATTTTAGATTTTATTAACATTTCAAATAATTCTTTATAAGGAAATGAAGCTTACTTTTGGGATTTATTTCAAATGCTTTATTTTTTATTTAAAACTTGCATAATATAATATTATTTTTATTCCATAAATAGATTTTCAATATTTGATTAAAACAACAATTTTTATAAATCAATAATTTCTGTATAATTTTCCTTATTATCGGTAATTTGGCCCCCGAAATTATGCTAAATATTTTTTATATTTATCACAGTAGATTATGCAGTTAAATTTTTATAAAATTCCTTAAATATGCATTTGAATTATTAACTTCAATTTTATGAAACATTTTTAAACTTAAAAATATTTATTTTATTTTTAATTGTTGTATCCCTGAAAAACTTTATACAATCAAATTATTATCATTATTTTATTTATTTATTTATTTTATTTTTTTAATAACAAAACATACACTTTAAAAATTTATTTAGTTTATATTTTCTTTTATATAAAAATATATTTTATAGTAATTAAAGGAAAACACTTTGTAAATAATAACGACACAATATAATTAAAATAAATTACACGAATTTTTAACCAAAACAAAAAAAGAAACAAATAATAAAAATAGAAAATGTATAATTAAAATGAAATAAAAGCATGTGAATAATAATTATAAATTAAAAAATAATAAATGAAGAAACAAAAAACAGAAAAAAGAACAAAAACCAAGGAAAAAATAAAATGAAAAAAATATTAAATATTAAAAAAATATGTGAACTTTTTTTAAGGGCAAACAAAGAAAAGGTAAGTAAAATTGTTTAACAAAAATTTTTTTTCTAATAAATTTTATAATTAATTTGTTTAAGTCCCAATAACAAAGACACCTTTAAATTTAAATGTTTCTGTTTTCAAACTAATTTACCCCTAAATGTATACTTTATATTTTTCCCCAACACAATTTTAAAATCCCCTAATTTTAGTTTCAAATTTCTAAACAAAAACCACAAAATTACCAAATAAGCTTTATTTTGCCTTAAATCTCAAACCTTTCAAAATGATGCTTTTTCCATATACTTCTACAAATAAACATGAGACCGTTTGTCAACCAAAAGGTCAGACAAATGACCAACTTGTTCATATGATACATATAAACTATACATATAGTTTTTGAACTCATTTAAAATCGCATTAAAAATCAAAAGCGAAACAAAAATAAATGTTTGTTAATTTTAAGCTCATGCTTAAATTAAACTCACAGTTTTATTTTTTAAACAAGATTTATATACAAATACCACACACACATGCAAATATAAACTGACAAATACCTTCATCTGCATCTAAAGTACATATAAGCCTTTTTTCCCACTCACAAAAATATTTTGTATAGCAGCTTTTTGGACTGGATTTGTTCGTAACCTTTCTACTCTTTAGTATATGAAATTTTACTCTCTGCCATACAAATGTGTGCACAGCAAGAAAGACAGACAGACAATTTTGCCTTTATTAAATATGTTATAAAGAAACCTCAAAAATGTTTTTAAAAAGTCCTTTTTTGTTTGCTGGTTTGCATAAAGCCTCCTAAAGTATGCTTTCATATAAAACAAGAGTTAAAAAAATTTAAATAGTTAAAAAGGAAAATTTTTTTAATGTTTTCTTTGTTTCATTTATATATTCTTTATAATCTTTTCTTCAAAAGATAAATATATATATTTCAATTATTTTATCAGTTTATTTTGTGGTTTTTGCTTAAGTAATTTGTTTATTTATTATTTTTACTCCGAAAGCCTTAATGTAGGCAAAAGAATTTGCATATATAATTTTTATATTATTTTAATGATTTTTTTTTAAGGGAAAGGTTTATTACATGGGAAATATATGCTTATAAAGAAAATATTATTTTGATTTTTATATTATTTGACTTTTTATATTTTGTTTTGAATTAATAATTAAATGTAAATTATTGTTCATATTTTATATTTGCATAAATTATATATAAAATGAATTATAAATAATTAATTAATATATATAGACCATGCAATAAAACAGTTAATTTATTAATTTTTTTAATAATTGAAATATATATTTATTTAAGTGAAAAAATGCTTATAAGAAAATATTTAAATTTTATGAAATTTTAAATATTTATTATGAATTTCCTAAAGTATGCTATCATATAGATCAAGAGTTAAAAAAATTTAAATAGTTAAAAAGGAAAT
The DNA here is from genome assembly GCA_932274085.1 of Protocalliphora azurea. NCBI lineage: Eukaryota > Metazoa > Arthropoda > Insecta > Diptera > Calliphoridae > Protocalliphora > Protocalliphora azurea. Next base: position 21,128,289 of record OW026520.1, read on the forward strand.
TTTTTAATGTTGTTTTTTTTTATTTTTGCTTAAGTGATTTGTTTATTTAATATTACTGGCCTCAAAGCCTTAATGTAGGCAAAAGACTTTGCATATATAATTTTCATTTTTTTAACAGAAAGATTTGTTATATAGGAAATATATAATTATAAAGAAAGAGTTATTTTGTTTTTTATATTATTTGACTTTAAAATTATTTTTAAAAAGAAATTTACATAATTAATTAACATATAGAACATGCTTTCAGTATAATCACTTTATATAATTATACAAAACGCAATAACACAGTTAATTTATTAATTTATTTTATAATTGAAATGTATAATTATTTAAGTGAAAAAATATTTATAAAAAAATATTTAAAATTTATGAAATTTTAAATATTTTTTATGAATTCCCTAAAGTATACATTATATAAAGTAAGTGTTAAAAATACTCATGTGGTTAAAAAGTAAATTTTTTTTAATGTCTTTTTGTTTCATTTTTGTTTAAGTAATTTGTTTATTTAACATCTTTGCCCTCAAAGCCTTAATGTAGGCAAAAGAATTTCCATATATAATTTTTATTTTATTTAATTTTTTTTAACTGGAAGATTTATTATATAGGAAATATATACTTATAAAGAAAATATTATTTTGATTTTTATATTATTTGACTTTTATGTTTTGTTTTAAATTATTAATTTAAAATGTGAATTATTTGTCATATTTGATATTTGCAAAATTATTTTTCAAAACGAATATACATAATTAATTAATAAATATGCTTTTAGTATAATCACTTTATATAATCATACAAAATGCAAGAAAATAAAGTTAATTTATTGAATTTATTTAATAATTCAAATTTATATTTATTTAATTGAAAAAAAAAAGAATATGAGAAAATATTTATTTTTTTTTTATAAAATTTTTTTTGAAAAAAAACTTACAGTACAATAAAAAAAAGGTAAAATTTAATATTAGAAATTGCTGTGGAAGCAATGAATTTTTTTATCCGTTTTTATGGTTTCTGTTTATTGTCCTTGAAAATGTACTCTTAAAGAAGTTTTTGTTTTCACATGCCAAGCTCCATGTAAGCTACAAAAAGTGGCTAAAATTGAGTTAAACTTTAAATGTTTTATTAGATCAGTTTGAGTAATACCTTTGTGCAAAGAACACCGCTCACAGCGCTTTGTTCCCAAACAACGATGGGACAAAAATAGAAGGAGTTGTATCTTTAGAATTAAAATTAATAAATACAAAATTTTGAAAAAAATCTTTGCAAAGAAACGCCTACCTTACATTTATTTTGAAAATAAATAAATCTAAATTTCTTCTAAAATAATGGTCAGAAATTTACCAAATTTGTAATAGCCTTGAATAATAGATTGTTTATAGGTCTGTTGATTTATTTTTAATTGGAGCAAAGGCACGCCTATGGCTCATATATTCTGAAATAAAATAATGGATTTACTGCTAAAGTACTTGCAAATTCACCAAGATATGGGATATAGGAACAAGAACGTTCCTACATCCCATATATTCTTATTTTTCAGCTAAAATACTGGTCTGATTTATTATTATTATTATTATTATTATTATTATTATTATTATCATTATCATTATTATTATTATTATTATTATTATTATTATTATTTAATAGAAGGAGGTATAGTAGAAAATGTATACTTGGTTCAGGTATCAATTTAGACCCAAGGTAAATATATAGATATATTCTCTAATGAGAAAAGCGCATTTGCTTCTAAAATACTACACAAAATCGTATCAAAATTTTGCAAAAACCATAGTAAATAGGTTTTTAATGTATCAAACTATATTTTACTTAATAGAAGCAAGCAACATTAGAATTTTTAAAAAGTGTCCAAAAAAGGGAATTTTTTGCAGAAAAGGTGCCAACTGCTTCAGTACCTAAAAATTTCCTTAAAATTGGTTTATTTAATAAAAGCAAAAACAAAAAATAATGCAAATATTTTAAGGAAAACTAATAAATTCAATTTTATTAACAACAAAATAATTTATTTATAATTAATTTATTCCTGTAAAAATTTTTTACTAATTAAATTTCTATATTTTTGTACGATGTCTTTATTCGGACTCCAAACTTCCAAATCCTCGTCAAACAAGTGTATTAATTTTAGTTTTTAAAAGTTTTAGCTCATTTAAAATTCTCCGCGGTTTTTTATGTCACTATATATTAGAACAATATCGCTATTTACCGCATAAACTTAAAAATTAAAAATTTTGTTCCATTTCAACATTTCAAAAAAGGGGCCAAAAAAAGGACCAGGTGGTTGAAAAGTAGGAAAATGGTGAGAAAAGACTCATAATGATAACGCTGGGTGCAGGGCATATCTACCACCCTCAAACTTTGTCAAATCCTGGTATTATGTTAACTTCTGCGCCTACATATTCAGTAACTAATTAGCATGTTTAATTTTACCCAATTTATGATCCAAATTTTGTATTTTTATTAGTTTTCAATACTGTATTAAACATCAAAGTAATATTGTTTTAATATCATGAAATATTTTAACATAAAGAATTCTTATACTTTTGTGCAAGAAAAAGAAATTAAGAAATTTTTAAATCATGTTTTTAGTTGCGGCAAAAATAGGAAGTAATTATTCTTTTACATACTAAAACAAGTGAGAAAGTTATAGTCGGTCAAGACCGACCATATGATACCCCACAATATTGTGCATGTCCATCAAAATTTGTGGACGGATCTTATATTGGACATGTGGACAATTTTGGATCGATACTTATACTAAGAGTAAAATAAAATATACGAATACAGAACATTACGTTAATATTAACATTTTTATAAAATTATGATTCCCGAAAGTGGCCTTATATTGGAGCTATGGTATATTATGAAGGGAACCCCATAAAATTTGTCACTATGATTTCTAGTTATATAAAACTTGCGTTGAATATAAATCTGATATTAATATCTGTATGTGATTTATGCACGTTAAAGTGATTTTCGGAAGAGGGTTTTCTATGGGAGCTATGGTCAATTATGGACCGATACTCCTGAAATTTGGCACAAAGATTGAGACTTATACAGAACTCTCTTAGACAGAACTTCATTAAAACATTGCTATATTTAAGGCATTTATGATCGTCAAACTGCTATTCCAGGTAGACATTTGTATGGAGGCTAGGTCCTTGTATCATGAAAATCCTTCCTGCCAAATTTCATTGAATTATCTTCAAAAATTGTACTTTGTGCACAAGGTTTACATTGGCAGCCAGCCGGAAGGACGGACGGACATAGTTAGGTCGACTCAAAAAGTAATTCTGAATCGATTGGTATACTTCAAGGTGGATGTTGGATGATTTTTTCTATGCGTTACAAACATCAGCACGAACGCATAAAGTATTGTTTTTATACCCCAACTACCTTTGGTGGTGTGTGGTATAAAAACAACACTAACTTATAGAATTAAAAAAAAAAATATATAATTTTTCATAATTTTTTAATACTTTTTCGAACTTATGCAATTTTTGTACAAAAATTTAAAAAACGCTCTATAATTAGCTCCATCTTGTGGACGTTTAGTGTATTATATTGAATAAAAAATTTATATTTTTCCCTTTCTTGATTGTTTTTTAACTTTCGAAATATTTTTAATTATTTTGTACTTCAATTTAATAAAATATATTATGTTAACATGTAGAACTTTTTGAAATTGTGGTAAAAGCAGGCCATCAGACACTTTTTCAATTTAATTATTTTAAAGTTGTAGCAAAAATAAGCACGAAATATTTTTTTAATTTGTTAAATAACCGTAAAAACTTATGTAAACAGTAAAAAAAGAAATTGGATAATTCTTTAATTTTTTTTTTCTTTATATTCTTCAACAAATTTAAATGTTCAAATTTGAGTAAACAAATATATCCGGAACATTGTATTTTTAAATATAGTAATAGTTTTAATTTAATAAATATATAAATTTTTGACAAAATATTTTTCTCGAAACAGTTTAAAACCACCTTTTTCATTCATTAGTATTTGCTTAAAATTCTTTGAATATAACGATTTCTAGTAGCCACAGAAATAATTATTTCTAAACATTTTATTTTTTTCAAATAATATAATATATATTTTTGCCTTTCTAAAAATATATATTTCAACAAAATTTGGAAAATATCTTTATTTTGATTTTTCTCTAATGGAAATATTTCTGAATATATTTACCGAAGATAAGGAACTTTGCATGAAAAATGAAATTATTTTCGGTCCATATCCTAAAGAAAATAATGATTGCACACGAGAACATTTATGCACACTATAAGGCTTATAACTTCTAATATAAAAGTGAAGAAACTAGTGCCACATAAAACAATTGCTATATATATAATTGTGGTGACCATAATCTAAGAGCAACAAATTATTATTTGAACATATGGTCAATGCGAAAAATAGAAACGATTATAAGTAAAATTAAATAAAATAAAACACAACATTTGTCATATTGTGTCTGATTTTGTGGTTTGTTTTTTCGTGTTATGGTTCTAGTTTTAGATATAATTGAACAATCTTACTATATGATTATGCCATTCTATCAGATTATGATTTAATGTTATTATATTATTATTATATCTTATTATATTATAATATTACAATGTAATATTATTATTCTATTTTATCATATTAGTATACCATTTTATCATATAGTTATCCAATATTATCATATTATTATTTCGCTTTGTCGTATTGTTATTCCATCTTATCATATATTAAAATTAAACGTATTAATACAAAATTGTTTTTATTTATTTTATTTGTTCATAAATTACATATATTCACTTGTATCACGAAATGTGATTCAAATGCAAAATATCTCTTTTCTTAACTAAACCCTTTAATATCTTATATTGCTTGAGTCACACTGAGTACAACAAAACCTTGTCTAGTTATATTTATTCATACATAAACTAAGTGAGAATTACAAAATAGTTGGAGAACAAACATTAAAAACAAAATATACTTAAAAACAAACAATTTATGAAATTTTCCACTAAGTTTGAGAAAAGGATAAGTATTATATTTATTTGAAACATTTTATTGTCACGATAATAATAATAATAATATGGTTTAAAAACAAAATATGGTTTAATAACAAGGACAAAAACTGTAAATATTTAGTATTTGTAGAAGTAATGATATTTTTCATTGAAACTTATAATTTTTGCAGTCAACCATATTAAAATTTTTATGGAGTGTAAATATTAAATGACAAAATTGAAACAAAAACATTGTTATCATGAACACAGATTTATTAAAATTCAAGATAATTAACAATGAGAATTTAATATTCTTGTAGTGATAATATGTAACATTGTTTTTTCTCTACGTGAAGGAGCGCATTTGAATTGGGAAATTCATATTTTTAGATCATATAAAAAAATACAAAGACCTGATAACCGACGAAAAAAATTGAAATAACACGAATTTTAAGAAAAAATATCTTTATTTCTGAATGAAATATTATTCAGTCTTTAAATTCCCCTGTACCTTTTATCAAGAAAGTTAAAGAAAATTTGGCCTAAAGACCCACGAAGTACAAAAGTTCCTAAAAAACAACAGAAAGTATGAAAATTACTTCGATTTCTTTTTTTTTTTTTTTTTCTAAAATATGATTCTTGCCCAAAGGGTGGAAAAAAGGAAGCAACTAGCGAATTTTTATCAGATAAATATCGACCAAAAATATCTAAATTGTCGAATTAGCTTTTGGTTTGGCGTTTGCTCATGGGGGGGGGCGGTAGAAAGCATTTTATTCATTTCAAATGTCACTTTTAAAAGAGAAATACATACAGGTGAGTGCTGTCCTTCCTATCGTTAGAAAACACAACGAATTTTAATTTGTTTGGCCTCATCTGTATTGGTCAAACTAGGTTAAAAATGGCTGAATGCATCCTTCGTCACAGTTGTAAAGGGTATATATGCACTTCATTCCGGTTGCAATTTCCTGAATTTTTTATTATATATATATATATATATATATATATATATATATATATATATATATATATATACATATATATATATATATACATATATATATATATATGAAGCGCAGATATGTCAAAAAACAATAAAGTCGGTTTTCGATTTTCTGAAGCTAGAGACTTTGTCACAAAAAAGATTTGAACAGTTTTCTTAATGCTGAAGAAATTAACTACATGGGTCACAAAAAATACGTTAATAAAAATATTTTCTCAATTCTTTTACGACATCTTAAAACACAAACTTTGACAAATTTACTGAAAAAAAAATGATTTTGATATCTTTTATGCAACAAAAGTTATGGCCATCAAAGCTATATAGACTTGCCACAGTTTTCAAACTAAAAATGCGAAAAATTTATTTTACATGCCACTGTATCCTACTCTACACATGCGCCAAATTTTATCTAAATCGGTAACGAAGGGTGTAAGCCATTGTAATCATAAAATAATTAATCTTATTTGAAACACTATGTAAGAGTAGTCTATAAGACTGCACATTCCAGACAATGATAAAATATTATGATATTAAAAAACTTGAGTGTAAAAAAATAAAAAAAAATGGTGTCTGGAAGAGTTTAAATAGAGGAAAATATTATAAAGCAAATTTAATATGGATAATATAAATTCTTCAGTACCAAAATCGACGAAAAACGAAATTAAGAAATAATCCGTACATCTCCATTCCTGATCGAAATTTAAAAATCTGCCTCCGTTAAAATTTTAAGGATACATAGTCATTTGGGAGCTTTAGCAAGTTCTCGAAAAAGCAAACATATATAAAAATGCCAAGCAAATATACAATTTCATGAAAGAGCGCCCACAAATTTTCTTAAAGTTTATAAATTTTGGTGCAGTCTATTATTTATTTAATAGTTAAGTTCTATTTTACTATCAAAAGAAACCAAATTAAATTCTGGATCCAAAGTCAGTTATACTTTCGAAAACCATTTCATTGCTGAATCTACTGGTGCTAATAGTTTGAAAACGGAAATGTTAAATAAATTGTGTTATCAACTAAGGTTTTATAGACTCATAAGTAAGTATATCATGTATGTACCACAGCTAAATACTGATCTATATTACAAACTAAGTTAGATCGCTATATTCGGTTGTGCCAAATCTTTTAAACCCTTCAGCAGCTAACTGACAAATAATAAAATTTACGCCTTATAGTATGTTTTCATATTTTCACATTTATACTTAAAAAAATAATCGAAATTTTTTTCCAAACTACAAAAATATACACAAAATTTAACTATCATATCAAGTTTTCTTACTTAAAAAAAAAAACAACAACAGCAACAAAACTGATAGCTTCTGATGACTACTAAATTTATATACATATGTTTGTATATAGATACATGCTTATACAAAAAAAAAAAAGCAACACTGAGTCATGGCAATGCTTCTATTTCCAACTAAAAGCATGCAATCATACTTAAAAAATGATTATGTGTATGTATATACAATCAACAACTATTACTTGGTTATGCAAAAAATAACAACACTGTGCTTTTTATATATGTTTTTGTATATATATTTTTCAAAATTTGCCTATAACTCGGTTGTTTATGGATCGATATGGTTAATTCAAAAAACCGAAATTTTAGAAAAATATTTCGACAGATTTATACAAGAACAAATTCTCAAGAAGTTTCACAAAGTTCAGAATTGCATTTTGACCGATATCTTAGTTAATAATGAACCGTTTTTGTTCGTTCCTTCCGAAAAAACATTAAAAAAAATATAATCCAAATTTTATGTGTAAAAACGAAGTCGCTAGCTTATATAGGGGCTCATAAAAGTCGAAAACAAACACTTTTATAGAGGCCTTTTTAGTTTTTTGGCGATATCTCGGCTATTAATCGATCGATTTTGTTGATTTTTATTAGTGTCATTCTAAGGAATATTTCCCATAATTTGTAGTATATAACATTAATATCCGATAACTGGGGTTTTTTTGAAAAGTGATTGCAACAGATATATGGACAGACGAACATCATTATATGGACTTTCCTATCAATAAGGACCCAGAAAATATTGTAGAAACTACAAATGGAATAACAAACTTATATATACCCCTTATACTTTGGTGAAGGATATAATCATTTCAGTGCATGTAGTTATGCTCAAATTCATAATTCGCAATCAGTGTTGTCAGCAGGTGAAAAGAAGGCTAAATCATTTTTTTAAAAATAGCCTAAATGCTCCAAAAAATAAGGATAGAATTTTTTTTAGTATAAAAAATTTTCTAGTTCTCATTAGTTTTCGATTTTTTTACAGATCCTTTGCTAAATTTATATATTAAACAGCAAAAGTGCCCAATAAAAAAACGGCCAAAAAGTTCCTATACAAATTTGGGATATATTTTATAAGAAAAACTAAAAATTTGAAGTGATTTATCTTAATTTTTGAGCTATAATCCCTTTTTGATTAGGCATTTGCAAATTTTAGGTGATTTTCGCTTTTATAAGAATTTTTTAACAATATTCATAAACAGTTTCTATGTTTATTGAAGTATATTAAAAAATAATTACAATAGGCGATTTATTAAGTCCATAAAATTAGTTATCTTTGATTTGGAGAATAAAGCGCCCCAGGCAAACATTTTGGTTATATATAAATAATCTCCATTTTTTTGTGTAAATAAATACAAAAAACGCTTAAATAGATAATTCTGTAAAAATAAAAATAATAATATCAAATCAAGAATTATTTTTTTCGTTGTTTAAATACTAACATTGTAGAATTTTTAAGGTAATTTTAAAAATTAAAAAAGGCTAAAAAATAAAAGCTAAAACGAAAATTGTTAGGCTTAAAAAGGCCTAATTGGCAACACTGTTCTCAATTCGAAAAATGACAAAAGTATGCTTAATTTTGTCAAAAGTGCTATTTGTTTGGATTTTTTGATGTTTTTTATTAACAAACAGATTTGTTAAACAATAAAACCCTTCATAAATATTCTAGTTTGTTACAATTTGCTTACCACAATATTTTTTTACAAAACGATACCATTTAACTGTAAGCATCCTATAAATTTCTATCTTATTTAACATTTGGTTTAGCATTTAAAGAAATAGTAACTCATAATAACACACTTTTACAATAAACTTCAACTGGCCCCCAAGTAATAGTTAAAACAAATTTTCACACATAAGTGGTAAGTAATTGCTCAGGGAATGTAATAATTAAGTGACAACGGGGAATCTAAAGGGAAGTACTAGTATATAAAAAAATATCAAGATGGAAAAAACTTAGTAGCGTTAAAATGCAAGTAGCCACTAGTTTTTCTATGTATATAACAAAAAGGGGTGTAAAGATAACATGTAGCAAATAGAGGAAAGAGCTAAGGAAAATTAAACTAAAAAGTAATGGTAGCTTATTAAAACCCATCATTGTTAAGTGACCCTCATATGTGGGTGACCTTACCGTATAAAAGAAGTTATTGTACATACTTATAGGAGAAACTTGGAAAACATGAAAAGTAGCTGTAAAGAGGGCTTAAACAACAATGTTGAAAATTGTTAGTTACCTTAACTAAAAGAAGTTTGTAGAAGCTTTTGAAAAGAGGTAAGTTTAAGTATAGAAAATTGTAAAGAAAAACTTCCAATTGAGCACTTAATAAGAAAAACAGCAGGTGTTAAAAATTACATTAAGGGAGAAAATAAGTTTTTTGATGATAATATGTACAGCAAGTAACAAGACAAAGTATGGAGGAGAATTTTAATACAGTTTTTTATATGCCTTGAAGTTAGGCTATAGAAAACTATGGTAAAAAGATTAAAGCGTTATTCTTAATAGCAAAGAAATTAAAACGAAATAAATTTTTAATTTTAATATTTATAATAAATTAAACAACTTCATAATTTAATTTTAAAATTTTTTCTCTTTACTGATTTATTTATTAAATATAATTTTTTTGTGAACGCTAATACCAACATAAATTATTATTTTTAAATGTTTTTAACAATCGAATATTTCTTTGCAACTAATTAAGGATTTAAATCACAACACAAGGATTATTAAAGCATTAATTTTAATTGTTTTAAAAACAAAATGAAATTTTCAAAATATTATAGCCTACTTTAGAGAGCTTTAGCTAAATCGCACACACATTAAGTAAAGCATAAATTTAGGAGTTTTTTTTTGTTTTAATATTTAAATCTAAATCAATTGAAATGCTAAAATTGTTTATAAATTTTAAATGTTTTATAAATATTTATTTTTTGCTCACAATTCAATTTTATTATGCTGCTTATTAGGAATACTGTTCAAATACATACAATTTAATATAATCATGATGATTATCAATTGTGTCGCGAACAATGCTTCAATTATATATTTTAGTAAAGGCAATTAAATTTGTTCGAAAAGTATTAAAATCAAAATATTTATCACAACCTTCTCCCCAGGCGTTATGGGCTTCAACCAATTTATTTAAACGCTAAACTAAAATCCTCTTAAATCATACTAAATGGCTAAAACTGTCATAGACGTTATTGTTTTTGGCGAATGGGAAGGGTTGGGGGGGGGGGGGTGCTAATAAATAATTGTGTGCTTTTAGCCTATATACACGCAGAAAAAAATATTGTTACGACATTGTCACTACAACAATATTATGTTCTCATTTTTAATTTTAATTAATTTTAATAATACTTTGTTAATGATGAATATTTTTTGGTTTCAGTTTTATAATTCAATGCTTACATTCAATAAAATATTTAATATTGTTGCCTAGAAAAATCTTATGTTTTTAATATCTTAATAGATACAAAATTTTATTAATATGAAAAAATGTAAGTTTTCTACAAACATTAAATATTACCAATCTTTTTCCTTGGTTTTAAACCAAATTAATATTACTATTCCCATAATAATAGAATATTGAAAATAATTATATTGTGTTTGTTTCTTGCAAGTATGGTTGAAGGATACATAAACTGTTTTTGTTTTTTTGAATATATATAATGTTTAATGTTTATTTTCCAACAACATTGTAATTCTTATTTAGTTTATACATTAATAAATACAAGTAGACAAGGTTTTGTTATATTTGGTGCGATTCAAGCAGTATAAGATAATGATTAACTACTGTTAGCTAATAAAAAAAGTACCTTGTGTTATCTTGCACAACATATGGAACTAAAATAAATAAATAAAATTAATTAATGAACAAATAATGACTGATCATAATAAAATTACTATGAAACATGTTATAAATAATTCTGAACATGTTACAAAATTTTTTTATGGTATGATGGTATGAGAAATTCCGAGCATAATTTTATAAAACTGGATCATAGTATTACAAAATATTTAGATACAAAATGTAAAAATTTTTATCATAAAATGAAAAGTTATATTATTTTAAGATTATAATGTTCATGTTTATTTTTATTTATGACTATATAGACCAATCATGACATGTTGCTTTTCGATTTTGGCTCCGACAACCATATTTTTTCTCTGCGTGTATCATGCTACTTTAGCTTGCTATTGTAACCATAACCAAAAAAAAAAAAAAAAAACAAAGTGTACTTGTATGTGTGTCAATATTTGTGTTAAATTCTCATGGATCATGATTTTAGGCTTATTCAGTTTTATGTTGTATGAAGCATGTAATTACATTTAATTTATGTGTTAATACACACATACCAGCAACAACAGCGGCGGCAGCAAAACAACAGCAATAACAAAAAAAAAAAAAACTGCTACTATATACATACCTATAACATCAACAGCCTTTGGGGAAAATTTTAAAGCGACAATTTATGAGATCAATGGTATACAGCATTACACAGACATACAATTCTATACAGCGTTGTCAACTTTTTGTAACCAAAACGCACTGGGAAATTTCTAAAACTCGCTAAAAAGCGCTAAACTGAACCATTATTATTCATTAAAAGTAACAAATTAAACACCACATAATCCATATTTGTTATTTTTTTATATATTTTAACCTCAGCACATATAGTGGATTAATTATATTTAAAATAAATTTGTGTTCTTATTAAACAAGAAAGTGCACAGTGGGAAAATTTTGTCATTTTTTATCATACTGATATCCTTAAATAAACAAAATTGTAGACATATAATCTTGCGAATATTTTCCTTTATATAAGATAATATGAGATAAATACATTAGCAAATTATGTGGCAAACTCTCTTTAAATTTGAAATGTGCTTAAAGAATTATCTTAAATAATTTAAATGATTTAAGACATTATAATGGAACACTATTTGGGCTTAAAGGTTAAAGTTTAAATTTTAAATATTTTTTATTTCTAATAAACATTTATGGTGGGATAAGAATTATTAAATTTCGTATATAATAATTTTCGAACATAAATCTTTATAAAAATAAAGGAAACCAATTTAGAATAAATTTCGAAGATAAAAATTAAAGTTCGAACATATCTGTTTTTAATAGTGAATAAATTAGTCCTCGAATAAAGTAGGAAGGAGTTGGAATATAAAATTATAAATAGAGATTTTTTGTTTGAAAATATAAATTTTTAATTTCAAAAACAGAAATTTTTAATTTCGAAAATATAAACCTTTAATTTTGAAAATAACTTCCAATTTCGAAAAGAATTTTTAATTATAATTACAAAAAAAAAATAATGATAAATTTCGAAACTAATTTTCAGTTTTCATTAGAATTTTGAAATTCTTAAGTTTATAATTACACCCTATTAAAAATTAGAACTTTCTCTCTTAAAAAATATTTTAAATTTTGAATAAAAATATTCTATTTCAAATGAATAGTGTTAATACAGAAGGAAAAATTTTCAATTTATAATTTTTTAAATCGAAAACAAATTATGAATATTAAATCTAAATTTTATTAAACGCATAAAAATTTACAAATTCGAATAAAAGCTTTTATTTTAAAGGAAAAATCTTGAACTTTGAAAACGTTTCTTAAGTTTTGATAGAAAATTTTAAATTTTGAAAGGAATCTGCATTTATTTTTTTAAAGAATGTTTTGTTTTACGTGTCAACTTTAAATAAAAATTTTAATAGAAAGTTTGAATTTAAGCTAAAAATTAAACAAAAATTGAATTTTTAATATAAATTTTAAATTTTGGTAAACAATTTTTCGCTTAGAATTTTAGTTTAAAATAAAAGTTTTTAGTTATAAATTTCAAACGTAAAATTTCATTTCAGAATAAGAATTTTTAATTTTCGAATAGAAAGTTTCAAATAAACACCAATTTTTAACTTCAAATAAAAATTTTACTTTTCTAAAAATTTCTATTGCTAATTTTAATTTCCTAAAAACTTATATTTGAAATTTTAATTTTATAAAATATTTTATAAGAACGTACACTTTTTATTGTGAAAAAAAAAAATAATTTCTAATAGAGATTTTATTTGAAAGTAGAATTTTCAACTTTTAATTTCGAATAGAAATTTTTGACTTCGATTTCGAGTCTATTTTTTCTTATCTTTAATTTCGTATTGAAGTTTTATAAAAATAGTATTCATAGTGGATAATATAAACATTAAATTTTTAATATCAAATATAAATTTTAAATTTTCAGTTCAAATAGAAATTCAAATAGAAACTTCTATTTTTGAATCAAAATTAAAATTAAAAAATAATTTTGAAAAAAAGAATTAATTTTTGAATAAAAAAATGTTAATGAAAGTTATATCGATTTTCAATTTTGAATTTAAATTTCAGAAAGTTTTATTTTAAAGTGAACTTCCCTTTCAAAATATTTTCGTTTTTTAGAATAGAAATTTTGTAGGGAAGATTGAAAAGGAAATTTCTATTTTCGAATAAAAATTAGGACATAGAATTTTAAATGTGAATAAAAATCTCAATTAAAATTTTAATTTTGAAAAATATCCATTTTTGAACTTAAAGTTTTTCATTTTGAATATACATTTTATTTCAAAAGTGAAATTTCCGATTTCCAAACCTAATTGCAAATTTAAATTTCGAATAGCTATTTTATAATATAAATTATTTATCTTTAATTTTGAACTCAAATTTTCATTTTCAATATGAATTAAATAGAAAGTTTGCACTCGGAATGAAAATTTTGAATACTGAGTTTTTAGTCCCGAATATAAATTTAAAATTTCGAATGTAAGTTTTGAAGTTTAGGTAGAAATTGTATATTTCTTATAGGAAATTTAAATAGAAATTTCTATTTTCGAATATAATTTAGAATATAATAGGTATGTTCGTTTGCATGATATTTTTACTAGTTTTATTAGTTTTGCAAGTATTTCACTCGAAAAATTTTCCTGTACACATAAAAATAGCAAAAAATGTTATCATTTTAAGAGAAAATAATTTTCTTTTTTGCTATAGTTTTCTTGAATATTTTGTACGAGCAAAACTATAAAAAAATTTTTATTTTCAGTTTCTTATTGAATTTTATTTTGAAAAAGAGTAATAGATGGTCAATTTTGAATAAAGTCTCGCAAATTTTGGAATTGTAATTTATAATTTTATAAAACTTATGTGACAGAATTTTATTATGTTACTAATTTATGCACCTTGAAGTGAAATTCGGAAAGGACCTTTTTATGGGATCCAGGGTCAATTATGAACTAAAATATACATTTACCTATATATTCATATTTTTTCCTGATTAATGCACGTTTAAAGAATTTAGGGTTAGGATCCTATATGAGACTTATGGTCTATTATAAAAAAAAAATTAAGATTATTTTGGTATTGAATTCTGCAAGATATAAGAGATTTATGGGAGTTATACCCTATTCTGGAAAGACATTCATATGGAAGCTAGGTGCAATAATGGGCAGGTTTTGAACAATAGGCTTCATCTCTAGATTATATAAGTTCCGTGTACCAAATTGCGTTAAATTATTATACATACAAACGGACAAAGTTAAATTCAACTGCTGACTCAACCGTTGATATTTATTTTTTCCACTACTTTTAATCATACATATCCTTAGACAGAAGAAATTCTATTAGGTAATATGTGAAAAATTATCTGCAAAGGATCATATGTTCGTATTTTTGAGATGTTTACAAGTTTTTATTTAATATAAATAAAAAGTTAAATAAAAATGTTAATTTTTATTGACACTAAATTTTATCTTCCGTTTTCTTAGTTTTTCAAGTAAAAGTTTATTTTTGAGATTTTTTTTTTAGTTTCGAACGAACAAACCTCATGTTTCAACTGTGAGTAAAACTTTAATTTTTTTTAAATAAAAAATAAAAGAAAAAAATTATAACGATTTTTAATTATGTATTAGAATTTCGAAAATTAATATTTGAACTCAAGATTCCTTTTTAAATTTCCCGTTTTACCGGGAAAAATTAAAAAAAAAATTCCGGCAAAATGTGGAAAATCCTAGATAGGTATATTGAGTTTTGTTAGGTAAATTCTAAATGGTTTAAGGCTTTTATATTACAATTATGTATTATTTTGTTATAATTTTCTTTGCAATTTGTTGTAAAACAGTTTAAGATATTTTTTTTATAATAAAAAACTGATTTTTTCTCACTTTAGTTTTTGATATTACTAAAACTATTGTAAATAAAATATCAAAAAAAAAAAAAAAACAAGTAAGAAATATATAGCCGATCAAGCCCGACCATATTATACCCCACACCATTGTGCATGTCCAACAAAATTCGTGGAGGGGTCTTATATTAGAGATGTGGACAATTCTGGATATATACGAATACAGAATATTACATTACTACTAACATTTATATGAATTTATGCACTTTAGGGTGATTCCGGAAAGTGCGCTTATATGGGAGCTATGGTAAATTATGGAGCGATGCTCATAATATTTGTCACTGTGATTTCTATTTATATAAAACTTATTTGTATTGAATATAAACCAGATACTAATATGTATTTGTGATTTATGCACGTTGAAGTGGTTTTCGGAAATGATTCTATGGCTGTGATCAATTATAGACCGACGTTCATGAAATTTGGCACAAAAATTGATACTTATACAAAACTTCCTTACACCGAATTTCATTAAAATATTTCTATATTTAAGGCATTTATGAGCGTTAAAACTCTATTCCGGGAGGCCATTTGTATGGGGGCTAGGTGAAGTAATGGATCGATCATAAACAATTTCGATAGACTTCTTTCTTGTGTCATGAAAGTCCTACGTGCTAAATTTCATTGAATTATTTTCAAAATTGTACTTTGTGCACAAGGTCTATATGGAAAATCAGCCAGACGGACGGACATATTTCATTCGAAACATTGAAAAAGTGATTCTGAGTCAATTGGTATACTTTAAGGTAGGTATTGGATGACTGTTTCTGCGCGTTACAAACATCAGTACAAACACATAATATCCCAACCACCTATGATGGTGTGGGGTATAAAGAGCATGCTATTCACTAGTAAATTCATTAATGCTAATGAACTCGAACTAGTTCCAATTTTGGTGAAACATCAATGAATTTAACACCTGGTTGTCGTAGCAGAGAAGTAATACAAATTACTGAATAGCACGTTATGAAAGATTGTCTTTTTGGTGCTAAATTTCATTAATGAAATGACATAATTTAACATTTATCAGTGACAATCAAAGTGATTTTTAATAAATCCATAGACACTGTTTCATTAAAAGGTTTACAATAATAAATTTGTTCAATACCTGTGAAAATTAGAGTTAAAGCACTTTATTATAGTTACTTTTATTTAATACATTTTTAATTTTCTTTTTTTCTTTTTAAACTGTAATATTTTATGACTAAGCATTTCAAAAATTTTGGGTGATTTTTATAAAATTATGTTCATAATTTTTTATAATTATAATAATTGATTTAGTAAGTATATAAAATTAGTTGTTATTTTTAATTTGGGGAATGAAGTACCGCAATTTTTTTTTTTTTTTTTAAATATAAACAATCTTGATTTTTTGTGCTAATAAATACGTAAAAATGCTTAAATGTATGAATCTGTAAAAATAAAGTTAGTAATAGCAAATAAGAAATTGTTATAGTCGTTGTTGAAATACTAACATCTTACTCTTTTTAAGGCTATTTTAAAAATCAAAAAATGCTACCGGCTAAAACAAAAATTTTGAGGCTAAAATCAAAATAAAAAGGATAGATTTAGCCTTAAAAAGACAAAACTGGCAACACTGTTAAGTTATTGTTTTTGAAGTGTTTTATTATAAAATCATCTATATTGATAGATTTCATGCTACTGATTTAATTGATTATTTGCAATGTAGCACGAATATCGTATCTATTATCTATAAAGCTTTTGCGATAATAATTGTTTCTTTTAATAACAATATTTCTTTTTTATTTAATTGATTGCTACTATACTGTTTGTATTATTTTTCTATGCTTTTGTTTGTTTTATTATATTGCCATTTTCTATAGATTTTGTCCCTAATAATACAATATTTTACTAATTCATCACATATTATTTGTAAAATCATTCCAATTAGCTCCTTTTATTTTGGTATTAATAAGAAAAAATATATATATATGTAACTGCTTATGAATAGTATGGTTATCCGTTTCTCCACATCACTATTATCGTCAGTACATTTCAATAAGTTCCACAAATTTTGCTTTATATTTACAGTTTTTTTATTTATTTATTTATTATTATTTTTTTCTTTTTTGAAATTTTTTATTTTTCTCTGTATATTTCCTCCTTTTATACTTTTTCTAATTTACTTCAAATTTCAAATAACATTTTGTTAAACAATCTATTGGGGCATTTACCTGCCATTTAATAGAGGCAAACATTTCCTACAATATCCGGTTGTCTGCAAACCAATTTACTTGTTTATATATTTTTCACTCTTTATATTTCTGTTTGTTTGCTGTTGTTGTTTCCATTTTACACTCCAACTACACAAAACACTCGATGTAAAATCGTTAACCTTTTAGTTGTTTACTCACGGCTGGATGTTTTTTTCTCTCCAAAATAACCATATAACTGGTTATGTTTTTAAGGGAGTAGCAAGCAGTCTTTAGGATCATCTCCCAAATGAATGAAAAATAAAAAAAGAAAAAACTACCGACAATCATTTCCGCTTTTTGCTAAACCATTTTTGCATGTCATAAACTTTACTTTAAGAGATACTTACTAATAGTTACACATATACGTAGCAGAACTCATTCTAATTCCTTCATTTTTCCAACTTTCTATGTACCTAAGTAAGAAATATTTAGCTACTACTAGTATATATTAAAATACCTGGAATATTTGAGAGTAAAAATTCTTTTAGATTAAGGAAATAGAAGAAATGTCAATGCTAAACTGGTTGTTCCTGGTATGCAATTTAACATATATGAGTGTATGTGTATGTGTGTGGGGGAGAGTAAATAAAAAAGTGTGTTTGTTCGTTTATTGTAGACCATGTATTCCCAAAAGCATACATTTAGGTTAAAGTAAAAAAAAAAAACAAGTTTGGTTAACTCCTACAGAATGTTTAGAGGCATATTTGGAAAATTGAAGGAAATATACTCATAATTCAATTTTATGGAATACTATCTTATACCCGACATGCTTCGCTGTACCCATTTAAATAAAAAAAATCGAATTAAAATTATTATTTACTTTGTATGGTGGATATTAATTTCTTTACTTTGCCAATATTCATATCATCTAAGAAAGTTGCTATAGTTATAGCATTTCTGTAGATATTAGCTGACAAATATTAAATTTGAATGAAGGATATGAACACCCACCTCATCCCTCGCCCCTAAACCTAACCGTCAAATAAGAAAATTATTTTCACAAAATGTTAAGTTATGCCACAATTAATATTTACCACTCCTCCAAAACATACCCACCCTATTTTCTTTACATCTAGTTTTCTATAAAATACAAAAAACTGTGTAAAAAATACATACAGATTCATTCATTAGTTTTGGGAATATAAAAAATACCAGCTTTGCCGATTTTCTAAACCCTCACTTCCGTTTTTATTCTATTTATAAAAATGAAACATGAACTAGGATAGTTGTTACTAAGAAATTCGAAAAGTACCATTAGGAGTACGGAAAGGTACCACAATCCCCTTTTGTAAATTGTTATTCACTTATGACTATATTACCTTAATTTTTCTGGGTTCAATATTTCAAATTTTATTTAAAAATGTACCATTAGAAGAATGAAAAAGTACCACAGGGTCCCCACTTATTGATTCCCACACATATAGGACCATATATTTTTAAAAGACAAAATAGTACCATAAATTATCCGCTTATGGATTTATTCTACGTGCGATCAACAATGTATATTTAATTTCATGTTTCTCGATTAATTATTAAAAAAAAGGTAAAATTAGAAGAACGAAAAAGTACCATTTACTTAGGGCTACAAAAGTTTAATAAGTATACGATATACAGACATTATCATAAAGGCGTCAAAAAAGTACCAGTAAGTGCCGCTTTTGTGAATGCTAACTAAAAATAGTTAAAAAATACCTTTAGATTTTCTTCTTTTGTACCATGTGAGGCGTTGAAATGACAGTACAAAGATTATAACAGCGATCATGACATCAAGGATAAGATTTCATGGAGAAAACAAAGTCATAACAATACCTTCGACGAATACTATGACATAATTGTGCTAATAGATTTATAACAGATTTAAGACACCTCTGTCTGACTTTGAAATGTGTTAAATTAACCAACGAAATTTGAGACCCGAGGTTAGACATGAGTTTCTACATTTGGAGATAACTTGATTGGCGCATTTACGTCATATGGTACGGAGGCAAAAAAATTTTGTCAAAGATTTAGCCCATTTATCTAAACGCCCAGAATTTCAGAATTTCATATTCATATTTTGGTTTAATAATGTATAAAAAATAAAAAATAATAATAATAAAAAATTTAAATCGTAGACGCTATCACATATTAGAGGGAAAAACTAACCTATAAGTACAAGATTCCTGGATTTCTAATTCACTCAGAATGATATCAGCTAACTTTTATACCGGTAAGTTTATTTATTGAAAACATTAGAAAAGTACCATTATAACAAAAAAAAGTGCCGAGTTCTATTTTGATTATGTTTAAATTTACATGATACAGATATGACTCAAAGGATAAAATCTGCCTCCGATTACTTAAGAAAAATTATGTTGAAAAAAAAGTACCAAACTTTATCCGAATTTGGTCTTAACTACGTCTTGATAGCCGAATTCCAAATAACGTCCCATTAGCTTATTTTGTGTAACAAAATGAACCAACCCAGCCTTTAAATTTTATAAAAATTGGCTTAATGAGTTTGAATAAAAGGTAATTTCACGTTTTTACCCTTTTTTGTACTCTTTTTCCAACATGAATATAACAAAAATTATATTTCCATGAATTTCAAAATATTTGTAGGATCCCATAATAAAATATTCATATGTATGTCAATAAATAGAAAAAATGTTTTATGAAGAAAGTACCAAAAGTAAATAAGATTTTTATCCCTTAAACGTTAGAATTTTTAAAAGAACCAAATTTTTATTTGTTATTCTTTTATTGGTTACTAACATGATGTAAATTTTATTTCTATATCTAACGAAAAGATACTGAGGGTAGCAAAAAAGTAGTAAAAAAGTACAGCTTTTACCCGCTTTATATATATACATATATATTTCGGGGACATTTCTAGTACATAAGTAAATTACTTACCTAAAAACTTTTTAGAAATCAAACTGCAAATCAAATTTTGATTAACTTTTCTTAAAACAATTGACAACTAAAACAAATTTGTCTTTATCTTAGTTATATATAGATATCTCATACTTACATCAGTTTTCCCCAAATTAAATTCGAAATTATACACTGTAGGGCTTGTTGTCTAACTTGTTTGCCATTTTCCATTTTTCTACGTTATTTTTTCTCTTATTCTCACACACTGTTGTAAAATGTTTTGTCTAACTGTTTGCCGGTCTATACGTCTATTTGTCTGTCCATTCCATTTGTCAGTAGTTACGTTTGTCTGTTAAAATATGTAACTCCGTTAAACTATCTTACGTACTGGTACTAGAAAAGCTGCAGTTCGTTAGTAAGTAAGTTTTGTGTAAAATAAATGTAAGAAAAACTAAATGAATGTTTGAAACCATTTGTTCTAGTTAACGGTATGTTTGTCATACAGTGGGTTGAAAGTGTTGGAATTATTCAAATTAAGCTAGAAAAAAGTAAGGTTAAATATATTCTAAAAATTGAAGCCCATACCGTGGGATTGACAAAAAATGTATCGTTGTTATTATGTACGCACCGTATTGACTAAAAAGTTTTTAGTCTAAATCTGCCGATGCGTCAGCCAAATTTAAAAATATTTAATTTCAAAAAAACCTTACGGAACTACTTTACATTTCAGTATTCACAAGATAGTAACTTGTACTATATATCTGGATGCCTTACAGGATATCAGAAGAGCTTAAAGTGCATTTAAATTTATTAGTTTTATACCAAAATAGTCTGAATTGAAATATCAAATTTATCATTATTGCTTCAGTCCTGTATTAAAATACAGTTTTTTTTTCAGCTGGGGTATACTCAGTCTGTCCAGTTTCCTCAAAGTTCTGCTTTCTTTGACTGTTACCACAGAGCCTCCTTGTTCCTTCGTGATACGGAGAACGGCGAAACAATATCTACCTACGAAAGAAAAGAGCAGTGTTGTTAAAGTTAATTCTCAGTTAGCTACCAAAAAAAAAAAAAAAAAAAAAAAAATCCGACGGGACAAATTCTTTGTCTTTAATTTTTTTTTAGTATTTTTTGTGTTTTGCCGATTTTTTCCATTGTGGAGATTTTTGCTATTTTGGGGGTTTTTTTTTTGGTGATTTTTTTCATTTTCTTGATTATTTGGCATTTTTTTTCCTGTTCGGTGATTTTTTGCATTTTTGCGATTTACTTCCCTTTAGATTTTTTATTTTGGCGTTTTTTATTTGGCGATTTCTCTTCTCTTTGTAGATTTTTTTTGCGTTTTGGCTTTTGTTCTTTTTTGTGAATTTTTGAGATTTTTTTTAGGAGATTCCTTTTGTTTTGGTAATTTTTTTTTTGTTCTAACATTTTCTGCGTTTTAACGATCTTTTACGTTTCAGCGGTTTTTTATTTTGGATTTTTTTTTTTTTCTTTGGCGTTTTTTCTGTTTAGGAGATTTTTTCATTTCGATATTTTTTGCGCTTTTTTCGTTTGTATGTATATACATACATATATATATATATATATATATATATATATATATATATATATATATATATATATTAATTTGTTGTTGTGTTTTTCGTCTTTGCGACTGTTTTTATTTTCTTTCGTTTCTTCGTTTTGTTTTGGCAATTTCTATTATTTTGTCGATTTATTTTATTTTGGTGACTTATTTGTGTTTTATAATACTATTAAAAAAAACCATCGGAAAATAACATATACCCTCGAAAAATTAAAAATCAACAAGTAGCTGTTATTTTGGCTCAAAAAATATAAAATTTTAAATATAATACTCAGACTTTTATGATAAAAGTCTTAATAGTTACGGTTCCTGATTTTAAATATAGGAAATAAAAAAATAATAAGATGAGCTTATCTTGATAACGTTATGAAAATTATTAATTTTACATAAAAATGTGCATTTGCTTAAAATAGGAAGGGAACAGTATGAAAACAAAAACAAAATATTTTCCAAAAAAACACACACACCCAAATTATTTACTTTTTTTACTTTTTTTCACATAATGCATCCCTGCAAACATTTTCTATCGAAAACGTAACTATATCGACTCGCCAGGAAGTTTATATGCGTCGCTTTTACTATCGAATTCTGATCTACTTAGTAACACCGTTCGGGAAGAGCTGTGCCACTAAGCGATAGTTCCTTCTTCAAATCCCCACTAAAGCGTTACTCAAAGGGAACTATCTCTTAGTGGCACATTTCTTCCCGAACGGTGTTACTAAGTAGATCAGAATTCGTAAAGCTTTAGTAAATTTTGTACATCATCCAAAGTAAAAGCGAAACATATCAACTTCCCGGTGTGCCGACGTAGTTACACTTTCGATAGAAAATATTTGCAGAATTTCAAAACTATTTTGCATAAAATTTTTAAAATAATAATGCTAGTGTGGCGTACTTAATTTATAAATCTTAAAAATAAACCTTTTCAAAAAATACTGTGCTTTATAATTATTTTAAAAACATAAAAGGCTTTGAATTTCAAGTTTCATATTTTCTTTAATTTTAGAAATATTTTTTCATTCTGTTAAAATTTTTTGAATTATAAGAACGTTTTCTTTTTGTAAATAAAAATTTTGTAAAAAATATAAAAATTTAGTGTTTGTGTTTGATTTATTTTATACCACACATTATCCACTAAAATTGGTGACCCCGACAATTGTTCCCAATTAGTGTACCAGAAATTAAAATAATTATTAGAAACATGTCGATAAACAGTTCGGAAGAGGAATTTGCATCGCTTCCTCCAACCAGCGAAATAGCTCGAGTTTCTGTGAAGGTACCGCCGTTTTGGAAAACAAATCCAGCGCTATGGTTCAAACAAGTTGAAAGTCAGTTTATCACCGCTGGAATTACATCAGATCCAACAAAATTCCACACTATTGTTGGTTCTATTGAAGCCAATGTTCTATGTGAGGTTAGTGACATAATTTTGCAACCACCAGAAAGTAACATGTATGAAACTCTCAAACAACGTTTTCAAGAACGATTCACTGATTCGGAGGAAAAGCAATTGAAAAAACTCCTACGCCATATTGAGTTAGGAGACAAGAAGCCATCAACACTTCTTCGCGAGATGTCCACATTATCTTCTGGTAAAATATCTGACGAATTTCTCAAGAATCTGTGGATGCAATGTTTACCAAAACAAATGCAAGCTATCTTGTCAGTAAGTAGTGAATCATTATCAAAGTTAGCACTTATGGCAGATAGAATTGCTGACTGTGGCGTACTTAATTTATAAATCTTAAAAATAAACTTTTTCAAAAAATACTGTGCTTTATAATTATTTTAAAAACATAAAAGGCTTTGAATTTCAAGTTTCATATTTTCTTTAATTTTAGAAATATTTGTTCATTCTGTTAAAATTTTTTGAATTATAAGAACGTTTTCTTTTTGTAAATAAAAATTTTGTAAAAAATATAAAAATTTAGTGTTTGTGTTTGATTTATTTTATATCACACATTATCCACTAAAATATGAACAAAATTATCAAAAGTAAAACTATTAAAATTTTTTAAATCACAAAATTAACTCTTTCTGATATTTATTATGGAAAGCAATAAAATTAATTACATAACAATATTTTCAATTCAAAATAACATTAAAAAAATAAATTAAAAAGAATACTAAGAAATATTTTAAGTACAAAATTAGAAAAGAATATTTGTTTCTTTCAAATTTAATAAAGTAGGTATATATAATAAAAAAAGAATAATTATTAATATTCTAATTTGTTTTTTAAATAGCAAAACTAACTCTTTCTTGTGTTTACTACAGAAAACAATGAATATAAATAAATGGAAAGATTTTGAATTCAAATGAAAATTTAACATCTATTAGAATATTTGCAAAATTTCCTGCAGTTATTAGTATGTTCGGCGACAATGTATGATTTTTAGAAAGGTTATGATGCTTGCATTACAAAATGTATAATTCAATATTTCCAAAATATTTAGTAATATAATATACGATTTCTAAATATTACAAGACTACATTATTATATATTTTAATTTTGTATTGAATTTTCTATGTAATTAAAATAAATAAAAATTTTTTGGTTAATTTTTTTCTAAAATCGCCAGTTTTTCTAAAATAATTAAAGAACAAATGCATTACACTTTTTACAAGGCGAATACTATATAATTTTCTAAAATTATACTTTCTCGCTGAACAAATAGCTGACTATTAAGAATTTTGGAAATATTTGAAAAAATATTTATAATAAATTTTCTCTAATTTCTCTTTCAAATGTTTCCATTTTTTATAAAGGGGATTCCCTTTATTAAAAACTATATGAACTTTTAATCATTTCCATACTTTATTACCAATTTTAATGGTGATATACCATTTTAAATCATTATTTAACTTTTATCTTGGCCCTGGAAGTTTTTTCAATCATTTTTGTCAATATTTAAAATTTTTGAAACTTAGAAATAAATACCGCTACTTAACAAAAAATTACCACAATCTACTCTACACATTTCAAGCATTACAACAACAAAACAATTTCTTCAAAAAATTTAATAACAAGAGCAATCATTGAATTCTTTTCAAACTTTAAAAAAAAATTAATTTAAAATTTTGAAAATACAAATTTAAAGTGTAAAAATTCAGCTCTGCTAAAATATTTCTCGGATACTCTAATACATTCCCAAAATTTTGATTGCTGCATATATATATATATATATATATATATATATATATATATATATATATATAAATTTTTAGACTTGTAACATTGAATTTTTAATATATTCGTAATTTTTTGTTCTATAGAAAATTATTCTGAAAATTGGCGACTTTTGCTGCGGGCATATCATACATAAGTCAAACTCTCACACTTTTAAAAAATGTTGTTTAAGTTATCAAGAATTTTATATAAAACAGAATTTTCTTTCATGTTCTGGCCCTCAAATTGTTAATAACATATTTTAATTTTATAGAAAATGTTTTGATAAATTTATTCACTTGCCCAGAACTAGTTGAAATATTAATAATTTCTTTTTAATTTTGATAAACGCTTACCTTGTTTTCTTAATTTTCCTTTTATAAGTAAAAATTATGAATTTTTTGTTTCACTATCAGCTTACATAAATAATTTTAGTTAATATCAATATTTTTTCACTCTTATCACTTCAAAACTTATATTTTTAATAAGCAAAATTATATTGTTTCTGCTTGTTCTTTTTCCCATTATGAAATGTAAACAATCGTCAAAATCATGACTTTATAATAAAATTTCGAACCTAATGTGTGTTGTTTTTGTAAAGTTTTGCATATTCTACTATTAAGCATCTTAGGTTGCCGAATTCTACGGATTATGTGGATTGGTAAACAACAATCTTCCAAATGCTAGAAAAGGTGTTGAAAAATAGTGTTTTCATTTTTGGATAACTGTAACTGTTATCCAAACAACTTCTAATAGTGATTAAAGAAGTTACGTCTAGAAGATTCAATTCGTATACTAATATATTTTGTTGTTGGAAAATTGAGAGAAATCTTCTATTGCACTTCTAAGGGTGGCGAAGAAGTGAGCTATTTCGAAAAAGAATTCACTAAATGCTTGCAGGGAGAAGACTCAAATAAAAAAATAAATAAATAAACAAAGCAATTCAAAGTGCTGAACTCTTTTCTTTTTTGTTCATCAGTTCTTTTCTGTAAACACCTCAACTAAATGTGAAAAAGCCGTTATTATATCATTGCTAATTGTTCAGTTTGTTTTTGTAAGAAAACAAAAACAGTGTACCTGCTTTGAACTGAAATAATTGTCTGAGAGACTGACTTCTATTTGTTTTGTTTATACACATATAAGTGAGCTTTCTTTATATATATATATATATGTATATATTAGTAGTAACTGCTTATAACCTCAAAATACTGAACTGAACTTTCTAATGTTATATTTTTTACTAAAATGGAAAACAATGCGTTTGCCTATTATTTATATAAACGTATTTAAAAAGAAAAATTATGATAATAAAATAAGAATGTGAATTGTGAACCGTAGTAAAAACTAAAATACAACGAATTTTTAAAATTTGCAAACTTCAAATAACATTGACGTAATGAGTGCATACCAAATTTCATCGAAATTGAAGTTTAAAAGATTTTGTTCATGTTTTTTATTCATCCGAAAAATTGTATTTGCATTCCTATTTTAATTTTCTTTTTAATTTATTGAACTTATTACTTTATTGTTGGTACTTTTTTTAAACGTTCTGTTTAAAATTGGTACTTTTTTTAAAGTTGATAATTTTTTTTTTATCAATTTAATTCATAAATAATTCACAAAAATTTGTGCGGTGCGAGATTTCTCAGTTAAATATCTCTAGTTTTTTTTTATGAATCGTAACATAAGAGTTTGGTTTTTTATATCAAAATTTATGAAAATATGATTTTTTTCAATAAGTACTGAAAGACTTCTTTATATGGACGAATACTTATTATAATTAATAAATATTACTCATACGTTTTTCATGGCTAAATTTAATATTAAGCATATAAAATTATATCAACTGTTTTTGCAAATACGAATAATTAATTTTAATTTTATTTATTGTTTTTCATTAATTAATTAATTTATTTATTTAATTCAGCTATAGATTCTACAGTAGATGAGAACAAATTACAATTAAGAAGATAATTATATAATTATATACTAAACATAAAAGCGATATTCTATATATATTAAATACTATCATAAGCAAAACTATTTGAATTTAAATTGCTTATTAATAAATTTTTAATCTCACCACCAGTAACAGCAAAATCAATTAGCTCATAATATTTATTCACCTCGAGCATATTCTACGGAATGTATCAAAATATGCAAGATTGGATCTATAGAAATCGATATAAGTTCTATGTTGTCTATTTGGAACATTAATTAATACTTTATTAATGAAATAATCGCAGTTAATATTTTCATTATCAGTATTCAAGAAAAATGTGATATTTGCAACGACTCTTCTACTTTTTAAAATTGGAAACTTTATAAGGGCCAAACGATTATGATATGGAGGAAAGTTTGAATCACTGTTCCATTTTACGTTGCGGAAGAAAAAAAGGAGAAAGTGATTTTGGACTGATTCAAGTTTACAAATGTAAACATTATATTGTAGGTCCTAGATTACTGAACTGCATTTCAGAATGTAGTAAATAACGCCTTCATCACATAAGGATCAATGGATACTTTCAACCACCATTTATGTAACTTAAAATACAGTACGCCTTGTTCACAGTGATTATTATATGATTATTGAAGTGGATCTTTCTATCAAAATTTACTCCTAAATCAGTGAAAGAATCAACAGATGGCAATTTTGTATCACCAATATAATAATCACTGCAATTTGGTCAATATCTATAGAAAGATATGCAGTGACATCTTTTAAGATTTATTTCCATTAGATTGATGTCGTACTAATTATTAAAGCTGAATATATCAGATTGTAGCTTTCAAATATTTTCTTTATTTTATAAAGTTAGAAATAGCTTTACATCATCTGCATACATTAGGATCTTGGAATGTTGAATGTAATTAGGAAGATTATTTATAAAAAGTATAAATAATACTGGAACAATATGACTGCCTTGGGGAAATCCGGAAGCAAAATTCACATACTTATACATTGTGCTATTGAACATTACATATTTTTTACGATTCTTCGGTTAGGAACAAATCCATTTAAATAAGTTACTGCAAAATCCAATACCATTTAGTTTAGCAACTAATAGATCGTGGTTAACTTTGTCAAAGTCTTTGCTAAAATTTATGTATACTACATTAGTTTGTAATCTACTTTGTAAAACGAAATTAGTATGTTATGCCAATTCCACCAAGTTGGTAGATGTTGACCGCTTTTGGTGAAATCCATGCTGTGTTTTTGATGTTATGGATGAAATTTGTTGCGATAATATCGGTGTTATAATTTTTGCAAATAACTTAGAAATGGAAAAAACTTTTGCATTCGAAGAATCAAAAACTCTTGCATTCGAAGAAGCAAAAAAGCAAAAAAAAAAAAAAATAATAATGTTTTCATGTAATATAATTCTAAAAAATAACACAACTAACCCCACTGTTGTGCATTTTTTTACTTTCCTTCAAAAACATCTTTTCAGTTTTGGTTGCATTGTAAGCAAGATAAAATGAAAACTAAAAGCATTAAAAGTGAAAAAAAGCATAGAAAAAAGATTTGAGAAATCTGATTTCTACCTTTCAATTGTATAACAAATATTACAATAACTACTACTGCAGCTACTACAACTACTACTATTACTATGTCAATATATTTGTATTTTGCTTTTTTTTTCTTAGCATTCAAAATACTTTACGTTTCTTAGGATTAAATCGTTTTCTCATTGGATTTTATGTATTTCCTTCGAATAAACAAAATGTTGAAATTGTATAGCATACATATGGGCGTAACTAGATTTCTTGTTACGATTAAATACAAAATGAAAATAGAGCAAAAATAAAACTAGTTTAAACGAATTGAGAATTGAACTTTATACTTTAGTTTTTCATTTTAATATTTTTTTCTTTCCTGCCTATTATTTCTTTAATTTTTATGATATGAAAGCAAAACGTAGTAAATTTTGACTATCAAAAAATCTTAATTTGCGTATATATTTTTGGAAAAAATTCATTTTAATTGAATAATATTTTAAAGAGGGTGATTTAAATCAAATTGGATTTGTTGGCAGTTGTATATATTTTAAGGGCAAATGTTACTGATACATGTTTGAGAAGATGTTGCTGTATTTGTTTTTAGGATAATAATTTGAAACATGTAAATTGGTCTATTAGTAACTGTTTAATAGAGAAGAATCAAATTTTCTTAATCTTGTTTAATTGAGTGAATTATGCAAACAAGCATGAGTAAGTCCAATCCAATAAAACTTTTTTTTCGCCTGTCATTTCAACTTAGGTTTAATTTAATTAAATCATATAGTCTTAAATTAGCATCAATAGTAAGTCTCAAATTAGACAGAATTATAGGTCTATAATATAGTAATATATAATATATATATATATATATATATATATATATATATATAAACATACATACATATATATATATATATATATATATATATATATATGAAGACGAGTATATATATATATATATATATATATATATATATATTTAAATAATTTGTGCAGTGCGGGATTTCTCACTTAAATATCTCTAGTTCTTTTTTATGAATCGTAACATAAGTTTAGTTTAGTATATCAAAAAACTATAAAAATATGAATTTTTTTTTTCAAAAAGTACTGAGACAGTTTTATATATTGACGTATACTTATTATAATTAATTAAGTATTACTCATACGTGTTTCATGGTTAAATTTAACATTAAGTACATAAGATTCCAGCTTTTATAGAAGCTATAATAGGCTATTTTTTTGGAAGAAGATTTTTATAGTCGTATGAAGGGTGAGTTCACATTGATTACTTTTAATATTTTTTCAGGCTTGTTTATTTGTTTATTGATGTTTTACCTAGGTTGTAAAGTCTAATGGTTTTTTTTTTTTTGAACACTAATATTTATTATGAATTTTTCCTGAAATCAAGCGTTAGTATGTGTTTGTATCATATTTTTATATATACCTAACGTAAGTATATACATTCAATATACTATATACATTACTTTATTATGTACATTACGTTAATTACATATAATACACTACATTACATAGATTGTATTGTTATTAATGTAAAATAGTTTTTTATTCTAATATTCGTAATAAAGCAATAAATAATTTAGATAAAACTAATGTATTTCAATCAAGGTAATAATTTCTGTGCAATGCTACCGATTTAATTAATTCAAGAATCGGATCAATAAATATTATAGTTGATCTTAAATGAAATTCAATTATAATTCTCATTAAGTCAATTAAAAAAATTAATTGAAATTTTAACAAAAATCAATTATTTTTAGCTAATTATAGTTTCATTTTGGTGATTGCTGCCAAATCAAGCAAAAATTTTATGAATATAATTTCGTAATTGAAGTCCATTTTTATTTTCTTTTTCTGTGTATTTTTCAAATAAACTCCTACCAAATTATGAGTAGGTAAAACAATATTAGTAAATTATAAATGGCATACCTATTCAATGATATACATAATGCTAATATAACTTGCTAAACAAAAACCTCGAGTAAAGTTGCAGAAAAATTCACTGTTTTATTCTATATCTATACTCATATACATACTTATGAACACATATTAGTGAACTTAATTTTTTTGTGACATAACACACAGTGAAAAAATATAGTTATAGTGACCATAATTTAAGTGTCGTATATTATGATTGGAATATATAATAACAACTAAAATAGATATTGTTATAAATAATAATTGTTATGATTCCATTTTATCATATTGTATCCGATTTTATGGTTCGTATTTCATGTTATGATTCAAGTTTTCATACTATTATAATACCATCTTACTAAATTATTATCATTCGTAATATTAGTGTTTAATTTTATCATATTATTATCCTATCTTGTCATATATTAAAATAAAACCCATTAATTAAAAATTAATTTTAGAAATTGTTTATTGAGTCATATATTGTACCATCATATATTGTGCACTGATATATACCTCCGATATGCCAACTAATAGTCAAACCCATACATCAACATTTGCAGATGATAAAGCTATATTAAGCACCCATAAATGCCCACAGGAGGCATCCTAAATTCTGCATAACCATACAGTTGATATTGAGAGACGGCTAAAAAATGGAAAATAAAAATAAATGAACAAAAATGCACACATATTACATTTACCTTGCGTAGGGAATCATGCCCACCTATCCTTATAAATAACCAAATAATACCCCAGCAATCGGAGGTTAAATACCTTGGAATACATCTCGTCTGACGCCTTACTTGGAAATTCCATATTGATGCAAAGTTGACCCAAATGAAATTGAAAGCACTCCAAAAAAATTAGCTAATTGGCAGAAATTCTGCGCTCAGTTTAGATTGCAAACTACTCCTCTATAACTCAGTTTTAAAGCCAATATGGAGTTATGGGATCCAATTATTTGGTACGGCCTCAGCATCAAGTATTGAGAAAATATACAGATGCCAAAACAAAATATTGCGAACTATAACCGAAGCCACTTGGTACCTAAGAAATACCAACATACATAAGGATCTAAAAGTTCCTTTGGTAAAAGATGTTATAATAGAACATGCAGGAGCATACTTGAAAAGATTGGAAATGCTAGAACGAAATATACTAAGAAGTAATGGATACATCCGATTGAGAAGAAATAATGATATTTTTTATATCAATAAAGTTTTGTTGCTGGTAAAAATATTAAAAAACATAACATGTTTGTAGTCAAATATATTAAAAGTTTGACTGAATATAAAAAGCGAATAATAAAACTGAATAAAACATAAATACATAATGCAATGAGAACATAATATTGTTGTTGTGACAATGTTGTAAACACGTTTTTTCTCTGCATGTAGACAAAAGGCCGTGAAAATACTTTTATTAACATATTAAGAAATAGAGAAATGTTTTTTTTTTTTTTGATTAGAACTTCAGAAAGAAATTATTTCCAAAATATGTTGGTTTCAATCAATTTATTATCGACTTAATTCAATACACTTCTTCTACATTTTTTATATACAGCAGCTATAATAAATACTTTATTAGAAAAATTCTAAAACTATGCACCAATTTTCTTTATCACACTCATCCTAACAGTATACACTATTATTCCCCATAACACTCTTAACTTTTCTATGAACAAGCAATCATACAAAATACTCAAAATACAACAGATTTTTTTAAGTATCAGTTTTATTTGTTAAAAATTTTTTTACTTACTTTTTCACCAAAATAAAATGCAAAACTATTAGGTTAAAAATAAAATATAACATTTTTTTTTTTTTGCTTACTTATAGTGAAATTCATCTGACAGAGTATTGTTTGTAAAGGCTTCAATAAAAAAGTTCAATAACAATGTATTGGTGTTGGGAACTTTTATTTCAAGTGCTGAAATTTAGTAATGTGTTACAGGTTTCACATTTCACAATTTGAGTGACAAAAATATATAAAAAATGTTTGATAAAAATAAACTAAAAAATAGATATGATAAAAAATATAACCAAGAGATAACAACGAATAAGAGACATGCTATAAATGACAATAAATTTTTATCAAAAAGCGGTTTTATATTGAGCAGGATCTAACCTGTCTTAAACTTATTTACGAACTTAAGTCTGACTACTAGCAAGGTTACAACAGTTCATAGAGGACTTTTTACATATTTTTTACATATGAAGTTCTAACGTTTAAAGCAAATTACTGAGAGAGAAAAACAGAGAAATTTATTACATTAAATAATCAGCTGGGCTAAAAATATTATCGTATTAAAGCTGGCTTGACTACTAGTGAGTAAAGTTTTCAGATATTATTTTGATTTATTTTCCATACTGAGCAGTTGCTTTTTTTGTTTTAATTGCAATAATCTTCAAAATTGTGTTGCCAACAAAATGCTAAACCTAATTTGTTTTCTTTAATTCCTTCCCTAACATGTTTTAATAATATTCAAACTAGAATAATAAAACTAAAAAAAAACTAACCAACAATTTGTTTATGTAAAATATAAAAAAATAAAATCTACATATGAAAATAAAAGTAAAAAAGTATTTTCATCCTCTATTGATGAAATGTGACAGTATACAATGCATGTAAATATTCCGTATTTTTGGATTTTTCATGTTTTACTTCACCAACATTTTTGTACGGTATTATGCATTTGCGCTGATGTTTGTAACACCCAAAACTATTTGTCCAAAATTCACCTTAATGTATAAAAATCGCCTTAGTATCATTTTCTGAGTCCATTTAATGCCGTTCGTCCATGGAAACCTTGTAGTCAAACGGCAGGTCGTAAATTTGAAAATAATTGCATAACATTTTGCATATTTACACTGTCGCCAGATTTGTCGATTTATCGTCATTTTGACGATTTTTGGTTCTAAAAATCAATCAAAATGAAAATTTGATGGTTTTTAATGTAAATTAGTTGGTACAAAAATATTAAAAATTTATTAAAAATCTTCTTAAATTGTTCAATGCAAATGTTTCATTTATAGGAAAGACTTATGGGAACCAATATAATATTATTCAATTATGTATGCATTTATTGGCTGCCAGCAAAATGACCCAAAGCAAATATATAGAAAAATTACCTAAATGAAAACTTACCCACAAGAAATGAAAAAGTGAAAAAAATACCAAATACTCTCATCTAATGTCCATTATGATACTTTCTGGTATAAAATTAATATATTAAATTATAGAATTTCAGGACAATATCAGTCATATTTAGAATGAAAATACTTTTAACTTTAGCCTGGGTAGGATTCTGGCCCTCGGCTGGACGAAGGGGGTTTCAACTCTGTCGTATATGAAACCCCAGCTTCTCCAAATCAAACTTTCTACTGAATAACATAAGTGCTTGCTTTACTTTCTCATGAAAATCGTGAATAAAAGGAAACATCACCCAAAATATCAAAAATGTATTATCAAAAACAAATTATAACCCAAAAATTATGTAAACTCTTGGAAAATTTTCGGGTTATTTTTCATATGAAATATGACTCAAATTTGTATGGGAATTTTTTGGGCGATTTTTCTATATTTCATATGGACAATTTTGCTTTGGGTCACTTTGCTGGCAACCGCCTTTATTATGAATTGGCGAATAAACTAAAGGCCATAATCAAGGCATTATAAATACTTAGATAGAAGTACTAAGTGTCGTGAGACATTTTTAATTAATTCATTTAAAATTGAATTTCGTATATAGCAGATTAGCTTACAAAAGGAACCAAGTGTTTTCTTTTTATTTAAATTTTCATCAATAAAAAAACATAGATAATGTTTATTAAAATATAAAAAAAACAAACTAAATTTTTATGTTGATAATTTTTTGACGATTTCAAATAGTCGGTTTGATGATTTTTTTTTCTCAAAATTTGATGACTTTTCACTAAATTTATCTGGCAACAATGCACCTATATCTGTTGTGGTTTAAGGACAAAGCTTATTGAAATTGGTTATGATCAGTCCATAATTTTACCTAGCCCCCATAAAAACGTACCCCCTGAAAAAGCATTATTTAATTGAAATTTTGCATACACATTTCTTCTATACGCCAAGTCCCATAAAGATCAGTTTTTAATTTCCCATAGATCCCATATAAACCCCTCATCCGAAAATCAATTTAAAGTGCATAAATTCCATACAATTGTTAATATCAAATTAGTAAAGGATGGTCATTTTTGAAATACTACAAAATGACTAGTTTTTGCACAATGGAAAAATTAATGCTATCATCTTAAAGAAGATTATTTATACTTTAGCCCAAATATAAACTAATGTTGACTTTTTATCCACTTTGGAATAATTTGCGATTTTGTCTCAGAATCACACTTTTTAATTTGTACACATACTAATCTATGTGCCACACAGAGAGCTAAATTCAAAGTTATTTGAAGCGCAAAATGTCTTTAAATGAATTACTTATAACGAAAACATATATCAACATCTTTAATATCAAAACTGGATGATTGGTCGGTTGGTTGGTTTACGTGGTAGCCCGTAAACTTACGGGCAATCAATTAAACTTGTTAGATTCCGTTTTGATGGGACCACACTACTCGCCAGGTGAATGAGTTGGATTGAGTCTGTAATGAGATAGAAGTGTAGAGAAGAAAAATGAGAACATAAATTAATTAAATCCAGCCTGTAGCATTGAGATATTTAATAATGTCATTGAGTCTAGTATCAGATATTTCACAGAGGTTGTCTAATTGGTACCTTCTCTGATTGCGTTTAAGGATGGACATTCAGATAGAAGATGATGTACTGTCTCCTGCCACAACTACGACAGTAATCATTGTAAGGTAGCCCAAATCTGCTTGCATGTTTCCCGATCGTCCAGTGACCTGTAAACAATGCTATTTGTCTCGAGATGTCTTTGCGTTTGTAGCCAATGAGTTGCATTGAGCGTTTTTCGTTGTAGGTAGGCCACGTTTCCTTCGCGACTCTACATTTGTCCAGATTTCGCCATCTATTTTTCGCCTTTTCCAGATAGTGCTTTTGGATTCTGCTTTTGACTGATCCTAACAGGATTGTGACAGACACCGATAAGGAGGCATTCATAGCAGAACCTATCTGGGCTAATTCGTCTGCCTGTTCATTACTATAGTAATCCCTATGCGTAGGAACCCAGACTATAGTAATGTCATACAGTCAAATTAGTCCTAGCAGTTCCTCTTTACACTGTCTGACTAGAATAAAGGTAGATTTGGGTGATGTGAGCGATAGAATTGCCTCATGGCTATCGACAAATAAACCAATATTCCCTTGAATATTTCTATCACGAATTAATTTACACGCTTCCCTGAACGCTAGTATTTCCGCTTTGAATACTCTGGCCTCATCAGGGAGTCTATATGAGTGTATAATACCAAGATCGTTAGAGAAGACACCAGAGCCGACACCGCAGTTCATCTTTGAGCCGCCAGTGTATATCTCAGTTATATATAGTTTCATTCACTCCTGGTGGGGAAAGGGACTTCAGTATTATTTCTGAAGTCCATCTGGGGAATCATATAGTCGGTAGATTGATTGAATTGCGGGGGTATTAAGCTTAATATCCACGCGTGCCCATATGTTCTTGATCTCCAGCTTTCCGTTGCAAATAATCTTATGACACAATTGACTGATGATTTAATAATGTGTAGGTCTATGTGTGTTAAGACAATATAGTATTCAAAGCTTCTGATGGACTAGTACGTAATGCACCTGCAGTGCTAATGGAAGAGGATCTTTGTATCCTGTAAAGTTGATCTACCACGTATCAAAACTGGACTAATTGAAATTTTTTTGAACGTATAACCCATTTATTATAATGACTTTTGGCAAGACATACCGAAATAAATTAAATACTTGATAATCTTTATTATGACACAATTTTAGTTAGTTTTTGCTAAATGAATTGATATAAATCTAGGGTGATATCCCTATATAGCATCATTTAGAAATTAACGGTAAACATACGAGCAAATAAGCAACTGAAAACTTGAGTTACTCTAAATAATATAAAAACTTGGGCTATCATGCTCAGAATAATTTCTGTGCACCATGTTTTACAACATCTTATAATTTATAATTCAAGTGTGTTCAACGGAAGGCATTTAAATGATCATTTTTTATTTTGCAAATCTATACAGTTTTTAAGATAATTTACTCCTATTTGTATTATAGTGATCTCATGATTAATTTTCACTTCAATTGTAGAAAAATATTTCAAAACTCTTAATTTCCTAACATTTTCGGTGAAAAAATATGATAAATTCTACATAAATTCTAGAAACTTGTATAATCAATTAGTCAAATATAAATTTAATTAGAACGAACTACTTTTTTTCAGCGTTGCCACATATATTTGACAAAAGATCATCATTCGAACGATGAAAAATCATATAAATATCATCAAATTTATTATTTTATTTAAATTTTAACTCACTCTGATAAGATATAACACGTAACTAAATACTCAATACACGCAGAAAAAAATATAGCTGCAGTGATATAATCTAAAAGCAACATATTATGATTGGAAGATATGATCACAGCGAAAAATAAAAAAAAGTTAAAAGTAATAATTATAATGCTTCCATTTGGTCATATCGTGTCCGAAATTGTGGTTTATTTTTTCTTGTTATGATTCTAATTTTACATATAATTCAACAATCTTAGTACATCATTATCCCCTTCTATCAGATTATGATTTGATATTATTATATTATTATTCTATCTTATTATATTTTTTATTTTTTTAATTATTTAGTAGCCAATGAAATTACAATTTCTTACAGACTAGCATACATATTACTCTTAAAGCTATTTACAATAAAATGTATTTCATAATCATTCAATAATAATTTTAACTTTAACTAAGTTAAAAATACTCCCTTAACGCATATTGGATTTACTGAGAAGTCAATATATGGATAAAAACTGTTGAATTGATTGCATATACGTCTCATGGGATCAAAGTTGGCATAATTATTTCGAAAATATTTGATTTTTAAAGGAGTATAATTTCTACTTGGACGATTTGCGATTACGAATTCGGTCTTACGAAGCAGGAACTCAAAATTAATTAAACCGTTTACTAAATGAATTACAAATGAAATATTCATATATTTTCTCCTGCTTTAAAGAGTAGGGAGATTAATAAGCTGTAATTGACTTTCATATGACGGTAAAATAATATTAGGATTTCATGGAAGATTACGAAAATAAAATAAGAGAAATTGTTTCTGGACCGATTCAATTTTCTTTATATGAACTTCGTATTGAGGATCCCAGAAGCACGGAAGCATATTCCAGGATTGGTCTTACGAGAGATATGAATAATTACTTGAAAACGTTAAGATAATTAAACTCCTTTCCCCAACGCTTGAGGAAACCTAGAACTCCTTTTGTCTTATTAATGATTTACGAAAAGTGGGAATTAAAGGATAGATTACAATCAAGCAACACACCCAGGTCAAGAAATTCTTCGACTAGATCAAGTTGATATTCATTTATTGTGTATCTACAGAGTACCGGACTTTTTCTGTAGAACATCATGTGTTTACACTTTCTTAAATTCAGATCCATTAGATTCATCACACGCCAATCATAAAGATTGCCAAGATTTGATTGGAGTAAGGAACATTGATAGAAATAGTTAAAGCTATGGAATAGCTTTACATTATCAGTATACATTAATATTGTAGAATTCTTATGCAAGCTGGTATATCATTTATAAATATTAGGAATAATAAGGAGCCGAGACGACTAACTTGTGGAACACCAGATAAAACAGAAATGGTTTTCGATATAAATTCTCTAAATAATACACATTGGCATCTTATTTTAAGATATGTAGGAATCCATTTAAGGAAAACAGGAGAAAATCCGAGTTTATCCGATTCGAAAAATAGGAAATCGTGATTTATTTTATAGAAAGCTTTTCTGAAATCTATGTATATTGTGTCTGTCTGTAAACCGGAATCAAATGCAGTTATATTGAGGTTGTCAACTCTAAAAGGTTAGTAGTAGTGGAACATCATTTTCTCAATCCATGCTGAAATGGCGAAAGATAACAAACAATTTGATGGGAAAGGATTTCAGTAACTATCTTTTCGAATAGTTTTGGAATAACACTTAATTTAGCAATACCTCTATAATTGGAAAAGTTGGATCTGCTTCTGGATTTAAATAAAGCTATAATATAAGATTTCCTCCAAACTTCAGGAAAATAACCACTAAAAATTGATATGTTGAATGAGTAGGTTTTGGATATATAAAAGAATATAAACATTTTATAAGAACACAGCTTGGAACACCATCGGGTCTACATTTATTAGAATATTTTAGCTCTCAGTACCATCGTTTTATCTAATATTGGGCAATTTATTAAGGTTGCAGCAGGAATTGGATATTGACAATTGGAAAGTTTATGTAATTATTTATTAGAATAGGAGGATGAGAAAAAAACAGCAAAGATATCGCAAATATCAGCATCGTTTGAGGATTCGTCATCTCCAAATTTCATCATGGATGTGTATCCAGAAACTCGACGCTTAGAATTTACAAACTGGTAGAAATATTTTGGATTATTTTTAAAGTTTCTTTCCACCTTAAAAAGATAATTATTGCAACATTGCATATTTTCTGAATTGTAAATTGATCTTGATTTGAAGTATCTCATATAATCGATGGATAAACTGGACTTTCTATATTTGCTATAATGTTTGTTTTTCAAATGTTTCAGTCCATTGAGCTGCTTTGTATTCCCAGGAGGTTCTCGTCATTGGTATTGATTTCTTATAAAATTTAAATAAGCCATCATAGTATTTATTCAAAATAATGTCAATATTACGAGGGCATACTTTATTGTAAAAATATATTCAAACTAATTTTCGGAACAAATTAAGTAATTTAATTTGGAATAAACAGCTTTACTAAAATCAAAAACCATCTCATCATTTACACTGGATTTTAATGATAGCTTTGACGTACACGCTTATTTCAAGAGTGGGGTGATAAGCATCTTCAGGTATTAATAATGGATTAATGCTATGAATATTAAGTTCTTCAGGCTGATCAACAAATAAAAGGTCAATTAATTTGCCAACTTGTTTAATATATTATTTATTTGGAATAGTCCTAAATCAGCAATAGCATTCTGTATTTCAATAGATTTTTCCGATCTTATTGATGGGCTTAAAAAGCATGAATCAGGAGTTTCACACCATTTAATATTTCGAATATTAAAGCCACCAAGAACAATTATGGAGTCACCAGGTTTAGATTAATTAGCAACAAATTTTAACGCGTTTAGATGTTGTTCATAAATTTGAATGTTTGACGCAGGAGGAATATAAGAACAAGTTATTAAAAACTTTCTATATTTCACTTTAACACATACGGCGAAAAAGAGTTGAGACAGAAATCAAAACTTCCTTCTTTATCCACTCTTTCACATCTATAAATTTGAAATTTACTTCACATTATTTCAGAATTATGAATTATTAGATTTATTATACGACATCATCATGTTATGATTTCATTTTATAATATTATTATACTACACAGAAAAAAATAAATTTCATATTCAATAACTTATTTCTTAAACTCAAATATTTGTTTAATGAGATTGGACCTATCACTAAAATTGTAAATCCAATACTCAAATACGTAAAAGTTTTATTGAAAGAAAAAAATGTTTTCTTTATTAAAATATTATACTATTTATGAAATAAAATTATTAAAAATTTTCAGAAATTTCAATTAAAAAATTTTAATAAGAAATTTTAATAATTTTTTTTTTTTTTTTTTTTTTTTTTTGTTTTAAACAGATAATCAAAATTTATTTTTAATTCAGTAATCATATTTACGAGTACAAAAAATATTTTTTAAATCAATATATTAAGAAAACAATTTTTATATGTAAAATTAATGATTATTGATATATAAAACATATAATTACAAGACTCTGTGATCTGTTGGGTTACAAAAATTTGTGCCATATTTTGAAGTGAGTGCCAGAAAAAACATTACTCAATTGGATTTAAATTTACATTGTAACGGTGAATATAATATGAACCCTAAAAATACCAAGGTGTGTTTATTACCTAACAGGATGATAGTGACAACTTTGTGGAATGCTTGCTGTTTGATCTATATTGTTTACCTTCAAAATAGAATAACAATAAATGATGAAATAGAAAACTACAGATTTATTGATTCGACTTCGTATTTGCCTTGAAAAGAGAATGAAGTTAGGCCCTGTGTATTCTTGTGCATGTCGATCGATGTCCTCAAAATGTGTTGATATCGATGGAATCCTTTTTATTTTTTAATTTTATTTTGTTTTTTTTTTTTTTTTTTTTTTGCTTTTGGTGAAATGCATTACTCACTCAATATTCATAATCACCATTTTCGCCAGCTTGGACAGCGTCATCAGAACCGACTTTTTGGAATTCTAGTTCTAGAACTGCAAGATCTTCACGAACCTTTGCAAATTCAACCTCCTTTGTTCATGCAATAATCAAAAGCTCGTTTCTTAAACATCAAGTCAAATTTATAAGGCAAATTATTGAACGCCACTGCTATGGCTATAGTATTCTGAAGTATAAGTCGATTTTTTACTGATTCTGAAGCCTGTTTGACACCAGTTGACAAACTGAATGTGACGTTTCGAGTTGATGGCCGAAATAGCGGCATTGACGTCTGTGCGTATAACATCACCACAATACAATATACCACCAGTCATGTATTTTCCAGCTCGAGAATCACATTGAACCCTCACATTACCCGATTCAAGCACGTAATGGCTTGCTTTTCTTAAGAGACTTATGCGGCCTACACCAATGAGGCATGTGCCACCAAGAGGAAATGTATACATGGAAATGGTAGCAAATTCCTTTAGAATTCATTCAAGTCTATATTTATGGAGTCGTTAATATACAGAGAAGCTGTATTGCAGCTAACGATTTGTGTACTTAAACGATTCTAGTTTCTGTAGTCTGAACGATGTACTTCAAATTATTTCTACAAGTTTCGAAAACACTTAGCGTTATTGTCCGCCATGGAAACATAATCGGAATGCTCCAGTAAAGAGTTAGTCGTAGAAATTTTGGGCGATGGGTAGGCACCAAAATCTAATATCGAAAAATGTTTTAAGTTGAATAAAATATTTTTATTTAGCTTGTCAAAACATAACAATGTTGCTTTGTTGCTTTGCTGATTTATAAATTATTTAAAATCGATAAAACAAAATTTTTTTTATTAATTTCAAATTTAAATCCAAAAAACAATTTATTAAAAAAGATTATATTCATAATTTTTTCTGTTTATACTTCATATGATTATGCAATTTTATCGTATTATTATATCATTTTGTCTTATTATTATTCCATCTTATCATATATCAAAATAAAACGTATTAATAAAATCTTATTATTTTTTTTAAGTTTTTGTAGAAAATAAAAAAACAAAAATATATACTTACATATTATTTGTTTATTAATTTGTACCAGAATATGTAGTTCAAATGCAAAATACGAGGGCGGATCAATAAGTCCATGACTTTTCGAACTTCCCTCGTAGTTATATAAAATGCAACACCATTCCCATCAAGTACCACCTGTTGGTAGACTATTGTCAAATTTTGAGCAAGTGTCGTCATTTACTTTGCGTAAAGAGTAGGATTTTTTGAGGTCCTTAAAATAGACATTTGTTTGGTCAATAATATTCGTTGGAACTGAATCTCTTTCTACCGAGCCATTTCTTTAGGTTTGGAAATAGGAAGTAGTCACCAGGGGCTAAATCCGGAGATTATGGCTGATGAGGTAACAATTCGTAGCCCCATTAATGGTGTTTTTCCATTGAGACTGCACACGTGCATTATCTTGATGAAAAAGAACTTTTTTCTTGGCCATATGTGGTCGTTTTCTTTTTAGATCGTCATTAAATCGGTCTAATAAGTTGGCGTAATATTAGCCGTTTATTGTTTTTCCCTCTTGAAGGTAATCGATGTTGATTATCCCGCGTGCATCCCAAAAAACTGTTGCCTTCTTCCGAGCAGGTTCACCCGGAGAAACACATTCTTCAGACTGCTGCTTGGTCTCCGGAGTACAGTAATGGATCCATGTTTCATCCATAGTTATAAAACGCCGCAAAAACTTATTCGAATTGCAGTTAAACAACTCCAAACAATCCTTTGAAGTTGTTACACCACTTTTTTACCATTGAAATCG
This sequence comes from Protocalliphora azurea, assembly GCA_932274085.1. Lineage (NCBI taxonomy): Eukaryota > Metazoa > Arthropoda > Insecta > Diptera > Calliphoridae > Protocalliphora > Protocalliphora azurea. The sequence continues at coordinate 21,171,358 of OW026520.1, forward strand.
ATGGTACAGAGTCCCCATAGTATTTATCGAGCTTTTCCTTGGTTTTTTTCGCAAAAAATATTATCTAATGAGCAGTCGAAATTCACTTTTTTCCATTTTTAGAAAAATACATGAGGTTGTACGTTTTGAACAGGTGTTAAACGCAAAGTAAATGTCGACACTTGTTCAAAATTTAACAGTAGTCTATTGACAGGCGGTTCTTGATAGGAATTGTGTTGCATTTCATATAACTTCGAGGGAAGTTCGAAAATCACGGACTTATTGATCCGTCCTCGTAAATAGAAATCACAGTGATAAGTTTTTCACAATCGGTCCATAACTAACCATTGGTCCCATATAACGCTCATTTCCGGGAATTTTCCTAAAATGCATAAATAACATAATATAACGCATAAATATGTTTTATAGAAATATATGAAATATAAGTATCAGTCAATAATTGACCACAATACTCATATAAGATCCCTAACGAACCTTTATATACATACATAATGTTGTAGAGCATCATATAGTCGACCTTGACCGACTATATTATTCATACTTGTTTAACTCTATTTCTGTTACAAATTTCAATATCACTATGCTTTGTTTTTCTAACGTATTTGTGTTATAGCAACACAGATACTCTTGTTTTTAGAGCATATATGTGTAAATATATTCGATTTTCTATACATTTCTGTTTAGTTTCTAACCGGAACCACAGGTACTTTGTAAAGTTTTTCAACAATTTGAGTGGATATTTTTTCATATTGTTTTCTGGTGTTCGAGTATAATGTTGACATCTGACAAACAGATTTTTGGTGGATTTTTTATATTTTATTTTGCTGAAAAACAAAAAAAAATATATTAATAACAGTCACTACACTTAAATTCTTTTTATTTTTAGAATAATTGAAAGCGTTGAAATGGAAACATTTAAATTATTACAAAAATTAATTGAATTGAGCACGAGAAGTTAAGGGGATATAAGGTGATACAAATAAAGGCATACTTTTAAACTGTATTGCAGTTATAAGGAAAAATATCAGAGAAAATTTAGAAAATAAATACATTTGAAGCAATCGTATCTCACTTTCTATGGTATTTAAAATTCAGTACGTAGTACAAATAGGAACCTTGATATATTTTGATGTATTTCCTATGAAAAATTCCATTAAAGTGAGATTACCTCTAGAAGTTCGTGAAGATGTCCAGTGAATCTAGTCCATAAAAAAGGAATAAGTTAGAAGGAGATGTCCAACAGACATGAAAATCTGAACTTGTACGTAAATTTGTCGGCTTATTTCAAATATATGCTACGCGCGGCTAATAATAAAATTGTGCAGAATATTTTGAAATGCCAAAATTGATATTATAGTTAAGGGCATGATAAAAATGTTCCCGCTAGCTCTTTGGTAGAAGTAGTTCTTAACCCGTATTCCAATCGCGTAATCATATGACTCATCAAATACCTAAGAGTATGTATAAAAGAAAACTATATAGAAACAAACATACTAGAAGATAAACAAAACGATTCTTATGGCAAGTTGACATGCCATAGGGTACAATTCTCCCACCCATTTAATAAACGCCTTGACAGATAGAATACCCATAATTATAAATCTGTCCCTAAAAGAAAAATAAAAATGATCTTCCCTTAAATATTCTTACACTTTGTTTTGGCCATCCTTCTCATTAACAAAAGAAATTAGTGTTACATTTTACAAAAAAAAAAAAAAATATTCAAAAATTTATTGAAAATAAATGTAAATAAGAAAGATATAATAATAAAAGAAGTTGTGAAGATATTAATATAAAATTATATATTTGTGTAGATGTAGCTTAAGTCAGCATAATATATTTCTTACCTACTTAAACATTTGACCCCTTTATTTTATTGTCTTTTTTTTTTTTTTTGTCTTTAAGAACAATTTCTTGCAAACCAATTTTTCTATACTAAATAGAAAGCCTGCTCAAAAGTACGATATATATATATATATATTTATTATTCCCTATATGTTTAGGAAATAATTAATAAGCGATATATCGTTTAAAAACTCAAAATGTTATTAATTATGTCCTAAACGTTATTATAACAAATCTAGTATGATGTAGGGTATAAATATATTTAAATTTAAACTTAAAACACTTGAACAAATTACAGTCACAAATACCCCTTTTTGTCTATGCATAGCGGCATAAAATTATAGTGTGTCCACAGTATGGACTTTAATTAGACATAAGCAAAATGGAATACAATCTGTGCCATAACATAGTTCATTAGAATTATTGATTTCGTTGAAATCTTAACAACAACTAAAATTAAGTTTCCTAATTATTTTAACAATATAATCAAAACGTAATTAACATAAAACATGATATCTAATAATGCCTTTAAAAAGAAATCTGGTAATTTTTGTGTAATACGAGCGTATGAGTAATATTAATTAATTACAACAAGCAGTGTTGCCAGTTTAGATTTTCTAAAGCTAAATTTAGAATTTTTATTTTGCTTTTAATCTCAAATTTTTCATTTCAGCTTTTAGTTTTTTTCTAGAGTTTTAAAATTTCCTTAAAAAGGCTAAAATGTTAAAATTTCAATCACGAAGAAATTAATTTCTTATTTTATATTATTAATTTTATGTTTAAAGAATCATCCATTTAAATATTTCAGTGTATTTATTAGCACAAAAAATCGTGATTTTTTTACCCAAATTTTCGGCCGCCGGGCTTCATTCAACAAAACTAAAATAAATTAAATAATTTTATGGACTTACTTGAAAAAAAGAAACACGGGAAAGAAAGATATAGTCAGTCAAGACCGACTGTATGATACCCTACACTATTGCGTACAAGCATACAAATTTGGGAAGGGAACTTATATTACACCTATGTCCAATTTTACTGATTTTATGCACTTTGGGGCGATTCCTGAAAGTGGATATATATGGGAGCTAAGGTAAGTTATGGACCGATTTACACAAAATTTGGCAATGTTTTTTCTATTTACATAATAATTGTTTTGTGATATTAATATTCGTAAGGGATTTATGCAAGTTAAAGTATTTTTTGAAAGAGTGATTTTTATGGGAGCTATAAACCCCGATAGACCGATCTACACAAAATATGGCCCAAAAGCTGACACTTGTACTGGAATACTTTGCACCGAATTTCATTACAATATTCCTATTTCTAAGACATTTTTCAGTATTCAAACGCTATTCCGGCGGTACATTTGTATGGGGACTAGATGAAATAATGGACCGATCACATAAAATTTCAATAGGCTTCGTCCATGTATCATAAAAGTCCCACGTTCTAAATTTAATTGAAATATCTTTAAAATTGCGACCTACACTTTGTGCACAATGTTTACATGGACAGCCAGCCGTCAAGTCAGACGGACGGACATTAAATTAAAAAGTGATTCTGAGTCGCTTGGTATACTTCAAGGTTGATGTTGGATATATTTTTCTATACGTTAAAAACATCAGCACAAACACATTATACCCCAACCACCTATGGTGGTGTAGGGTATAATAATGAAAACGAATAAGAATAATAAAAATAAGTTTTTTTAAATTAACCATTTAGTTCGTCGTGATGCATATATACAGGAAAAAATTACGGATAAACAATTTTTAAATAAATCACTATTTATCTTTAAATAACATTTTATAAAAAAAGGGTGCTATTTTTGGCTGTGCCGAATCTTATATACCCTTCACCCGTGTTGAGATTTATTTTTTGAAAATGATATGAAAAATATTGGATGTAATTATAAAAATATATTTACCTATATCCTATATATATATATATATATATATATATATATATATATATATATGGGATTTTTATATTATTAAAGCTTGACGGCTTTTAATTTAAACACAAATTGTATTATTTTAATAATAAATTGTGTATATTTTATTAATTAAAAAAAAAAACTTAAAATTATTTTTAAACTTTAATATAGTGGATGTCGCTGGTCAACTTTAATTATTTACTTATAACTTCTTTGCACAACGTTTTAGAAAACTTCTCAACTTTTCAACTTTTCAACTTTCACAACTTGAATTTTACTCAAACACTACTCTCTCAATCTTTCAACACTACCTTTTATATTATGCTCCTACACTACTCGCTACATTTCAAAGTATCAGAAAGTTCCCAGCGAGTTAACCCTATAACTATCCTTGTCTCGTCCATTAAAAGTCCGTTTATCAAAATACAAGTCCCCATCGAGAAAGTTCGTCTTTCGTTATAAGATGTCTCGTCCATATTTTGTCTGTAGCCTACGTGACTAGTTACTATATTATTCTAGAATATTTTGCCCGTTAGTAATATTAACTCCTTCGTTACCAACGTCTGCCAGATCTGGTGACGCGACCAGGCTCCAATCCCACATATTTATATATATATATATAAATTTCATAATGATTTACCCTTTTCCCCAGAAAATAAATTAGCTGGTAAATCTAAATGTAGGAAGTTGATTGCAGACCTAACACCAAAAACACAATATAAGATCATTATAGAGTTCTTAAAAAATATTTAAAGAATGGATTGGTATTAAAAAAAGTACACAGAGCATTAAAATTTCGACAATCTCCATGGTTAAAAACATATATAGATTTGAATACATATCACAGAACAAGAGCAAAAATTGCTTTTGAAAAAGATTTTTTTAAATTGTCAAATAATTCTTTATATGGAAAATGTTCATAAACAAAAAGATATAAAAATTGTTACAGATTGGGAAACAACAATGTGTAACTATTTAGGAGCTAGAGCATTAATTTCAAAGCCTAATTTTTCGAGTATAACTGAATTTTCAGCAAACATGTTTGCAGTTCAGTTAAAGGTTATGCATATAACTTGCAATAAACCAATTTATTTAGGCTTTGCTGTGTTGGAGCCCTCAAAATGAAAACTGTATGATTTTCATTATCAATGCATGGAACCAAAATTTCAGTCGAATTTTATATTATATAGATACAGATTCGTTCACACACGCTATAAAAAGAGATGATTTTTATAGTGAATTCGTGAGGATAATAATATATTTAAACTCCCAATATTAAATAAGAATGTTCTAGGCATGATGAAAGACAAGAATAGCGGGAAAATTACGAAAGAATTTGTGGGACTTCGACCAAAAATGTATTCATTTAAAACGGTCGACATGGAGGAAGTAAAGAAGTCTAAAAGTTTTAAAAAATCATGTATAAAAAATGTATCAATAATAGACTACAAAAGGTCATTATTTAAAAGAAAAATAATTTCTGATACAATGCATACATTTAGATCGAAGTTTCATCAGTTGCATATAGAGAAATAACATAAAGTTGTCTTGAGGTTTTTATTTATTTATTTAATGGCCAAAGAAATTACAATTTCTTACAGACTAGCATACATATTATTCTTAAAGCTATTTACAATAAAATGTTTTACATAATCATTCAGTAATAAAGTGTTATTATTTAACCAAGTTAAAAATACTCCCCTTAATGCAGATTGGATTTACTGAGAAGTCAATATATGGATAAAAACTGTTAAATTGATTGCATATACGTCTCATGGGTTCAAAGTTTGCATAATTGGTTCGAAAATATTTTATTTTTAAAGGAGTATAATTTCTAGTCGGACGATTTGGGATTACGAATTCAATATTACGAAGTAGGAACTCGGAGTTAATTAAACCGTTCACTAAGTTAATTACAAATGAAATATTCATATATTTTTTCCTACTTTCAAGAGTAGGGAGATCAATAAGCTGTAGCCGACTATCATATGATGGTAAATAAACATTAGGATTTCCTAGAAGAATACGAAGAAAAAATAAGTAAAATTGTTTCTGAACCTATTAAATTTTCTTTATATGAACTTCGTATCGAGGATCTCAGACCACGGAAGCATATCTCAGGATTGGTCTTACGAGAGATGTGAATAATTACTTGGAAACGTAAGGATCATTAAACTCTCTTCCCCAGTGCTTGAGAAAACCTAGAATTCACTTTGCTTTATTAACGATTTGCGAAACGTGGGAATTAAAGGATAGTTTACAATCAAGCAACACACCCAGATCAAGAAATTCTTCGACCAGATCAAGCTGATATTCATTTTTTGTGTATCTACATAGCACTGGACTTCTTCTGTAGAACATGATGTGTTTACACTTTTTTAAATTCAGATCCATTAGATTCATCATACACCAATCATAAAGATTGTCAAGATCTGATTGGAGAAAGGAACATTGATAGGAATAGTTAAAGCTATGGAACAGCTTTACATCATCAGCATACATTAATATTGTAGAATTCTTATGCAAGCTGGTAAATCATTTATAAATATTAGGAATAATAAGGGGCCGAGATGACTACCTTGCGGATGTTAAAAGAATTACTGCTTCTGACCAAATAAACACTTATGCGCAAGGACATTTTAGGCTTTGATAATAATAGTGAGTATATAGAATTTTTAAAAGACTTATCAGATAATGAATATCTAATGAATATAGATATTTAAGTTGTACATTTAATAATTTAAATGCTTTCATATTTTCTAACTTTATTTAAAGTTTACATAAGAAGAACTTCAAATGTATATACTTCTATTGAATAGAGTTAACTCGTTAATATAATATATCTATATCTATATATATATATGTATATATATATATATATATATATATATATATATATATATCGACAAAATATACGTTAAACATTAGTATTAATTTTGACTTTTCTGACAAAAAAATCATTCTCAAACAAAGTTATATTAAAAATACTGATTTACTAAAGAAAGCGGTTTTAAAATATTTTGCAATACTACATAAAACAACAATTTTTCATACAAATGGATGAAAGAACTGATAATATTAATTTAATCGACACAAAATTTCTAAATAATTTTTTCTAATAGATTAGATACTAACTAATACTATACAGAAAAAATTATTGCTAAAATTTTTCTAAATAAATCATTATTTGGATTTAAAATAAATTTAATAAAAAATAATATTTGGTCTTAATAGTCTATTTTATTGCACGGAAAAATTATGATTATTTAACTTTAAATAAAATTTTATAAAAAAATTTTTTTTTATTTTAAATTCATTCTTGTAAATTCATTCTAAACTAATACGAAAAACAATAACAATTTCGTGTTTTTTGACAATTAAAAATATAAAAATAAATAAAATTATAAAAATGTTGATACAAAAAAATATAAAATCCATCACTTGCAGGATTCCAGAGGTAAGTTAACTTGGTTAGTTGGTTTTCGTTGTAGCCGGTAACCTTAGGGGCAATCAATTAGATTCGTTAGAATCCGTTTTGATAGGTCAACACTACTCGCCAGGTGAATGAGTTGGATTGAGTCCGTAGTTAGATAGAAGTGTAGGGAAAAAAATGAGAACATAAATTAATTAGATCCAGCCTGTAGCATTGACATATTTAATAATGTCACTGAGTCTAGTGTCAGATATCTCATAGTAGTTGTCAAATTGGTGCCTTCCCAGAAATTTATGTCTGATTGCGTTCAAGGCTGGGCATTCACACAGAAGATGATATAATGCCTCCTCCTTCTCGCGATTAGTCTCGAGATGTCTTTGTGTTTGTAAGCAATGAGTTGCATTGAGCGTTTTTCGTTGTAGGTTGGCCACGTTTCCTTCGCGACTCTACATTTTTCCAGATTTCGCCATCTATATTTCACCTTCTCTAACTTAATTTTCGTATATATTTCATTACCAAATATGTATAGGGTTTTATTTTTGTGTATCTTCTACATGAATCAAAACCATATGAAATATGCATGTATGTAGCAATAGATCGCATAAATGATGGGGTCTATGGTATATTACTGTATAATTGAATATCCTACTTATCACTAAAAAATCCTAATAAATATTATTGTACCAAAATTTGGGAAATATAACCTCCAAACTTTGTAATGCCTTTTTTTGGAATGACCAGGCAATATTAACATGTTTTAAAATGTTAAAACGTATATAATTTTAATTATGTATAATTAAAAAAAAAAACTAAAAATGCGGCAAATGATTTAAAAAAGCAGTTATGTATTTTCTCTTAGTGTTATCGTACTGATGATCAGAGTAAAATAAAGAAAATATTAAATAAATTGAATCATTTCGTAATTAAAATTCATTTTTATTATTATTTTCTTTTTTTTTCTCGGTATAAGGTAATAATTTTTAATATAATTTTTAGCTAAATCAATTTATAACCTTTTAGCAGACGAACATATTTATAAATTTATTCAAAAAATTGATTAACCTTTTTCGGTCCTTCTGCAATAAATTAAAAACAAGAGAAACCTAAAACACCATGTTTACCAAGAAAAAAAAAATCCCAAACCAAGAATTTCTTATTAAAAGTCAGCCCCAAAAATTTGTTAAAATGTCAGTGAAAATCACCAAAAAAAAAACTTTGCCACAAAATGACTAGCGTGTCATGCACAAGAGATTGTGTGTGTATGTGTAAAAATGTGTTAAAAATTTCGAGCAGCGCCTAAAAACAGGCAATTACTAATATAGACTCTAATAACCTCTACTCAACTATGTACTAACACTTTAACAGTCAACGATAAACCAGAAAACTAAAAAACAACAACTACAAAGTTTATTTTTACAGCGGCAAAGGCAGCAAGCAGTCTTTCCGGTAAAGGAAAAAAATACGAATCACATGCATCATGCATGCAGCAAATGAAACCACTGAAGTAGCAAAATTCAACAAAAATGAAAATTTCAAACATGCAACAACAAGGCAAACAAAATTTATACTAGCATACATATACTTAAACACTTAGACTTATAACCACTAATACATACAAAACCTAAGTTTCTATTCACGTTGAGAATGTGTACGTATGTGTATTTAAAAAAAAGTTAAGATCACTTGCCTTTTTACAGCAGACTAGAAGAGGCAGTTGAACAGGAGTAGTAGCAAAGAAAAAACATTTTTAGTTTCTACATATTTAGTATTAATAAGCAAACAGTACAAAATCTAGACACACATTCATACATTTTAACTTATATTCAGTGTTGCCAGGAAATGAAAAAAGAGGCTAAATTGAACTTTGGGAAATGTTAAAAATGGTGAAATACTCCAAAAAATAAGGTCAGAAGAAACCTTTTTTTTCAATTTGGAAACTTATTGCTTCTTGTTCTCCTTATTGTTTCTTTTATTGAAATGTTTCTAAAGAAATTGTAATTTGATTGAGTAAAATTACTCAATGAAAAATTCCCATACAAATTGGGTTTATATTTTATATGAAAAATTACTCCATGCTTTGAAGTGATTTTTCGTCACCTTTCAACTATAATTTTTGATTAAGATTTCCAAATTTTTGGGTTATTTTTCTTATTAACAAGATCCTTGGGGGGGCCTTGGGGGTATACTTGGTGAAATCCAGGCTAGTTTCTGACTGTAAGAAGTCACTGAGAGAGCTGATGGAGACTACATGGTGAGACTCTGCTGGGTGCCTGGCCACTGTAATGTATCTGGGGTAATGAACTGGATGATGAACTGGCAAGGCAAGGAGCAGCAAAGGATATCTGGGAGACGGAAACTACGGTGAAACTCCCGTTCAGTTTCTTTTTTGTGAAGATCTTGGATCTTGGTCAGAACCAATTAGGTTTGGGAGAGTAGAGTGGACTGTAGGCTGTCGAGAGCGGTATGGCCGGCGCTTGACAGGACAGTCACAGACACTCTTCTGCGCGTGAATAGAAGGAGCTTAAGGATCATGATAGGGGCCATAACGGATCACTGTCTGATAGGGAAGATAAGGTCTAGATGAGACGCTAGCAATTCCGACTTTTGTAGAATGTTTGGGAACGTCGACGAAACCGAACCAATTGAGCACATTATGTGCCACTGCCCACGATTGCAGCATCGTAGGAAGATGGCCTAAGTGATGTTCAGGACGTGGAGCTTGTAGACGTCATAGGCTTCGTCATGGGAGTAGACTGTCTAAGGGAGAGTCAGGGGTAAATCCCTAGGGGGATTATCAAAATTACTAATCCCCTCTAAAGATTTCTTGATATTTCTTCTCTACTTTTTCTCTTCCTATTCCTATTTTCTCATTTCTATATTCTATAGCTTTTCGAATGAAGGGACTCACAATGGACAGAGATCGGTCTCTGTGTGGAGATGTGTTGTGCATTTGGTATCACGTCAACTTTCTCTATCTATCTATCTATCTATCTATCTAAGATTATTTTTAAATTCTTTTTAAAATTTGATGAAGTATATTAAAAAATAATTTAGTTATCGATTTTTAAGTTCACCGAGTTAGTGAAATCACTTTTATTCGGAGAATGAAGCTCCTCAGGCGAAATTTTCTTTTAAACCTACGGTACATACCCTGGTACCCATTTATACTCTACATCACCATAGTTGGGGTATTAGGGTTTGTGCTGATGTTTGTAACGCATAGAAAAAGTCATCCATCATCCACCTTAAAGTATATCAATCGACTTAGAGTCGTTTTTTAAATCGATCTAACGATGCCCGTCCGCCCATCTGGCTAGCTGTCCATGTAAACAATGTGCACAAAGTACGAGTCGCAATTTAAAAGATAATTCAATGAAATTTGGCACGTGAGACTTTTATGATACAAGCCTATTGAAATTAGTTGTAAACAGTGCATTATTTCTCCAAGCCCCCCCCCCCCCCCCCCCCGGAATAGAGTTTAAACACTCAAGAATGCCCTAATGATAAGAATATTTTAATTAAATGCGGTGTAAAAAAGTTATGTATAAGTATAAATCTTTGTACCAAATTTTATGAAGATAGATCCACAATTGACCATAGCTCCTATACAAATCCCTCTTCCGAAAATCATTTTAACGTGTATAAATCTCATACGAATGTTAGTATCAATTTAATATTTGCCACAATTAAGTAGAAACAACAATGCCAAATTTTATGAGAATCGGTCCATAATTTACCATAGCTTCCATTAAACCTCCTTCCAGGAATCGCCCTAAAGTGCATAAAATCATCTAGATGTTAGTATCAATGCATTATTCTGTATTTTTATATTTTATTTTACATTTGGTAAAATTGGCCACAGGTGAAATATAAATCGCCTTGTTGAATTTTTATGCTTGTACACAATGGGTATCGTATAGTATGTCTTGACAGACTATATCTTTCTTTCTCATTTTGAGCACATTTCTTATATTCACTATATGAAGTGCTTTTAAAGCTTTGTCTATGTATAACATGGGTTTAAAATTAAGACCTACTTGAATCAATACCCAGGGTACCCCGGTACCCCCATAATTTCTATGTATTTTTGTACTACAGTTTGTACTACAGTCAATTATAGGGCATTAAATTTGATCGAAAAAAAATTCATATATATATTTTTTTTTAATTATTCGTGTGAACGAATAAAATTTGAATTTTCTTCGTTTAATCGAATAAATAAAGAATAAAATATATTTTTCGAATAATAAATTTTAAGTTAAGAAAATGCAAAAACTAAGATTTTTTTTAAATAATTTTTGGTTTTATTAACATAAAACAAACCGAAAAATGATAATTCATGTAGTTTTGAAAATGTATTTTATTGAATACACGTTCTCAGTGAGATCTTCCCGGACGAGCGCCCAATTGTAGTTTTAAAGTATTTTCACTTACACTTTACCTACTTTTAATCTTTCTTGTATTTCTCTTCAATATAGAATACAGCTGCACTCTGAATTTTTAATATTTGTTGAAAAAACGTTACAACCTTAGTACAACTCAAATGCTGGCAACTATGTTCTAAGATTTTTTAAAACAATTTTTGGTTTTATTCTAGTAATATTCTAATTCTATGTTTTTCTTTATTACATTAGATCGTTAAAATATTCCAGATGTTGCTAATTCTTTTTTGAGCTTTCGTTAAAAAGAACCTTCTTATACTTATATTATCATTGTTAATAAAACTTTTTGAATTGATACGGTGTTTCTGTTTTTTATTTTGGAATCTAAACAAATTCCATTGCACAACAAATTTGCTGACAATGGTTATGGAGCCAGAAACAACCAGGTATCCAGAATCCAGTTATTCAAATGATTTTTGAATTAATTTTTAAACTTATCGTTTGGAAAAGTGTGGCTATATTTCGTTGGTGTCGGTTTTGGTTGCATTGTTTTAGCTCTTGCTAGTATTGAAAAATTAAATGGTGATAATTATGCAACATGTTGCATACAAATGAAAGTGCTTGCTTATTACGTTGGATCTGTATCATATCCTTGTCCTGCTGCTGATACTACAAAATGGGTTACAGATGACAGCAAGGCTCTGGCCACCATTATGTTAAGTGTGAAAACTACTGAATTAATTCACATAAAGAATTGTGTTTCAGCTAAAAGTGCATGGGATGTTTTAAGTTCTTTATACCAGGTAAATACTGCATCTAGAAAGGTAAATTTATTTAAAAAATTGGTGCGATTTAAATTTAATGCGAGCGAGGAATTTTCTCCACAAATAAATGATTTTTGTTGTACCGTGGATGAATTAAAAGAAATCTGAATCACTTTCAACGAAACAGAAATAATATACAACATGAAACTGTTTTTGCGGCAAATTCAAGAAATGATTTCAAAAGGAACAAAAAGAATTTTAATAACAACGGTAATAGTAGAAATGTCAACAATAAGAATATGCAACCTAAATTCAATCAGCAGAGTGAAAAGAAAAGCACAACTAGTAATGTATACAGCAACAACAACATTAAATTTTATCGTTGTGGTAAAAAAGGACACATACGATCACAATGCAAAAAGAATGAGAAAAAAGATGACTTCCTTATTCATAAAATTAAAACAAAGTTAATTCAAATGAGATGTGGGTACTTGACAGTGGAGCGACGTCAACGAATTTCGAAGTACAGGCAAGTTTGTTCCCTTTTATATTCCCTCTCGCTCTCTCTCTCTCTCTCTCTCTCTCAAAAAAAAAAATAGAATTTCAGCAAGAAAAATTTCCTTGTGTGAACTCAGACATTCGAAATTTGAAAAAATTTTGTTCATTGGAGGAGAATAAAAAATTTCTTCCTCGAATAATCGAATAATTTCTGTTCGTATGATAACTCTAGTCGAAACCCCATACTAGGATAAAATTTACATGGGGATAGTTTATAATAAGTAACCATTATCAACTTATGGTATGTACCACAACTACATTCAAACTTTTCGTCAATAAATAAAATTGTTAAAGCTGGTCATGTTGTTCAATTTGCATTTACGTTCACACACAAAATTTTACTTCAGCAATTCTTGCTTTCATTGCCTTGATTTGCTTTTGTTTTGAAGTACGAAAATTAAAAAGAAAACGAATTTCGAAGTACAGGCAAGTTTGTTCCCTTTCATATTCCCTCTCGCTCTCTTTCTCTCTCTAAATATGCCAAATTTAAAAAATTTTGTTCATTGGAAGAGAATAAAAAATTTGTTCCTCGAATAATTTCTGTTCGTATGACAACCCTAGTCGAAACCCCATTCTAGGATAAAATTCTAATGCGGATAGCTTATAGTAAGTAACCATGATCAACTAATTTTAACGAAGTTTGTTCATGCATCATAAAAGCCTAATTTCATCCAATTATCTTAAAAATTCTCACTTCTAAAATTTAACATGGACGGAGACTGACGGACGGATATAGTGAACATATTTAAATATGTCTATGTATATTTACTGGTTTGCTTTAAATCTTATAACGTATTAAATAACTTTAATATCCCAGCAAAAATAAATTAAGCGTGATCCATTTCGAGGTTCCCTACTTTTTTAAAGAGAAAAACACAAAAAATTCATATTTAATGGGGAATATTTATTATCATTTGAATAAATACCTTTAGCATTAATTTTTTAAAGATTGTGTCTGTCAAATGTTAGCCGTTGCTACGTCGCAGATGCTCCATCCGTTGAGTCCAAGTTTCGATGACTCGTTCGAGTATTTCGACTGGTAACTGGCGAGTGACACGCGTGATGTTTTCCTCCAATGCCTGAATCGAAGCGGGTTTGTCCACATAAGCTTTAGACTTTACATATCCCCACAGGAAAAAGTCTAACGGTGTGATATCACACGATCTTGGTGGCCAATCGACCGGTCCAAAACGTGAAATTATGTGCTCACCGAAGTGTTCTCTCAATAAATCAATTGATTGATGCGATGTGTGGGAAGTGGCACCGTCTTGCTGAAACCAAATGTCGCCGAAATCACGAGCTTCAATTTTAGGCATCAAATAGTCGGTTATCATGGCACGATAATGGTCGCCATTGACGGTTACGTTCGTACATGCATCATTTTTAAAGAAATATGGACCGATGATTCCACCGGCCCACAAACCACACTAAACCGTTGTTTTTTCTGGATAAAGTGGCATTTTTTGAATCTCTTCAGGTTTTTCTTCGTCCCAAATGTGGCAATTTTGTGTGCTTACATACATATTGAGCCAGAAATGGGCCTCATCGCTGAACAAAATTTGCCTCGAAAACGTCGAATCTTCTTGTAACTTTTGAAGAGCCCATAAAGTTCAGTTGTTGCAGAAGCTGTATTTTGTACGTTTTCAATTTAAGATCTCGACGTAAAATGCGCCAAGTCGTTCCATACGTCAGTTCGAGCTGCTGAGAATGGCGCCGAATCGACTCTCCACGGTCTTCATGTACACTCTCAGCTACGGCCGCTCTATTTTCTTCACAGCATCCTGGACGTAGTCTATTCGGTCGAATATTATCCAATAATAAATGCTGGGTCTCAAAATGGGTGATGATGTTGCGAATAGTACGCTCAGTAGGCCGATTATGTTGACCATAAGTTGAGCGAAGTGCACGAAACACATTCCTCACAGAACGTGAATTTTCGCAATAAAGTTGAACGATTTGTAAACGTTGTTCAGGCATAAGTCTTTCCATTATGAAATGCCAAACAATACTAAACAAAAATAACATGACAGTATGACACTCACACTCAATTTTACATGATATCATGAACATGACTTCCTACTCAGTGAATAGGTGTCAAAAAAGAGAACATCTTCCTATGACAAGCCTGTGTAAAATTCATTATAAATGATCTGAATTTGCACTACTTCTGGTTCACAAGTTCAGGAACTTATTGACTTCTTTGGATGCACTTTTTTCGCTGAGATATAATTAACATAAAATTTTAATTTCTTTTTTTAACAAAATCAACGAAAAACGCACTTCTAAAATCAAAAAAGGCTAGAGAAAAAGAAAGCTAAAGCGAGAATTTTAAGGCTAGATTTAGCCTGAGAAAGTCTAAGCTGGCAACACTGCTCACATTCTACTTTCAATTTTAACAATTCTTTTTAGGGATTTCTCATAGCTGCAGCAAAACAACTAGTTAAAAATCTTTTTGTTTGAAGTTTGTGTGTGTTTAAGTTTTGCCGGATTTTTGGAAAATTGAAACCACAACGATGTTTGCCATTAATGTTTGCTAAAAGTGTAAAATTTATATTTCAATGCAATTATATAAACCAGCTGATGCATGTTAAAATGCTACATAATAAGCAGCATTATTAGCAGCCAAAGAAAGTTGAAGCAGTAGTCAATATTATATACATTAAAGTGCATCGATTTGTATGAAGACAAAAAATGCTTCAGAAATACCATCAAGAACTAAAGATTGATATGTTACAACAAAATTACAAAAATATATGGGTTCATTTATTTCACTACCGTGCGCTAAACCATTTTTTTATATACCTCTAAAAATATGGTTTTTGATCAACAGTGCACACAATTTTAAATTTTTGATAAAAAAAAAAAATACAACAAAAATACAATAGATGCATGCCGATTAAAGCATCATGAGCAAAAGTTTTTCTGAAATAAATTTTCATTCATGTGAAATTAAGCTTTTAGTAAAATTTTATATGAATTTTTTTTAAACACTGTTTTATTAAAGTCTAAATATTTCGGACATTTTTTATCGCAATTTAGATTTTAGGGCATCATTGGAATGGTCTTATTCAACACTAGAGATATATGTATTAATTTAAGCAGCAAAAATAATATTTAGGGATCACCGGTCAATAATAGGTTAAGCTAATTTTTATGACAAATAAATGGTTAGTTAGGGAAATAAATGTCACCAGAAACAAACACTTATCAAAAAAAAAAAAAAAAAAAAAAAAAAACAAACTATGAATCCGTTTACAGCATTATCACTACAACAATATTATGTTCTCATTGTTAAGTTTCTTGAATTTTAATAACTCTGCGTTTATGATAACAATATTTTTGTTTGAAATTTATCATTTAATGTTTACACTCAAAAAAAATATTTATATATTATATGTTTTTAAATATTTTTACCACAAACAAAATTTTATTAATATGAAAAATACTATTACTTCTACAACTATTAAATATTTTCAGCCTTTTACCTTGTTCCTTTTCCCATGACAATAAAATGTTTCAAATAAATATAATACTTATCCTTTTCACAAACTTAGTGAAAAAGTTCAAAAAAATTTTTTTAATATATTTTGCTTTATACATTTATTTTCTAACTTCATTGCATTTCTCGATTAGTTTATATATGAATAAATATAAGTAGAAAAGTTTTGGCTTAACTCGGAATGATTCAAGCAATATAAGATATTGATTAACTACTATTAAAGGGTTTAGTTAAAAAAAAAAAAACATATCTTGCATTTGAAGCACATATGGTGGTAAAATTAATGTAATTAATGAACAAATAATATGCCAATATTTCTTTTTTTCTTTTTTTTATTGCTTTTTTCTATATTATTTTCAGTAAAAAATTTATAAAAATAATTTTTATTTTAAAATATAATAAGATGGAATAATAAGACAAAATGAAATAATAATGTGATAAGATTAGCTAAATACATGATAATATGGGATAATATGATCAAATGGAATAATATGACAATGTGGTATAATAATATAATAAGTTACAATAAGAAGGCTAGAATACATCAAATCATAATCTTATAGAATGAAATAACCAAGATTGTTCAATCACAAATTAGGACACAATGTGACTAAATGACATAATTATAATTATTACTTATAATCATTTTTATTTTCGCTGTGATCATATGTTCCAATCATAATATGTTACACTTAGATTATTATATTTCTCTGCGTGTAGCGATAAAATTTTATAAACTCTCTTTTGTTCGATTATTTGCGCTATTTGTGTGAATTAATTACATTTTGTACAAAATGAATTGATATTTAGTATAAACGATACTTCCATACAACTTAGTTGTAAAAAGTACTGATTTAATCTTTTGAAAACTATATGCATTAAATTTAGCCTTTTGCTGTTAAAAGCTTAATTTTTTGTGATATTCAGTAGTATCATGATAGACCTTTCCAATGATATATATATAAAATTACATGTTTAAATAAAGAAAATATAACAAAATATTTAATAAAATCTTTATATTCCACGAATGAAAAGGGGAGCAGCAATTATTCTAATTGATATTCCAGGCGTTAGCATATCTCTGTTATATTTTGAAGTTAATTTTCTGAAAATTTTTGATTTTAGTATTTTCAGACGTATTTTAAAACTGATCCAGCTCACGTAAATCAAAACACCACTAAGATGTAATACTTTGGGAATCATATAAAAACATACCAATCTTCATTTCTAGGGGGGCACATTTGCAATTTTTTCCGTAAAGCACTTTAATGTATTTACTCATATGCTGTATAATGTAAGGTTTTAATGTAGACTTACTAGAAATATATAATTAAACCATGAATTGTGGAAGGTAAGGTAAGTCTAAACTATTTTCTCAAAATATATTTTTAAATTTTTTATATATGAAGATTTATAAATTGACAAAAGTGTGCAACATATCATTAATAAATATGTTTATACTCATCATCAATAAATGTGGGATGTATACTGAGTTTGTCAATTTGTGTGTAATATGTCGAAGTAATGATCTAAAATACCATAAAGTATATATATTTTGGATACTATAAAAAAAATATAACGATCTAGCTATGTCCGTCCATCTGTGTGTCTGTGGAAAAATGGATAGTATCCCAGCCAGACCACTTAGGAGGATGAAGGTTTGTTTGGTTTTGAAAATGGGCAAAATCGATTTATAAACAAAAATTCTAAGGGTCAAATACTAGAAATAGTTGGTAAATCTACTTCTCGCTTTTCCTTCGATGCACACTGGGGCAAAATCTATATTTTTTGGAAACAAATTTATAACTTCTAGTCGGATTTACATAAAATATCACATGGACTTAGCAAAGGAGTGTACAATTTCAACTTTATAAGGAAGCTCCATGTGTTTTGGAAGCCATATTTCACACGAACTAGAGAATATTATAAGTAAAGGACTCGGTAACTTTATTGGGTTCGTAATGGGGATAAAGTGACTTAGAGGTAATCAGGTTTGATTGATAGATCTGAGGTTCCACACTTTTCTTTTATTTCTTTTTATTCTAGTGTCTTATTCTACTAAGAATTTTCTTTTTCTATTAGCCTTTCTCTAGTATTAGATTATTTTATGCAAAAGAACCAAGGACCTCAACTTTATTAAGTCATTTATGTCGACTCCATGTAATGATTTAAAAAACCGGTATGGATCAGGATATCTTTTGACACAATATACACAGCGTAGTATAGTATTTTAGGCAATTTAAAGCTTGTTCTTGCTAATAGAATCACTATTTGCGAAGATTTTACAACCATGCAGTAGTTTAAGCATGATGTAGGTTTTTGCTATATAAAGGGATCACAATGAATCGGATGGTTTCTGAGTGGAGGCATGAAGACGCCACTCTTTTGAACCTAACCTAAGGGGCTCCACATAGCCCTCAGTAGCGGTACCTCTGTCATAGAAAATTTTGAAACGCTTGCCAAATTTTTGTTTCTTATACGATTTAAAATATTTTCTCATCTTCTTAAAGCCCTCGATAGGACCTCTGAAGATCATGCTTGCATGTTATTTGCATTTGAAATTTTGACTGTCTCAATTTTGCAAAATCTTGGTCCAGTTTTTTTCAGTATATAGCCCAATGCTTTTGTCCAATTTTCTAAAAATTTTATCTTGACTGTACAATATCATCTGATGTTTTGTCTTGCTGCTTTTCGATCCAATCCACTGCTATCGGATTCCATGATACACACCTAAGATTCTTTAATTGCTACTCTCAATACTTCTACACAATATTTCTTATATATTTAACAAAATTGTCACTGCTAGTTCATATTCTAGTTTATGGAAATATTCCCTGGTTATTGCTATACCTAAGACATCGCATGAGTTTCGTCCTATTGCAATCGAACGTATAATATACCGGCAAATAACTAGTTATTTTGATACATATTCCCTCCTTCAGACATAGGCCCATCTGTGTTACAGCCTTAATCAACGTACCGCAGGACATAAGGTCTCAGTTGGATAATGGTCTGGTCACATTCCTAAAGCCTTTCATTGTGTTAATCATAATATTGTTTGCAGTAAACTTAGACATTCTTTTAATTCCTTAAGCTATGATACTTCGCTAAGGGCTACATATCTGTCATATCGTCATCAATATTTAATAGCTGGCACTTATAGCCTAATGTGTCAGCCCCTTTACCTATGAAAAATGGCGTTCACAGGGTCCTATCCTTGGACCATTGCTTTTTTCGCCTTATATTAATAACCTTCCACAAGAACTTTCATATTGTAATATACATATGTACGCGGATGATACTGAGTTGTATAAAAGCTGCCAAAATAATCAAATTATTGATTTCGTATCAAGGATTTACATACCGCATATGCATGGGCCACTGCTAATGGACTACATCTTAACCCTAAGAAATCTAAATATGTGGTTATAACTAAAAATTCTCAATATACGCTGGTTAAGACTATACTTCTGGTAAATCTTATACATTCACCACAGTTGAAGCAGTTAAAATCTTGGTGCTTTCTTTAACAAGGAGTTAAAATGGAAGCCTAATATAAATGCTGCTACTGGAAGAATCTTCTCAAGGTTGAAAAAATTATATCCGACCCAATATATAACAATCAAACATATTCGAGAACTCCTAGCAAAAACCTAAATCATGCTTTATTAGCAAGAACAAGCTTAAGATTGCCTAAGATATTATACCACGCTATGTATATTGCGTCTAAAGATATGATGAGCTATACCGGTTTTTTAAATCATTACATGGAGTCAGCATAAATGACTTAATAAAGTTAAGGTCCTTGGATCTTTTACATAAAATAATCTATATGAAAAAATAACTATTTTATGTAATCGTATACGATTTGTCAATTCTAATAGAGGAATGAAATTGGTGTTACCTCGACATCGCAGTTTAAGCTCAGATTGGCTGTTTCTAATCATTCCATGCATCTATGGAACTACTTACTCCCCGCAAGTAACTAAATAAATAAATACAAAAAGCTACATTTAGTATTTTTCCAATATTATTCAAAACCCTAATAATTTCACTATTAAAGACCCCAAAATTGTTATCCTCTTCATAAAGGATTAAATATCTACTTTCAGAAGAACCCAAGAAACTACCAACAGCAGCAGCAACCAAAACAAGTGCTGGCAAATTTCGTTAAAATAACAAAATAGGCTTCTTTCATTTATTGTTGTTACATTAATACCAACAACTAAACTTTAAAAGTTTTTTTTTACTCTGCTTCCTTCTCACACAAAAATATATCATAAGTATAACGAATATTTGGAGAGCACAACAAAACACAAAAACTTTCTTCATCATGCTGTTTATTACGGGTAGAATGTTGGATATGGGACTGCCTGTCTGCTTTTCTAAGTAATGAGTAAAACGAAATGATGTATATGTGTCTAAAAGATGCATGAAAATGCAAGGAACAAGGACATATACAAACACAAAACACACATGCATAACAAAAAATAAGTTTGCAGTATATATAAAGTATAGCTTTTTGTTTCGTTTGTATGTCATAGAAATAACATGGCAGGAAGTACGCTTGTTACCAATTAAGCTAATCCGTCAGATAATTAGAAATGTTGTTAGCACGTTGTGTGAGTGTGTGACTGTGTTTATTTGTATGTGATAAATATACATAAACATATTGGAATATAATAACAGCAAGAAAAGAGGCTTACATATAAACTCATATGTTCATATGGTAGTTTGTAATAACTACTAAAATAAACAGCTTGAAATATATCACCATTAAATATACAAATATATTTTTCTTCACATGTAACTCTGTATATTTAAGGGAGAATGAATATGTGTTAATATTTTAAATTTTACAAAAACTGTCTTTGAACAATATATAAGGATAATGTGAGTTTATATAATGATATGGGAGAACAATACGGAGCTAATTTAAAGAATTTATGATTTCAGAAAAAAAATTTAGATAACAAAAGATACCACTCCTCATAAGAAAAACCTTTTGTGGAAAACAGAAAAAATATTTTTTTTTTTTACAGAAGATAAGAGATATTAGGTTTTAAAACTATTGGCTTTATTTTCTGCCAATATAAAATTTGAAACCAAGAAAGTAGTTTAAAGCGTCCAAATACATTTTGTTCAGCTTTAGTTTAGTTCTAGCTCAGTTCTAATTAAACTGTAGTTCAGCTCTAGTTAACCTCTAGCTTAGTTGTAGTTTAGTTCTAGTTTAATTCCAATTCAGCTCAGGATCATTTCTAGCTTAGCTTTAGTTCAGTTCTTGTTAAGTTTTGTTTCAAATCTGCTTCAGTTCTACTTCAGTTCTAGTTGTGTTCCAGTACAGTTCTAGTTGAGTTCTAGTTTAGTTCTAGTTCAGTTCTAGGTCAGTTCCAGTTAAGTTCTTGTTCAGTTTAAGTTCAGTTCTTGTGCAGTTTTATCGTAGTTCTAGTTTTTGTGGAGCTCTAGTTCAGTTACAGTTCAATTCCAGTTCAGTTCTACTTCTATTCTAGGTTAGTTATAGTTAATTTATAGTTCAGCTCTAGTTGAGTTCTTCTTCAGTTCTAGTTTAGTTTTAGTTCACTTCTAGTTTAGTTCTATTTGAGTTCTAGTTAAGTTCGAGTTAAGTTCTAGTTCAATTCTAGTTTGGTTCTACTTCAGTTTTGGCTTAGATCTAGTACAGTTTTAGTATTTCTACTTTAGTTCTTGATGGCTTCTAGTTCAACTCTAGTTGTGTTGAAGTTAAGTTCCAGTTATGTTCTAGCTCAATTCCAGTTCAGTTCTACTTCTGTTCTAATTCAGTTCTATTTCAGTTCTAGTTCAGGTCTAGTTTAGTTCTAGTTTAGTTCTAGTTCAGATTTGGTTTAGTTCTAGTACAGTTCTAGTTTAGTTCCACTGCAGTTCTAGTTCTCTTCTAGTTCAGTTCTAGTTTAGTTCTACTTCAGTTCTAGTTCAGTTGTAGTACAGTTCTAGTTTAGGTCCAGGTCAATTCAAATTCAGTTCTAGTTCAGTTCTGCATCAGTTTTGGTTCAGTTATACTTCAGTTCTAGTTTAGCTCTTGTTTCATAAACATTTTAATAATTTTGAAAGAAAACGATTCAATCCTGTTTACCGATTCAGTAATTTGGGAAAATTTTCTAGTTTCATTTTATAGTCTGTTAATTGGAAGCACTTAATCCTTCCCTGCTTTTTCCACATAGAAGTTATATATCTATTGAATAGAGTATTCATTTTACTCAACTTTTTCGTTGTTTGATTAATTAAATAACTCGAAAATGCAGTTTTTATATTAACCGATTAGTCGAGTAAAGCTTATAAGTTACTAGAGTTATTGGAATCAATTCTGCATTTTTTTAGTGTTTCATTAAACAAGAACACAAAAATATTGTTAGCAATTAATTTCAATGAAATATGAACATTTTTGAAAACGTCCAAAAATATGTCGACATTAATTGAGATCACTTTATTTACAAGAAATGGTGAAATTCCCTTTATGAAGAGGTCTTTCTAAAATAATATGTAATAAAACTATAAATTTTTATTACTTGTTTTTTTAAGCCATTGTTTCTCTATATTTGCTTAATATTTTAATAGGCCTATGAGTATCAGCTAAATTAATTTTTTAGTGCTTGGCTACTTTTGACCGTAAAACGAGCGAGTGAAACGTGACAGCATATTTAAGAAATAAAAAAAAACAATTGATTTTCTTCAGATAAAAAAAAGTTCGGCGATTTTTAATTTAAATTATGAGTTTAATGCTTAACTCAATTTTAAGGCTAAGACCCTTCTGTATCACAAGTTTCGTCATCATGTTCGTATTAACTTAACCATGCTGAGACTCTGTTGGTACATCAACAATATACTTACAACTATCGACTGCACTGTCATTCTTAGCACAACAAGTTATTTTTCGAGTAAAGCTCAAAAGCTTTCAAATTGTTTCTTACAGAAAATATAATTCAAAAAGAATTTTTTACATGTCTGATAAACCCAAATTATAAATCGCTTAGGTTTTATACTAATTTTTTTAAATGACGTATTCGGTATTTTTCACTGATTAAAATTTGTTTGAGACATATTAAAACCTTCAGGTTTAAAAACATTATAACAACAACTGTTTTCCAGCAGTTATTTTCAAGCAAAATTTGTTTAAAAAAATCCAAAATTAAAAACATCTTTAAAATTAGTTGAGAAAGGAAAATTTTTAAAATATTTTTTTAATCCAATTATACGATTAATCGGCGCAACTTACTCTAATAAATTTCTACTCGAAATTATTGATTTTAATTTAATGGAACATTTATTTAATTTAAATTTGTCAATTAATCGAACAAACATTATACAAGTGAATACCCTACTATTGAAACATGAAGGTTGAAGACATTTATTTTTCCTTAATGTATCACGTGACACATGATTTTCTTAATAATTACAAACACATATACAGCTACAATAGTGCTAAAAACCACACATGGAAAGCTGGGATGGAAAATGAAAATAATTTTGGGTATCAAAATAAATTTTAAATAGTATTTCTTTCGTACTAAAATTAAAATTTTTGATATTTATATTTTATTTAGCTCAAGACTCAAAATATATGATTTGAATATAAACTGGTGCATATTCCTATAAACGCATATAATTTTTTTTAATCAACTTATCAAAAACGGGGCTAAGAAATAATTAAGGCACTACAAACAAAATTTTTAAATTATTTATTGATTTCAATTGAAAAATTAATAACAAAAAACTTAAAATATAGACTAAATATTTTTTCATTGTAATTTTGGTAGCTTAATGCCATTTTTTAAAGCATTTTCCTGTATACACAGGAACCTATTTAGCATTATTAATAATGTGTTGAAGAACCTTTGTTTTGGTTAACTTGAATAATTCAACCCGGCATTGATTTGACTAATTGTTGAAGAAAATAACTGTAAATTTCTTCCCAAGTTTGCCTAATTTTTAGTTTTAACTCCGCTATTGTCATTATGGTTTAATTGTGTGCATTTTTAGCATAAAATTTACCCCCACAGGAACACATAAATAATAGTAAAGCATTCAACAGTTCATTATAAATTACACTATTCATTTTAGTTGGAATAAAACATATTTCTGATTTTCCTGCAGCATATGAGGCTGCCCAAATCACAACACTGCCTCCACCGAAATTGCGTTTCGACATAAGAATTTCGTTCGACCACAAATCATGCCAATAGCAAGAATATGAATATGAACTGTCCAAATTGAATTTCTTTTCATCAGAAAAGATTAATTTATTTCACTCATCTATCTTTTTCATGTATTTGCGTGCAAACTTTAAAAGATTTTCCTTATGATGCTCTTTTAACATTGGCTTACATTTTGGTTTCTTCCATTTTATGTTATCATCTGTTCGGCAAATGTGTAACATGTTTGTTAGTGACATAAAGTTCAAGTTTATTTTTTATTTGTTTAGCATTTAATTTATTGCTGGTGGCTTCTTTTTTTATTTTATAAATTAGCCCTTTTATTAATTTTTAATTATCTTTTATTGGTTTTCGCACTACGTATTTCTGCCCTTTCTTAAGAACGCCTCGAATAACTCCTTCGAATGGTTAAGTTTTGATCTAGTTTCTCTGTTAGAATAGCCTTGATCATGAAAAAATTGAATTTGAATTTTTTCCTGCTCTGTAAGATAAGTTCCTTTGGGCATCCTTTAAGCTGATGAAATTTCCTAATTGAAACAAAAATATTTCCAGTAAACAGAGATGTTGTCATCAGAAGCTTACCTTAAGTAAAACAAAATACTAAAACTATTATAATTTTTTAACATTTTTTTTTTTCTTTTTTTGCAATAACTTTTTAGACAAATTTTTCTCGACTGCTTTTATAGAAATATTACACTGAAATGATCACCAATATGTTCTGATTGCTAAATTAAAGAAAACAACAAAGGCAAGAAACAGATATTTCTTACATGAAGGTACCATTATATCGCGAGTTATTGTAACAACACAATATTGTTTTTGGTCAAGAAAAATGAATATAATTGTAAAAGAAAAAAAATGCATTTATAGGAATATGCACCAGTGTTTTAAAGAAGAAGGATTAAATACGATGCCAAATCAATAAATGATTTCATTCGGTTTAAATATTGCGGTTATTAAAATAAGCTTAAGGGGAACGAAATTGTATATCATTTCCTTAAAATCGAGAAATTCAGCTTTAATTGTGTTAATATACAATTCAATACTTGATGCCTTTAAAATTTGGACAATTTTCATTTCAATTGGATTTACAGAGCACAAAAAATTGTAGTTTTTAGTAATGATTGTTCATAAATTAAACCTGCAGTTCACTTGTTTATATAATATAGTTGGTTTATTTTATTTTATTTTTTTTTTTTTTTTGTTACTTTTTGGGAACTCGAAGCCCCCTCATTTAGTCAAATATAGTGTTTATTATAATTTCATTATTACTTCTGAACATTTATGGTAAATTTTTATATATCAAATGTGTTAAAAAAACCATTGATTTCTATTTGAAAATTATATATCTCCTTAACATATATTTCATTTAAAATTTTTATTTTTAATTCGAATTGTGGAATATTCAGTTAATCGTCTGATAGTATAAAATAACTCGAGGGAGTACTTCAGTACTTTTGAATGTTGAATTAGTATCAAAAAAAGTACTATAGTATCAGCTTTTCTATTCCTAATGGAAAGACATTTTTTTATATAAAATTTCTCTTACATACACTCCTGCATATTAACACATATATACCTACTTAATTGCAACTGTTTCCTCAATACTCTGCAATTTTATAAATATTTTACCACACTTACAAACAAATACACTTACATTTTAAATTACATATTTTTTAGTCTTTATTATATTGCTGTTAATGTTTTGCGCTCTTCAACGCTTTTTATTCTTCTCAGCGTTGTTATTATAAAATTTTTTAGATTTTCTGAAATTTCGTTATTTTTATAGAATTTCATGGTTTGCACCTTATTAATATGGGTATACCATTAGATATAGTTCTACACATATATATACATATAAATTTTGTTGCATTTTATATTATAGTTTAGTTTCTAACTGGCTTTTTATATATCTTAAGGTTTTCTTCTTTATTTGACATGAGTGTTGACAGCTTGTTAGTGGTAGCATTTTTCTTTTTTCCTAGTCTTCCATTGTTTTTTTTTTTTCTTTTTTTTTCCAAGTATAAACCTTTGTTGTAAAATATATATATAACAATGAAAAAATTTACTATGATTTTTAGCTAAAAATATATCAAAAAAATTAAAAAATATTTCTAAATTTTATGCCAAAAAATCCACAAAAGTTTATTAGAGCTAGAGAAAATCATTCATGTGGAAATACTATTAAAATTTTTTTGAGTTTTAATGTAAAGTGATGTGAAAAGCAGAGGAAAATTAATGAGATCCATGAGAGTATGAAAGTTAAAATTAATTATGTAGCATATTTTTAGGGTAGCAATTTTAAACCACATCATTATTTTCGAAAAAAAATTTATTAATATGTAAATTTTATTATAAACATGGAAATTTTTACACCCCAATACGTGCTGCATGATGTGAGTTTTAAGAATTTTTACTGAACATTTAGCAGAACTAACTTTAAAAAATTTTAAAATTAAATATGAACTAGCTTCAGACTTAATTTTTATGTGGTCTAGAATCATAATGTTAAAAAAAAACAAGGCAGCTTAGTTTCTTTCTCACAAGAAATATTTTGAAGGTTATTAGGATTTTTGAAGTATATATATATATATATATATATATATATATATATTACCAGAGATATGAAACTTGAAAATGCCTTTTTGGAAATTATATTACAAAATATGTAACTTAAACTAATAGACGGAGTATTAGAAAATTATAGAGAAGAAAAATTGTATGGTATATGTAGACTAAATAAATAATTTATTTAGTAAATCGAAAGTTGTAAAGTCCTAAAGCCAGGAATCTCACAACCAACAGATTCACGACTGCCTTGAGATATTGCAACTCGAGAACATCCCATCAAAAATTTTGTGTAATAAATAAATACCAAATAAAAGCTTTGCAATATGATTTTTATATTTAAATTTAAATTTTAAGTTTTATTTCCAATTGAGATTAAAATCCTTCTGTCTATACTTTTTAAAGCAAGAGCATGCTACATATTCTAAAGGTAGAAGCGTCAAGGGACGCTTATATAGTTGGTGTTAACTCCATAAAAATATTTCAATCTGAGTGTTAACTCCATAAAAATATTTAAATCTGAGGAGTTTGTAAACGGTAAGAGCCTGGGCAGGATTTTCTTTCTGATGATTTTTCATAGGGAGGCCAATAATATTTTATGAAATATTCATAGGTACCATTCATGATACCATCCATTAACATGATATCATTAGCTTGATTCAATCATAATTTCTATAGGGGTTTTGCGCTTACAGGACCAAATAGTTCTTCTGCACTGTAAGAGAATGCTTCCTAACCCTGCAGTAAAATGCAATTTAAAGCCACCAACAAACATGTTGGTGGCGATTATAATTTGCTTTTTTCCCTTGACTTAAATTACTTTTTTTTTTTGTAATTTATGCAAACTTTTATTTATAAATGAAATAAACAAAATATAAACAAAATAATTGGATTTTAAAATTGAATATGATAGCTCTATTTGCTATAAACCCAGTAAACGTTAGGTCGTTAATATGATGACAAAAAGATAAAGTGAAGCTACCATAGATTAATAAATAACTATTTATGTGAGAGAAAAAACCTTGATTCAATTTTCAAAAACCTAATTTATGCAAAAACAACATACATATAGTCACATTTATTTTGTTTTTGTGTTTTGAAAAAAATAGTTATTTATTTATTTATTTTTTTTTAAATTTATTTGTAAGTGCCTCTCACGTAAACTTCTAGTTGTATTCTATGAAAGCTACCTTCTTTTTTATATCATGATTAGAATAGTATATGCAGTAGTATGAACGCACAGCATGAGATTTGATGACTCAGCTGAAAAATGGTAACAGCCTAATCACAAAAGCTAAGAAGTCGTTAACTATTTTTTAAAATTTTTTACCCAAAGTTATTTCACAAATAAAATTTATCGTTTTAAATTTAAAAAAAGCTTCTCATTCCCTTATAGTTTTGAAAGCTTATGAATATTCTTTTATAATCTTTTTTTAATTTCTTTTTGTTATTTCTTTTCATTGAAAAATGTTTAAAAATTTTTTTATTCTATGAGTTTTTAAAAGCTTTTAAAACAGATTGTAAATATTTCTTATGATACGGAAAAAACAAAACTTTTATTTTAAAATAAAATTGATTTTAACAAAATTTAAATTTTAAATTTCATTTGTGGTTAAGCTGTAAATTTCCAAAGAACTATATATATATATCGTCCGTGTGCCGGCTGTTTTGGTGTTTATGAATTCTTTCGAATATATTGAACAACTTAGTATGCAATTCTGTGAGTACTGATCTTCGTCTTTCTAACGTAAATATACAAAATTCTATTGGTTATACAAAAACAAAATCCGTGATAGACGTTGAGTTAATGATACAATCAAAAGAGAATATTGACTGTTATGCCAAAATTTCTTATTTTTAATAAGCGATTTATTTATCATTTCTATCCGCAAACATTAAGACTTCCTATAACTTATAGCCTCATCTTAGCGTCAAATACCCTCAAGATGATAAAAGTCAGATAAAGAAAATATGTTTCCTCTTCGTTTTCTTTCTATGAACATGTCATTTTGTAACCAGTGTTGCCAGAAGGTGAGAAAAAAGAGGTTATATTGATCTTTAAAAAAGGCAAAAAAAACAAAGGCTAAATGTTGCAAGAAAAATGTAAAAACTTTTTCTTCTTGTCATTATTTTTTATTTTTTGTACAGATTGTAACGACGTCTTTTGACACGTGGCTGGGGTGAAATTTACTAGGGTGAATTTTATTTTTTACAAATTGGTTAGTAAAACGCAATATATATATATATACATATATATATATATATATATATATATATATATATATATATATATATATATTACACTTTATAAATTTTTTTATTTTATATTTCAAAGGAACTTATGTCCTAAATTTACACTACGGGGTAATCCAATCATGCGTTAGCACTGTACGCTAATATAGTTTACCCTAACCTGAAACAGGATGGTTCAGACCAGCTCCCAACGGCGTCAAATATCCAGTGTATCCGGGCAACACCTCAGATACTTTCGGATATTACCACCAAATGCAAGACACCACACAAGTTTTACATAAAAGTAGACAAAACCTCAAATTCATAAAACTTATTAGGTCTTACCTCTTGGCTGATTCCCAAACTGACTAGCAATCCAGTTTCCAGTTTCCAATGGCGATAAATACCCAGTGTATCCGGGTAAGGCCTCAGATACTGCAAGATATTTCCACCAAATGCAAGACACCACACAAGTTTTATATGAAAGTGAGTAAAACCTCAAATTTATAAAACCAATTGTGTCTTTCCTCTTGGCCGGTTACTGGCTGACTTACTCGTTACGCGTGATTGCACTACTTTTATAGTATCGATCATCTACACAATGTGATGAACACACACACACACAGTCATACAATTCCATATGTTACATGATTTTATATTTCGTATAACAGAGTCGCAATCCTAAGTACTCCAGCTATATCAGTCTTCTGCTTATAGGTGGCGCTATTTAATTACGGATATTCCGTTTATTTAAACTGAAATTTATATACTAACTTAAAGTTTAATTCTATTACAAAAAACGTAAGTACAAGTCATTTCAACTTAAACATACTTCATAAGAAATAAAAATAGAAAAGGAAATTAAATTAAAAAAATTAAAAATATAGAAAGATAAGAAAATAAAAAATGTATATATAAAAAATATGTGTATAAAAACGAGTGCAACGACTTTTGGTCATTACAAGATACTTTAATAAATTTATAAATTAAATATAGAATGCCTTTCAGCAAAAGGACCCAATGAAAATTCGGTAAAAAATTTCCCACAAATTTGGATTATAATTTTCATATTATTTCTAAATTTTGGGTGATTTTCGCTTTCATAAGGATTTTTTTAATAATGTTCATAAATAGTTCACAGAAAAAAATACACGATAAAACTGGTTAACTAATTTTTTTAGCTTCAAATTTGTATTTAATGAAATATATTAAAGACAAATGATTATTAATATAATTATTCTTTTTGAACCTACAATTAGACTTAAGTGTAGTTTGAAAAAAGAAAGAAAATATTGACATATATTTGGAAAAAATAAACATAATAGTTGCATTTATTAATATTAAATATTTTATGACATTTTGGTGTGTTTTGATCCAAAAGTATGTTTTATAAAAATAGTATGTATTCGCTTCTAATTTTTAGTAACACCCATAATTATTGATTTATTGACGAGTATGGTCTGCTATTTTAACTGTGGTGCATCAGATAAACTATAAAAGCAGGACTTAAAAGAAACAATTCTATGTTAGTAGACATTTTTAATATTTTCTTTATTTTCCACGAAATGTCATTAAATGTGTCTTACGTTGTATCGTCTTTTAGGAAGTTTGTAAAATGTTTAGTCGGTTTCATCAGGATTTAAAAACTATGGAAGAGAGGTATCAAGGCCGATGGGATCGGCACATGATGGCTGACTACTGTTGGGGAATGCAATGAGACCTTCTCACTGCACATCTTTCATGAAAGTCACAAAAAGGAAAGTTTTTATGTAAATAATAATGCAAAAAATCACTTTTTTCATATATATGTACAAAAGCGAAATACAAAAAAACTACACGTAAGAATTCCAACTTTTTGTTATTTTTGTAATCAGTATAAAGTCCTAGTTTAAAAAATATATACAGTTCCTTGGCGCCAAAACTAGTGTTGACTTGTGTAATTAATTTAATAAAATTAAAATTTTAACGAAACAATGATTTATTTAAAAAATTTTTAGTTATTATTTTTTCTGAGTTTTTTTTTTCTTTTTTTTTGTTTTGAATTGTCAATTTTTATGAAAAACAAAATTAAATTGATTTTTAATTAAATTAATTAAATTTTAAAATACTATGAAATATAAAATTAATTGAAACATTCTTTGGAATATTTTTTTCTGTGAAGTTAAAAAAAGTAAAAAATCGTCTATTCAGTAGTAATATCAAATAAAGAATTATTTTCTTCTTTGTTCTTTTTAGCCTTTTTAAGACAATTTTAAAAATAAAAAAAATAAATAAATAAAAAATCTAAAAAAAATATACAAAAAAAATCTAGAAAAAAACCTAAAGGTTAAATGAAAATTTTAAGGCTTAAAGCAAAATAAAATGGCTAGATTTAAAAATCTTATAAAAGTATTTTTTAATATGAACTGAAATTGCTGCAAAATTTTTTTGTTATAAAATCATTAAAATACTCGTATTTTTAATTTATTTTATGATTTATATTTTGAAAATTTTATGCTTTATTAATGATGCTTACCCTAGTGTAACCATACAAAAATTTATTTGCATATATTTCAAATTAAAAAAAAAAAACAAATGTATTCTACTTTTATAAAGATGATTAAGTTTTATTTTAAAATAAGAAATATTTTTAAACGCATGATTGAACTTCAATAAGCTTTTTACTCTTATTTTTGCATTATTTCTTTTATTGAAAAAAAAAACTTTTTTTGCAATATTAAACTTTTCGTAATATTTAACTATAAATAAAATAAATTCGAATAAAAAAAGAAAAATTAAGCAGACAATTTAAATAAAATAACTCAAACAGACAATTACTAGATGGCAATTTAAAAGAAGCAATAAAACAAAATAATACAATCAACAACTGTAAAAGGTCATAGGCTAAAGAAGAAAATACAATTTGATTAAAATTCAAAGTAGAGAACAAAAAACGTCTGTTATTTACTTACACACAATCTTAAATAACAATGGAAAAAAACCATAAACCTCAAATTCCTTTTACAGCACAATCAGCGTAATCAACAACAGCTGAGCTATAAATCAGTAAATATTTTTTTTTCTTGATTTTGTTTTCTTTACTTATTTTAAGCCATAAATTAAGGCCTACATTATACGTTTATTTATACACATTCACCTATATAAATAATATGTAGATAAATAAATACACTTGCTGATAATATGAAAGGAAATACTTTTTAATTTGTTTGATTTCTGCGAAAAAAATTAAATGAATTTTTGTGTTTTTCATTTACAGACAGCAGCAGAGCTTTAATTAAACATACTTGCACAGCATTTAAGTCAACGGATATTTTAAATAGATAATTTTTTTTTTATAAAAAATAAGATTTTTCAAGTTAAAGTAAGATATTAACAAAAAGGCAAAATTTACTTAATGTATTTAATTTTGGAAAGCTTTTTTGATTGAAGTTAAAACAGTGGGTGTGTATAAACAGAATAAGGATATTTTTAAGTAAGAATAAGCAAACAGAAGAATTTATTGAATATTCAGAGATTTTTTTGAGAATATTGGTATATTTAATGAAATAGTGGTATATGATTAAAAAAAAATAAATAACTACGAGGGCGGATCAATGAGTTCAAAATTTTTCGAACTACCCTCGTAGTTATATGAAATGCAACACTATTCCTATCAAGTACTACCTGTTAATAGACTACTGTCAAATTTTGAGCAAGTGTCGTCATTTAAAAAAAGTAGGATTTTTCGAGGTCCTTAAAATAGGCATTTGTTTGGTCAGTAATTTCATCGTTGGAGCTGAATCACTTTCCATCGAGCCATTTCTTTAGGTTTGGAAATAGGAAGTAGCCCCCAGTCTAAATCCGGAGAATATGGCGGATGAGTTACCAATTCGCAGGCCAATTCATAGAGTCTTGCCATTGAGACTGTACACGTGTGCACCCGTGCATTATCTTGATGAAAAAGAACTTTTTTCTTGGCCATATGGTGGTTTTTCTTTTTAAATCCTCATTAAATCGGTCTAATAAGTTGGCATAATATTCGTGGTTTATTGTTTTTCTCTTTGGAGGTAATCGATGTGGATTATCACGCGTGCATCCCAAAAAACTGTTGCCATCACCTTATTGGCAGACAAACTTACCTTGGCCTTCGGAGCAGGAGCAGGTTCACCCGGAGGAGTGAGGTTCATTCGGATAGCGGTTAAACAGCTCCAAATAATCCTTTGAAGTTGTCACACATTTACGTTTATTACGTCAATTGAGAGCAAACGCGGCACCCATCTTGCAGACAACTATCTTAAACCCAGCTGATCATTTAAAATCGAAACCACACTGCCACATGAAATGTCTATGGGATCAACAATCTCACGCACTTTTATTTTTCGGTCGGCCAACACCATATCGTGGATTTTTTCGACATTTTCGGGTGTACTGACTTCAATTGGCCGTCCAGAATTGATTCAGGAAGGAAAAAAAAGGTCCACATGATATTGGGAAGGCCAAGAAAATTGAAAGCATATTGTAAAGAGTCCGGTTAGCTCAGTGCTCTGACTATTTGGTGCGATAGGTTAAAGTCAATGTAGTCTAGAAAACATACAAAGTTCAGAAAGTTCCAGACAGGAATTCTGCAAAAAATTTAGAAACCAAGAATCGGGCACGGGAATTAAAATCAAGTTTCAAACAAAAATACTCATGTAGATTTTTTGCAGCTTCCGAGTCAAAATTTGTATATTGCTAATACTCAAGGAAATGTTGAAGATAAGTTTAGGACCCAAAATCAGACGAAATTTTCTAAAATATTCCTTTTATGACAAGCTTTATACAGTTGCGGAAAAAAAGCAAGTGATTTTTTTTACAGTGGGAGCTATATACATTCTATATACATCAAAGAATGTTTGCATAAAAAGGCTTCTTCCTTTCACAAGAGAGCACAATATGTTCACATATTTTTGACCCGATTTGGCATCATGTTACTACGAAAACTCTGGAGTAATACCAAAGCAATAACATAGTTTTTGTACCAAGAGAAGTTAATCCTCAAAATTGTCTCGACCTAGGACCAGTGGGTAGATATTGGATTGAAGAGAGTAAAGAAAGTGTACCAAAGTATCAAACATTTTGAAAGGAGATGGGCAAACTCTTCCAAAAAAGTAACCGAAACAACTATCAAATATCTAATGGAAATATTACAAAAAAAAAAAAAAATAAACGAATTCATAAGTAGTGGTCAGAACTATACAATTTATATTTTTCTGTGATCTGTAATATAATATCAATTAAAAAAGGAAATAACGAAACTTAAGATCAACCGTCCGTTTCCGAATTATTGAGTTTTACATATGTTAAGATTTTTTCGATCTTACTCCTTTTTCCAAAACTTGAAACTTCTTGTAGTCAACCAGAGGGAGAATGAAGTTTGTCGCTCCCAATTGACGTAAATGACTTCTTAGCTGTGTTAGATTGCCTCAAATGATTAGCAGTTATAGCCACCGGATATTTTAATTAAAAAGCATCTGGTGATAAAGATATACTCTAACAATTCCAACGCAACATAAAGAGAGAGTACCTCAAGTGAAAATGTACAAGATAAATATCCATGGATTTTACTCAAAATCCTCCTGAATCCTATATCTCTCTATAGATGTTGTGTAATACTAGCAAAATCAACTATGATAAATTTTTGCTGCATCAAAACCTACAACGTTATATTAAAGAGAAAAAATGCACTGTGACCCAAGGGATATTTTTTATGAAATACCTCTTCTGAAAGCGCTATAAGCTTCCCTAAGAACTTCATTCTATCTGATTCAATGGATAAGAAATCTTATTGTATTTATTTTAATTTATTTTTATTTTAGTATTTTCTAAGATATATTTTTGATATGACAGACCTACAACTTCTAATTTTTGCTATGTTTTCTGCAAAATAAAGATATATCTTTGTATTTTTTAATAAGCACTAAATTTGGAAAAGGATTTGTAAGAAAGTAATATATTAGAAGTTAAAATATTATCAATTCTTTCATATTTATGTTGCTTATGATTAATTACCCCTACGGTATATACCCCAAAAATTAACGTTTGTCAATACGTGGGATATCTCATAATAAACTCTTTTAAAATTAGTTGACAACAGTTACCTATTATAACCTAGCCTCCATAAAAATTTTCTCCTAGAATTGAATTTTACTTAACAATGTTTAGTAAAGCTGTGTTAAGTTTTTTTTTAATATGGCTGTGATTTATTAAGTAAACCGGAATATGAGAATATTTTGCAGTATACAATTTGCAAAAAATACAATTTTTTTGTAAAGAAAAAAAAAGAAAGATCTGAATCCTATGTGAGATAATTTGACTACATTATATTTCTATATAAATATTTTTAATAGGCTAAATACTATAATTAGTTTTATTTGCATAATTTATTAAAATTTAATATATGCGAGTGCTTTGGTATGTGAGAGATTGATAGTGAATCTTTTCGCTAATACTGATAAAAGTCTTTTACTTTAAACCTTTAGATTTTGGAATTCATATTGCCAAATGATACTGGCTAAGTCCCTATAAAAAATAACTCTTATTTTCATTCTTTTTCTGCAAATTCTAAATTTATTACAGTCTCGTTTGTTTTCGATAAAATGTCATAAGGACATGAGAATAATTAAATTTTTATTATTAAACTTTATAGCACGATCCCCTACAATTTTAGATCAGCGACCACATTTTGATAAACATTGTTCTAAACAGTTGAATTTTAAATAAATTTTTCTCCTAAAGACTAGCTTAAGTTTATGATTAATATGCAAAGTATTTCAAACCTGAATATATATAAGGAGTGGTCCAACCTAAATGCACGATTTTAATTGTAAATAAAGCAAAATTTTTATCTGAGAATTATTTTAATATTTTTTATTATGATTCAGGATTTAGGATTTATGGCATTTATGTGTGAAACAAAATATCGGCCAAATACTCATCATGGCTTCGGTGGCATACCTCTATCCGATGGTCAATATTTTCAATGATTCTGGGATATAATTGAAGAGCAATGTCCGAATTATCTCATCCTTTAGCTCTTGAATTGGCATATTGTCGTAAATTTTTTCTTTTAAACATCCCCAAAGAAAGAAGTCCAACGGTGTCAAATCATATGATCGTGGCAGCAAATTAACATCGCCACGACATGAGATAGCACTGCCATTGAATTTCTAGCGCAAAAGAGCTATTGTTTCGTGGCAAGTGACACCATTCTGTTGAAAGCACATATTGTCCAGGTCCATATTCTTAAATTCTGGCCACAAAAAGTCAGTTATCATCTGGTGATAGCGAACACCATTCACGATAACTGCTTGGTCGACATAATTTTCGAAGAAGTACGGCCTGATGACGCCGTCAGCTCATAAACCACACCAAACAGTCGCTTTTTGTGGATGCATCGGCTTTTCAACAATCACTCATGGATTCTTATTTGCCCAAATGAGCACAATTCTTCCATTTGATCCATTATGCAGACCAAAAAAAAAAATCACCAAGTGCACGAAATGCATTTTGATTTGAACGCCCATTTCCATAAAAGACTTCAACAATCTTAACACGCTGCTCAATTGTGTACCTCTCCATGGTTGAGTTTGTCAAATACTGAAATAAAGAATTGTTAAATTAAGTTGGGCAAAAAACTTGACTTTAAGGTGTGATTCAAAATTAACATCGTGCATTATGGTCTGATCACCCGTTATTAAAATTATATTAATTTTTATATAACAACTCTGAGTTTTTAAAATTATGCAACTTTTTCTCTATTTTGGTTAGAAAAAAGTGTTGCTGAGGCAAGACTAGGAACATCTATCAAATATAGTAGAATATAACATATTCAGATTAGATGCAAACTATATACTCAAAATTATTTGATTAAACACACAGCTGCCATAAATTTATTTGACATCAATTATTAAATGAATATATAGAAAAATATTTTTTTTTTTATTTTGTTTTAGTCAATTTAAAACAATCTTCTGTGTTGGTGTATATAAAAACAACAACTTTTCAACTCAAGCTCTCTACCGTATCAGCTGTTGTTTGCCGCTGTTTGATCTAATATTTATTTTATAAGTTCAAACAAAAATTCGCTCAAAGTAGTGACAAATATTTTACTACTTGCGATCACACTAGCGGAATTTTTATTTAAGTGCAAATAATTTTGTTTGTCCAACTCAGATGCTATCTTGTTGGTATCGTAAAAATATTTACGCAAAGCAGATATTTGAAAAAAATCGTCAAATATAAGGATAGTGTGAACTTAGCTTAAGTTAATCAAATAAATAAATAAGCAAATAATTTGCCATTAATAGGTTATAAACCAATCAACTTTTAACCTGGAATAATTATTTGTCGAATTATCCGATTAATTTGAAAACCCATATAATTATGAATTCCAGCAA
The DNA here is from genome assembly GCA_932274085.1 of Protocalliphora azurea. Taxonomy (NCBI): domain Eukaryota; kingdom Metazoa; phylum Arthropoda; class Insecta; order Diptera; family Calliphoridae; genus Protocalliphora; species Protocalliphora azurea. The sequence continues at coordinate 21,209,178 of OW026520.1, forward strand.
CGCTATTAATAAAAACTTCTGAAAAGTCCTTTTCAATTGTAATACTATTATTCAAATATATAAACACCGCAACAAATATCCATACATTGGAACATCCAACATATAAGTATATTTACTCAACACTTAAAATAATAAAAAGCTACTTTAACTACTATCCCACACATTTTCTTCTGTAACTATTTAAATGAAACATTAAATAAATCTAGTGCAAAGTATATATGAGAGTGTGTTTATTTTGTAAATATGTCTAAGTAATTTTATGTATATTTAGTTATGTATAGAGAAAATTTACCATAAGAAGACAACACTTGACATGTTGGCCTCAGAGGAAATGAAGCAGCTTAAGAGCTTTAAAAGTTAACTAATTCCAAAAAAAAAAATAAGTAAATAAAAAAATCAACAAACTAAGTTTAGAGATAAATAAAAAAAGTAAACTAAACATTTTAAATATTTATAAATTAAATTTTACTTTAATATTTTAGCAAACAAAATTGAGTCTAGAAATGAAGATGAAAATAAAAAGTAAATTTAGACAAACAAGAGTAAAGTTTGTGGATATGAGGAGATTTCTTTTGTTTTAGTTTACTTTTTATATAAATTTAGAAATAAGATTTTTTTATTAAATAAAATTTATTTCAATAAATTAAAAAAATAAAGGAATATAAAAAATAAATTTATCATAAGTTATGCGTATGATTAATATTAATTGATATATTTTGAAAAAAAAAAATATTTTTATTTTAACGAAAAATTAAATGATTTAAATAATAAACATAAAGAATTTCAGAAAAATAATTACAAGCATTATTACCACTAAATATTAGTGTTTTTAAAATAAATATTTGTTAATAATTTCATTTTTCGTAATATACACGCAACAGTCGTATGTTGACAATTTATTCTATTTTAATTTTGCTTATATAGTTTACATATTCGTTAAAAACTGTTGAAATTTATAGACAATTTGGCAATAATTCATATTTTTATTTTTAGGTTACGTTGCGTATGATTACTATTAATTAGGTAATATTTTCAAATAAGTTTAAAATAAAAAGTTATTAGATTTTAAAACAAAAAATAATGACCTGAATGATTTGAGCGAAATCAAAAGGAGCTTTAGATATTAGATATTAATAAATCTAATTTAGGTGTTAGATTAATAATTTATTAAAATAATTTTAAAGAAAACATGTTTATGTTAAAGAAAAAAGAATGATAAATTTAAAAGTAAACATAATCAGTTTGTAAAAAATAATTAGAAATTCGTCAGTGAATAACTGGTCAAAAAATGGTTTTTAATTTAATCTTAATAATCCATTTTTTTAATTTTCCTGTTACATTGTAAACTATGAAAAATTATAAAGAGAATGAAATTACTCTTAAGGTAGCTCAGAAATTAACTTCCGTGGCCAAAGGTTAAATTTTTTGTTAAACTGATTTAAGAAATTTTATTGCCATTCAATAGCAAACATATTGAAAAAAAGGGTGGCCTAAAAATTAGATCTATATATTGGCAGCTGTGGGCGTGACATGCCGTTAAAAACAAATTTTTTGTTTTATTTATATAATAAAACAAAATAAAAAAAAAAATTAGATCCAAATATTGGTAGTTGTGGGCGTGGCATGCTGCTAAAGACAAATATTTTGTTTTATTTTATAAAAAATGTAATTTATGTAAATTTGATTAGACGTAAATTATCATTACTCTCAAACTATTATCGATAGTTGGGTATAAAGTGTACAGTGACACCTTTATACCTACTGTGTTATTAAATGTTTTCTCAGGTACTATATTGTAATCAAATTTGAATTTTAGTGGAATAGAACAGTTGCGGATCAAAAGGGGTTAAACAAAATTTGAGACCAGAAGAAAGGCCTCTTTAATCTTATATCTAACTTTGTACCTGTTTGGAACTGTCCGTTGAACACTTTTTCCATTTGAATGAAATTACTTCCAATTTTTTTCTATTTTTTTATCTGTTCAGGGTGTGGACCTTAGCCGAGTATACAAAATGGAATGGAGTACGTCTATTGCTTGGTTGCGATGCTAATGCACACCACAGTGATACTAATAAGAGAGGTGAGTCAATATTTGATTTTCTTATTACGAACGATCTTTTAATCTGTAATAAGGGAAATACCCCTACGTTCAGGACGAATGATAGGAATTCGGTAATAGATATCACATTGACTAACTGTAGGGACCTAGTTGAGGATTACACTTTTTCTGACCATGGCAGGATAACCTTTAATCTGAACTTTCTGGGTTCGGAGAGAAAGCCTTTTAGGAATCCTAGAAGGACGGATTGGGACGCTTTCGGGCGTGATCTAGGGTCAAGACTGACTGAAACTCCGAGGGAGTTTATGTCGAGGGATAATATTGACGAAGTGGTGGAGAAGGTAACGGGGTCAAATTTTTTTATAGGGACCAATTCAGAGCCTTTAGAATTTGACTCAGGTTTATATGGTTGTATATGTATATATATTTTTGGTTGATAACATGTTGATATGTATGTATATTTTTGGTTGATAACATAAAAGTAAAATAATATTAATCATACTCCGCACGGTGACTTAGAAATTAATTTCATTGGCCAAAAGTCCAATTTTTATTTACACGGATTTCCAAAATTTTAATTCCATTTCATAGTAAAAATATTAGAAATATATTGGCCAAAAAGTTAGATGCAAATATTGGTAATTGTGTTTTTACCCTTTTGTAATCCAAACTATTTTTTTTTTTTATTTTATATTTTTGCAAAAAGTTTGTTAGTCTTCTGACTATTATTTCTTCAATAATTTTGTCCACGACAAACAAAATAGCTATTGGCCTATAATCATTAACATCCCATTTATCGCCATTTTTATATATTGGTTAAATTGCTTGTACTAAACTAGAATTTATTAATGCTGTAAGAATTGGTGTTAAAAAAGTAGCATTTATTTTAAGATCTTTCGGTCGTATTCCTTCAGTTTCGGCACCTTTTCTAATATTTATATGCTTACATGTGCAGGTTATCTCTTTTGGTTTAAGAGATATTTAGGTTGAAATAAATTTTTCTTCATTTCGTTTTTTTATATTCTTTTAACCTTGACGGGCTTAATTTTGATCCCAAAAAATTTTTCTAAAATATTCTCTAGATTCCTTAAACAATTTCAAATGATACTGCTGCAAGAATCTTGTAAATACATGGATCCGATAAAAAATTATTAAAGTCTGAATTTGAATCTCAAAAAAGTCCACATTTTTGGTTTTTTTTCAAAAAGTTGTCAATATTTTTCTAGTATAAACTTTATTTATTGTTTGGCCTATATAATCTTTTTAATGCCTTCAATAGAAATTTTAACAGAAATGCGTGTAAAGCATTGGGCGCTTGGGTTAGCGGTCTCTTCTCAAGCTCTATTTAAAATTAGTCAATTTTCCACAATATTTTGAAATTTGTTTGTGAAATTCTCACATCCCAATGCTGGGATCAGAAAAAAGTATATTAATTAAATACGTTGGAAAAATACACTAAATACAATTTCCGATGGATGACTTTTATAACGACACGGTGATAATTTCAATGAAAGAAGTCAATTTTTAAAAGATGTTTCTCTGGTATTGAGGTTTTGGGCATGTTGGTATAAAAAGAACAAATTTATCCACGCTAAGCTACAATTTGAATAGGATATCTTTGTTCGTTTAAATTTTATTTCAATTTGGATATTAACATTATTTTTCACAAAAAGTGCTTTAAATCTCAAATTTCCATTTTTCGGATCATAATCTGAAGAAATTTGCATGAATTTAATTTCTTTTTATTTATTATAATTCTCCATATTCTAGCGTTTATATGATGCTTACAGCAATATTATTTAGAATATAATAAGGAATCTAGTAGATATTTTAGAAAAGTTTAAGAATCTAAATTAAACCCGTCGAGTTTACAAAAATATAAAAAATCGAGGCGAAAAATTAGGGAAGAATATAATTCGACCTAAATATCTCTTAAACTAAAAAACATAACCTGTACATGCAAGCGATTTTTTTTTTGTAAAGATTTACAAGGATTATCTATGTTTAAAACTTCTTTACAAAAAAATCATAAATAAAATTTTAAAGATCTACCCACTATCGCTATGACCCGCTAAGTTACTGTGCTCCTCTGTATAAACTCGAATACACCACAACTCGGACCGTGTCGAATTTTATTCAGATATCTTTAACGCATCACAAATTCCAGAATTATTTACAAAAGGCAATTTGAAATCATTGTATACTGGTAAAAATTCTTTTGAAGGAAAATATGAGCTTTAGTCAATATGTTTCTTATGTAAATTTGTGGTAATCTACTAGTTAATATTTTTGAGAATTTTATTTTATATAAGAAAACAAAAAAAAAATATTTTATAGAAAATTTTTAAAATTTTTTAAAATGTGTGAAATTTTGATCAATTCAGCGCATGATTAATATTAGTTAGGTACAATTTACAGAAAAAATATAAATAATTTCTTCACTTCGATCTCAATATAATTGATTTATGGACATTTCAAGGAAAACTTTATTATCTTTAAGAAAAAATTAATGATATTTAATGGTCGGCTATTTAGTTTAGTAAAAATAGTAGATTTTTGTGAAAAATTTCGATACAAGATATTTTAATAACTGAATTTTAGAACACCTTAAACTAAGTTAATGCTTTTTGTAGCTGTTGATGTTTAACTTTAAAAAGATATTGAGAAAAAAAACTATAATAATGAGGTAATTTTTAAATCTTTAATCTAGAGACTACTCTGCGTATGATTAATATTAATTATAAGGTATTAATGGAAAAAACCTAATAATTTTTTTTCTTAAAGCGACAAAAGAATAATTTAAACGGTATTTTAAAGAATCTAAAATAGGCTTTATAAAATAATAAAAAATAATATCTTTGACAAATATTAAAAAAAACTCATTCTTGTTATAATATCTGATTTTTTATTTATTGGACATAATTATATATACTTAATTGTAAATTAAATGCTTGCAGTATTTATTATTTATACACAACTAAAAATTATTCATCTATATCCCTTAAATAATTTCAAAACTTTTTGGGTTTTCATTTTCTTATTAAATAACCTTAAAGTCATTTGTTTTGCTTGAATACCCAACAAAATATATTTTGTTCACAAAAATTTTTTCTCTTAAGCAAATCACTTCAAATTTAATTTCATATAAAAGTCATGCATCAACTCATTTCGTTTTATGTCCCTTGAAAATAAAAAGAAAACAAAATACCAGAAGGAAAATAAAAAAAAAACTAAAGAAAATAAAAGAAAACTACAAAATTTTATTATCAAACTCATATGTCTTATACTTGACCAAAAAAAAAAAAAAAATAACCCATGTTTTGATGACAACAAGACACAAGACACACATTTCCACAAACCAACAGACTCTTTCAAGCAAACCCATACAAAAAAAAAAAAAAAAAAATCTTTATGTGATAAAAGTCCTTTACAAACAACTTCAGCATCACTCAAAAGTATGTTTAACACATGAAAGATGTTTTACTGTAAGAGAGAGAGAGAGAATGAGAAGAAATGAAATAAAATAGTATTTGTAAATATTTTTTGTTATTTTAATAAGAAAGCAACAGGAGAAGGAAATGTATTAGAGATATGAGATTATTTGTATGTTTGTGTTTTACGGTGAGTGCTATACATTTTGACAAAATATTTTTCAAAGCAATTTGAAGACACAGACATGACCATGAAAGCTGTCATACTAACAAACAAATAGCAAAAGAGAGAGTAATATAAAAATCCTTTAACATAGAACCGTAAACTAAACACATAATTTAATTTTGGTAATACAAAAGGAATACAAAAACACACCAGGACAATATTAAGAAAAGTAAGTGAAAATAAAGGAAAACCTTAGAAAACATAAAGGGCTTTCAAAAAAAAAAAAAAAAGTTTAAATAAATATAATGGAATTCTAAAGAGACTGAAAGAAAAATGTTCGGCTTTTCAAAGAAGCAAAAAAAATGGATCACAGTAAACGAGTGATTTTTTTTCGATTGGTGTAATATTTGAGGACCTAGAACAAATTTTAGTTTTCTCATATTTCACAGATTTTCATTAATTTCTCAATTAGAGGCTATACACTATACCGAGTTTTATGTTTCTGATATAAATATTCATTTTTCATAGAGAAAATAATTAATTACATATTTTCAATAGTTTCTCGATTGCAGGCTTATTTAAGGATCTAGAGTCAATTATATGTTTCTCATATAAAAGTTGACTTTTCGCAGGGAAAATAAGTGATTACAAAGCATCATTATTTTCTCGATTGGAGCTTTATTTAATAATACAGAGCCAATTTTATATTTATGATATAAAAAATAATTTTTTATAGAAAAAATAAGTTATCACAAGTTTTCACTTTTCCGAGTCCAATTTTATATTTCCAGTATACCAATGAATTATTCATACAAGTGATAAGCGATTTTCAATAATATCTTAATTGGAGCCTTATTTAAGGATCTACAGACATTTTTATATTTCTCGTATAAAAGTTTATTTTTCATGGAGAAAATGAGTGATCACAGATTGTTATTATTTTCTCAAATGGAGCTATATTTCAAGATCTGCAGCCAATTTAATATTTTTTGATTTAAAAGTAGATCAAATATTTGTATATTTGTGGAATAAAAATCGATTTTTTTAGAAAAAAAAATAAGTGATCAAATCATTAATTTCTCGATTGGAGCCTTCGATTTTTCGTAGAGAAAAAAGTGATATTTGTGATATAAAAATCGATTTTTCATAGTGAAAATAAGTGATCAGAAATTTTTATATTTGTGAGATAAAAACTGATTTTTCTTAGAAAAAAAGTGATCTTTAATTTCTCAATTGGGGCCTTATTTTAGCATCTATATCCAATTTTATATTTCTGATATAAAAATCGACTTTTCTTAGAGAAAACAAGTGATCAGAGATTTTTATATTTATGAGATAGAAATGGAATTTTCATAGAAAAAGAAGTGATCACATATTTTCATTAATTTCTCAATTGGGGCCTTATTTTAGGATCTACAGCCATTTTTATATTTCTGATTTAAAAATCGATTTTTCATAGAGAAAACAAGTGATCATAGATTTTTATATTTCTGGGTTAAAAATCGATTTTTCGTAGAAAAATAAATGATTACAGATTTTCACAAATTTCTCAATTGAAGCCCCATTTTTATATTTTCGGTTTAAAAATCGGTTTTTCATAGAGAAAATAAGTATCAGAAATTTTTTCTGATCGATTTTTTATAGAAGATATAAATGAACACAGATTTTCATTAATTTCTTGAATGGAGCCTAGTTTAAGGATCTAGAGCCTATTTTATGTTTCTGACATAAAAATATTATTATTTTTTTACGGAAAAAATAAGTGATCGCAGGTTTTCATTATTTTCTCAATTGTAGCCTTATTTAAAGATCTACAGCCAGTGTTATATTTCTGGTATAAAAATCGATTTTCCATAGAGAATATAATTCCTTGATTGAAGTCTTATTTAAGCATCTAGAGCCAAGTTTATATTTTTCATATAAAAATCGATTTTTCGTAGAATAAATAATTTTAAGATCTATGGGTAATTTTACATTTCGGTTTTTCATAGAAAAAACAAGTGATCAGATATTTTTATATTTCTGGGATAAAAATTGATTTTTCATTGAGGAATTAGTTTCATTTTTATATAGATTCTATGTTGCTCATATAAAAGTCAATTTTTGATAAGAAAAGTAAGTGATCACAGATTTTCATTATTTTCTTTATTGATGTTTTATTTAAGGAACAAAAGACAATTTTAAGTTTCTCGCATGAAAATTGATTATTTTCTCAATTGGAGCCCTATTTAAGGAACTGAAACCAATTTTTATGTTTTCGATTGAACCCTTTATTAAGAAACAGAAACCAATTTTATGTTTCCATTATAACATCTTTAAATCTCTCATCATTTGTTTGCCCATATAAAAGTCATTATCTAAGCAATAAAATATCAAATTCTAGTATCATCAGCCTTGGAAATAAACAAAAATATTCCCATTAGATAATAAGCCTAATTTCGAGAAATCAAAAAATAAACACTAAATAAAATAGTATTAAAATAGTAGAAGCCATTTTAATTTCTTCCAAAAATTCAAGTACAATAAAGCAATTGAACTTATACAAATATGTAACACTTACCAATCATAAACAAAAACTCTCTCAACGGATGCATATAATTCCAAATGTATAGGTTTTTGCTATAAATTTGTGTTGCTTATGAACATGCCTTGTTTTTATGCAGCATACAATAAATATTATTTAGACTTTTTAGAAGCTTTCTAAAAGCTATTTATGTACCTGCTACTGTTTGCATTTATGAATCTTTCAGGGATATTGAAATGCAATTATTGATTGATTTTATGAAAATAAACAAAATTTTGAAATCTTTTGAATTTGCTAGTTGGTTGGCCTACCATTTATGAAGTAAACATTAAAGGTGGTGCGGAAAATTGTACTTTAAATCCTCTTGATGTTTTAGTATTCGAAATAAAGGACAAAATAAAATTTTTGTTTTTTTTTACCATTGTAAAATTACCATAAATTTTTGTTCTGTTTTAATTATTTTAACTTAAAGTAAATTTAGTAATAAATTGTTGGAAATTTATTCAAAAGTAAATTAATAGATTAAAAAAACGAAGAATAGAGAACTAACGTCATTGACTCAATTTATCAAACAAGCTAGACGGAAGGACAAAGATATTAGGGCGGATCAATATTTCCTTAACTTTTCGAACTTCCCTCGTAGTTATATGAAATACAACAGTGTTCCCATCAAGTACCACCTGTTACTAGATCACTGTCAAATTTTGAGTAAGTGTCGTCATTTACTTTGCGTTTAACAGCTGTTCAAAACATACAACCTCGTGTATTTTTCTAAAAATGGAAAAAAGTGAATTTCGAGTGCCCATTAAATATTACTTTTTGCGAAAAAAAACATCAATAAAACCAAGGAAAAGCTCGATAAATACTATGGGGACTCCGCACAATCGATTTCAATGGTAAAAAAGTGGTTTACTGACTTTCGTTGTGGTCGCACAAGTACAAATGACGCTGAACGTTCTGGACGGCCAATTGAGGTCAGTACAAATGTCGAAAAATTCACGATATGATGTTGGCCGACCGAAGAGTAAAAGTGCGTGAGATTGTTGATGCTATAGGCATTTCATGTGGCAGTGTGGTTTCGATTTTAAATGATCAGCTGGGTTTAAGATAGTTGTCTGCAAGATGGGTGCCGCGTTTGCTCTTAATTGACCATAAACGTAAACGTGTGATAACTTCAAAGGATTGCTTGGAGTTGTTTAGCTGCAATCCGAATGAGTTTTTGTAACTCTGGATGAAACATGGATCTATTACTGTACTCCGGAGACCAAGCAGCGGTCTAAACAATGGGTTTCTCCTGGTGAACCTGCTCCAAAGACGGCCAAGGTAAGTTTGTCGGCCAATAAGGTGATGGCAACAGTTTTTTTGGGATGCACGCGGGATAATACACATCGATTACCTTCAAAAGGGGAGAAAAAATAAACGGCGAATATTATGCCAACTTACTAGACCGATTTAGTGAGGATAAAATAAAACGACTCCATATGGCCAAGAAAAAATTATTTTTCATCAAGATAATGCACGGGTGCACAGATGCAGTCTCAATGGCAAAACTCTATGAATTGGGCTACGAATTATTACCTCATCCGCCATAGTGACTACTTCCTATTTCCAAAACCTATTTCTTGGAAGGGATACAAAAACTGTTGAAACTTTGGAATAAGTGTATTAAGTTAAAAGGAGATTATGTTGAAAAATAATTTTTTGTTTTGCAAAAAAGGAAACTGTGTTTCATTCAAAAAGACACTTACTTATTGTAAGTTAAATCGACATACAATATGAAGTGATAAATAATAATGTTATGTTAACTCAATCTTGTCTCCCTTTCTTTTTACATTTTAATTTCTATCCAAATATACTCAATAATTTTTCCTCTATAACTTCCCTTTCTTCTTATTCACTATTTCCTCATATTCTCTTATCACACTTCCCTTTAATCTTATTTACTATTATAATTACTCGAAATCCATTTAAATTCTGAAAATATTAATCAGCTCCTTTCCTTCTTTTTAAATTTCTTAAAATTTTATGTGATTATTTACCAGTTTTATTTGGAAAAAGAGAGGAGAATTTATCAAAATCTACTGTCAGAATAACTAACATCACACTCTGTCATTAAACAGTTACTGTTGGTTACCTGTTCAAGAAGATGATACAACAGTATCGTTTGTTAATTAAAATTTTATGTGATACTTTATTATGTTATAGCATTAGTAATATTACTGTTATTGGTAATTTTTATAAGTCAAGATTTCTTAGGTGAAAGTATGTTAGCTTAGTTAAGTTGAAATGAAATAATTTTCTTACACTCAAGATTAAAATTTTTGCTTAAATAATTAGAAAATTATTATTTTTACTTGTATGTAAATAAATATGTAATTAAAAGTTAAATGAAAGATATTTAAAAAGTCTATTATTTTTAATTTGGTAAAATTGTAAAACTCGTTCCAAAAATTATTGGTTCTAGAATGGCTTTAATCAGAAGCGCTTTAGTTTCTTCAATAAGAATTTGTGCTTAAGAATTAATTCTGTATTACATTTCATCACTTTTCTGAATGAATGACTTCCTTGAGCTGTTTAAATAACTTAAGAAAACTTAAAGGCTTTAAAAAAGAGTAAAAAAAAACAAAGTTAAAAAAGTGGCATAATGGCTCATTACAATGAAAAATAATATCAAACAAAAATCATTGATTTTTTCTAAATGGTTCTTGAAGCATTTAAGGTTTCCAAAAAACTAGAATATGAAAATTTCAAACAATAAACATTGACTAAAGTACTAGTTTTATAACCGTTCCATAGAATGCTTCTACAGAACTAGTTCTGAGGGTGATAATTTCAAACAAAAATCTTTAGTCGCAACGCCAAAGTAGAAGGAGTACCGGCTATTTTCATGCGCTCTCGAACTAGTTGCAAAATTAATATATTTTTTCCTGAGATAATACAATTATGTTGAATTAATATTAATAATACGCTCCGTATGTATGATTTGTAATAATATTTGTCATACGCCTAGTATTAATCATACTAAAATTCTCATTTTATTATTGTTATACTATGGGAAAAAATATGATTAAAAATCCACGACGATTGTGGTTATATTACAATTTACGGTATCGACTTTTTGATACTGTTTGCTTACAAAATTTAAATAAACATAATGTAATTTAATAATTCGTTACTGAAGTGGTGTCAACTTGCTGCCAATTGATATCAATTTTCGTTAATGATTTGAACACACACAGGGCAGATTCACTATTTGTGTCGTTATCTGGGTGTATTTGGCCAAAATTATTATTTGTGAAATAATTTCAAATTAAATTGTTTTTTTTTTTCTCGATAAACCATTATTCCAAAATAAACTTTGAAGTTCCAGCCCATACAAAACAGTTTCACTTCATTTGCATTTAGATATGGATGATATAAAAAAATAATGGTTCTTTTGATACTTAAAAAATGTATTTAGTCCAACGAACTTTAAGTTGTATTATTATGTCTAGAACATCAATAGTTCCTAACTTCTTAATATTTTTATACCACCCATAAATACAGAAGTCGCAACAAGATACGACATATGTATGTAAATTATATAATATATAATAACAATGACCCGATTAACTTAAAGCCGCAATCTACAATAAACATGGTCTATAGTTGAATATTTTGATAGAAATGAAAGTTTAAAAGAAGGTCATTATAAAGTTGATTGAAATTGTAATCATATTCGAACGTACACAGAAATGAGGTATTGTTTTAAAATGTTCGGAAATTTATCAAGCGGTAATTTTATTCCGTTAAGGCTGACAAAAATAGATGTCTACTCATATATAGAAACTTCCACATGGTTGGAAAAGATTAAGGTCTAAGAAGAATACGGCAAATTTTCTTGCTCAATCTAATATTGAATTACTGATTATATGAGCAAAATAAAACAGGAAATTTGGTTGAATTGAAACTATCGTAAAACAATCACTATCATAAAACATAATATAAAGCACAATGCTTTTGTTGGAAAACCGCCAGTAAGCAGAAGAGGATTTTCTAGCCACATAAAAAATTTGCATATCTTATAAACATAAACACGTAGAGGAAAAATATAGTAGAGATCATAATCTAAGAGCAACGTGTTATGACTGGAACATATGGTCACAGCTAAAAATAAATATGGTTATAAATAATAATTGTTGTAATTCAATTTTATCACATTGTATCCGAATTTATGGTTAACTTTTTTCATATTATTATACCATCTTACTATATTATTATCCCATTCTATGAGAATATGAATTCATTTTATTATATTATAATTCCATTTTATTATTATCCCATCTTATCATACTATTATTCCATTTTATCGTATTATAATTCCATTTTTTCATATTATATTTCAATTTTATCATATATTAAAATAAAATACATTAGTTTAAAATTATAATTTTTATAAATTGTTTATGTCCAACACTTTTGTTTCAAATTAATAGATAAAAGTGGTTTTATTAATCGTAAAATATTATTAAGACATTTTTTGTTCATTTGTTACTTTTATTTATTTGTACCACCATATGTTGTGGAAGATAATACAAGATAATTAAGTTAGGTTAAAAAGACCATTCGGTCCATTATGATCCCTTTATAAATAACAGAGGAAGCTCATAGATGAAGAAAGAGAAAAATCCTAGTAGAATAAAGCAAAAGATTGGAAAGAAAAATAGCTAAATATAAGAAAAAATAAGAAAAGTGTGCAACCTAAGACCCATAAAATTAACCCTGACTATCTCTAAGCCACTTATTCCCATTACGATCTCCAAAATTTTGCCGAGTTCTACACGCGCAACCTCCTCTAGTTCGTGCAGAATATGGCTCCCAAACTATCCCCAGTCTACTTCGCTGAAGCTCTACACAACGATAGAGTATGTGCTCCACTGTCTCTAGCTCCTCCACATCATCGCACGTCCTGTGTATGGCTTCAGCGAAGTCTGATCATATTCCCTATTGCGAGTAATCATACCAACAATGATCCTTAGATTCCTACGACTCATGCCCAGAAGATGCTTCACATCTGCCAGTTTAAGACTAGGCCATAACGCTCTAGATACCCTGCAGTCCATTCTACTCCTCCAAGCAGGTACTTGGCCTTCCTTGGAGTTCCGTCCCATTCATAACTGGTATACTAAATGTTTCAATCTTATATATCCTGGTAAACAGAACTAGTTCAGTCTTTTCAGGGTTGACTTCTAATCCGTTACTGTTTGCCCATCGGGAAAGTTCTCGCACCCCAGATTGCATGACTTTGCTGATCGTGGGCAGAAATTTACCGGAGATCAACAATACCACATCGTCAATGTAGGCTACGATCTTCCTTCCCATGACATTGAACTGTCTCAATATGACATTCATTGCCCAAAAGTCACAATAATGGAGAAAGAACCCCTCTGTGCGGTGTGCCCCATATCACAAACTTCTTTATGCAAGTGTCTCCCATGCTCGAGTTGATAACCCTGCTGCTTAGCATAAGGGTAATCCACTCGATTAGGAATACACTTATACCCAACGAAGCTAGTGATCCTCAATCGCCTATATCCTAATGATATTAAAGGCCCCTTCTACATCGGGAAACGCTGTCAAAGTGTATTCCTTATACAGCAGACCCCGTTCAATTAAACTCACTCACATCTGCAGAGCACTCTCAACAGACTTACCCTTAAAATAGGCGTGTTGAGCGTCACTGATGCTCTGAGTTCCCATACTCCTCCTCAGATACAGATCGATCAGTCTTTCTATTGTCTTGAGTAAAAAAGACGATAGGCTGATAGGTCTATAGTCCTTGGGCTTCGAGTAAGTCGTCCTACCCGCTTTGGATATGAACATGACCCTTATCTCTCTCCACTTCCTGAAAATATGTCTCACTTCAAGACATTCCCTAAATAACTTCACGAGTAGTGAGATGACTCTATCATTGACATTCTGTAATACAAGATATTTAATAGCAGTTAATCAAAATCCTACATTGCTTGAATCACACCAAATATAATAAAACCTTGTCTGCTTAAATTAGCTCATGTATAACTAATTGAGAATTGTAATTAAGGTTGAAAACAAATGTTAAAAATATAATAAATTCAAAAACAAAAAAGTTATTAATTTTTCAACCATTTTTGTAAAAAGCATAGTTATTTTTAACATTTTATTGCTATGGGAATAATAATATTAATATGGTTTGAAAACAAAATATGGTTTAAGAACACAGAAAAATATTGATATTTATTTAACGGTTGCAAAAATTATATTTTTATATTAAAAAATTCTGTTTCTGGTAAAATATTCAAAAATGTTAAATTAATAACATAATATTGTAATAGTGAAAATGCCTTTAGCATGTTTTTTTTTCTCTACGTGAATAGTATATAAGATTACAGGGAATTGGATTAGATAAATTTGCGCTTTTTTGAGGTGACTGAGAATTTTATGCCGTACTCAATGGGGTTTACCCTTCACACTCCAAAAATAAAATGAATTAAATTCAACAATTTAAATTTTTTTACAATTAATAATAGAAAATATATTGCTAGATAGAACAATGAAGGAATTTAAATAAAATATATGTATAAGTAATCTTAGCACATGTTTGAAATGTTATCATTACCTAGCAAAAGCTAGCAGGTATAATTGGAAACAAAAATAAACTACTTATTTTTTGTATGAATAACTAGTTATTTTTATTCGAGGTGTCCACAAATTCATGTAAACAAAAATAAAAATAAAATAAAAAACAAAAAAAAAAGTATTGCCATTAGTGAGATTTGAACTCGGATATAAATTAACCATTCGTTTTTAATGACTAACGACTTACTCAGTACACCATCTCGGGCTAAATTTTCTAACTGACAAAAACTTGTTTTAGTGTAAAATATCTTTTTAGACATTTTGTTATAAAAAACTAACAGCATCAGAATGGGATTGAATCAACAACCTTCTAGTTACTCATTCGACGCTCTAGCTAACTCATCCATGTGATTGCAATATTGTGCTGTTGTACTATTGAGTGCCTATTTATGTACTACAGAGTAGGCAAATAATAATGACGCCTCATTACCAAGAAAATAAGTAGTTGCCATTACCGAAAACCAAAAATTTTTTGTTGGATACCTTTATAGTTCGGTAAAACAAGGATTCCACCACAGAATTTGACAAAGTACATTTTTAGATACCATCATCAGTTTAGAAATTATGGCATATTTTATGTTTAATTTTGTGTTTATTAGTATCCGTCTTATTTTAGCGCCATATACAAAATTGTAAAGATAATTATACCATCCACGGCATAAAGATATATTCTTAACTGTTGTTATACTAATTATAAGTAAATCATTTCCTGGCCAATGTTATGGTGTCCGTAAGTGTAAATTTTTCAATGAGGATGCTGACTAAAATTACAATCGCAAGCTGAAAAATCTTGGGGCACTTAATTCATATAGTAAGAGGAGTGCACCTAAAAATTGTTATTGGAATCGAAATACGGACAGTAGTGATTACGTTTTCAATTTAATTACATTACATGGAATTGTAATTGACTATTTTGAATTATAATGTAGTGGATTATTTATTACTAAACAGCTGGTACTATTTCAACTGAAAAAGTAGCCAGATCGTTGACTGTGCTTGTTTGTATGCTTACGTATGCCGGGCTATTACTCTCCGAATGGGGAGATTCTTTGTCAACAAGTCAGGGGAAGTAGCAACAATTATAAAAATTCATACCAACATAAACTAAAAGATATTAAAAAAAGTTTGAATTTTATGGAGATCGAAGCAGCACTATCCCCAGCCTTTAGAGATCAACATCTCACCTTTATATTCGTTTGTCATTTTTTTAAAGTCCCTTAAACTGACAACCATATTAATATTTTACTCCTCCATTTCATCTAATTCCCGAAAAGTAATATAGGCTCGAGCTCAACCTTAATTTAAAAATAAAAAAAAACAGGAATTATGTAAACAAAAACATTTTTATGTAATCCAATTTTTTTTTATTTGTAAATACTTTTGTTCTTTATATAATTGGATTTTTCAAAATTGAGGTAGTTGAAATATCAAATACAAATAACTTTAAAACTGGTCTTATAAAGAGACCGGTCTTACAGAGAGATTTAGGAAGATATAAACGTATTTGAAATCAGATAAGAAACAAAAATTTGGCAGGCTGTGAAAAATTCTCTATGTCAGACGTACCCTATTTTGAGCACCAGTAGCTCCGCTCCTGAAGAATATGTGGGGTCCCCTTTTCAAACTTAAAATTGCACATTCCTCTGCTAAGGCCGCGTGATTTTTTTTTTAATCAAACAGCCGATTAGAAGTTAAAGCTTTATTCCCACAAAATTTGCTTATGCCCCCTGTGCACTTTAGCGCCATCTTTACTTCAATTATTCTGAAAATATGACTCTTCCCCTATAGATGTGTAATTCAGAAGTTGTACTTTTTATAAGAGTACGAGTTCATCAAACAATGGTTTTCTGCAAGATACCTGTCCTAACACTACACTTCGTTTCAAAGCACTCTGTATGGTATCGCAACTGTTCACAAAGTCTCCATTCATCTATAATTTGAGCCTTTAGAAAGTGTTCATAGTTAACTAATTTTCACCAAAATTATTAAGTACAAAACATATTTCATTCCACAGTTTACTTACTACATTCTGTGACAGAATTTCCTGAATAAAACGCTAATAAAATATCTTTTATCTCTAATATATTTTAAGTCTAATTTAAATAAAATGATATTAACAATTTTCTTATATCAAGAGAAGTTAATATAAACAAAGTTATTCTCTAAACTATAAAAATTAATATAAATATTCATCATAAAATATCATTTTAATTTAAAACATTCTCATTATTCGCATCATCAGTCAATTTAAGATACCTTTGGCATCAACTAAAACCTCAACTTTGTTTAACAATGATCCCTGTTCCCATGTACCTCCAAAGTAATTTATATAGTTTTTTTTTCTTTTCCTGGTAAATTAACTTGGTATATGACACCGCACAACAGCATTTGTCACACATGAACCAAACCATATGCATATGAAAATAGAGATATTATATGACAGGACTGCATACTCAGTTTTTTTTTTTTTTTTAATTTCAAAATTGATAATATTTTTATGAATTATTTAAAACTCTATTAGTTGCTCTACAATGGTGACATTGGTATCAAATTATAGAATAAGATTCAGAAATTCCAGCAAAATTTTTTGTTATAACCCTTCGAGAATTCATAACGTCAAAAATGTCCTTCAAATATTTTATTCTTTAAAATCCTTGAGGTTTTCTAACAAATTATTCTGAAATTATATTAATTTTAAAAGACGCCATAATGAAATTTTTTAAATTTTAAAAATATCCTGCCAGTGTTTATGTATGTATATTTTTTTTCGAAATATATGTTTATTTTAATTTTAAACATTATTTAATGATGACTGGCACAGTTGTTTCTTCAGACTTAAAGATGAATCTTATAGAAACTTATTGAAATCGGTCCATTATTTTACATAGGTTAGGTTAGGTTAGGTTGGAAAGGGTGGCGCATTCACGGCTACACCTAGAGGCCGAACGGCCCATTGTCATCCCTTTATGAAGAGAAGAAAAAGAAAAGTTGAACCTATACCCAATCAATGAGTTATGGTTGTTCCTAAGCCATTTTATTCCCATTACAAACCCTATGAGGTTGACAAGTCCTTTGCCATTAACCTCACCTAGTTCATGTAGTGTATGGCTTCAAAACCACTTCAACCTATTACGCTGAAGCCCTACGCAGTGACAGAGTATGTGCTCCACTGTCTCTAGCTCCTCAACATCATCGCACGTTCTACAAAAGTCCGATGTGCCAATGTCCCACTTACTCGTCATATTCCCTATTGAGAAGTGATCCATAATCATACCTACTATGACTCTAAGACTGCCACGACTCATACCCAGAAGATGCTTGGAATCCGCCAGTTTTAAGCTAGGCCGTAATGCCCTAGAAACTCTGCAGTCCGATCTATCACTCCAGGCTCGATTCGTGTTGTCCAGAGTCCACTCCCCTATGGCCCTAAAGAAGGACCCAATTGGAATCTTAACAGATGACTCTATGAAAGACTTATCTAGCTCCGAGCCACTGCGAGCTAGCTCATCGGCTATGTCGTTGCCAAGAATGTCACAATGACCAGGAACCCAACAGAGTCTCATCATATAGGAATCCATTAACCTTCTCAATTCCCTTCTGCACTCAAGTACCAATCTGGACCTAACAAAATGACTAGTCAGAGCCAATCGCAAAAACTTTAAGCACATAACTGGGAAAGTTAGAGTATTGTCTCTAACAGCTTTTATTAAAACCGGACAATAATTTCAACTAGCAGGTATATAAATGAAAATGAACCTTTCGTGAGAAATGTATTAATAAATGATATTAATACTATGATGGAGCTAGATACCGAAGCGGCAGTGTCTGTAATATCTAGTAGAGATTATAATTTATATTTTAAAAATGTAAAATTAAATATTAATAAGTATCCACCACTACAGGTTTTAACCGGTTCAAAGATTGAGATTTTGGTAAAAATATCGGTATTGGTTAGCGGTAAAGAATTCAAGTTGTTAGTAGTAAAATCAAATGCTCCATTTATTCCATTAATAGGAAGAAATTGGTTGGACGTATTATATCTTGCATGGCGTACTTTTTTCTATGATAATGACGGTAAGACAAATCATAAATTGTGTATATGAAATATCTGCAAATCCAATATTATGGAGGAGTTGAAATGTAAATTTTCCTCGTTGTTTACAAAAAACAAAAATCCAATTGAAAATTTTTCGGCTGATATCTGTGTACAGTCAAACTCACATCTTAAATTTTATAAACCATATACCGTATCTATTAGTTTGAGGTCAAAAGCAGAAGCTGAATTAAAAACCATCTGCGAGAGGGTTTTATACATTCTGTTCGTTGTAGGAAATGGGCAGCGCCAATTGTGTGGATTTTAAAGAAGGATTCAAGCGTTATAATTTGTGGTAATTTCAAAATTACCCAGTAATTGAAATGGATGTATATCCGTTGCCCCTAATAGACGATATTCTTACTAGTATGAAGAAAAGACTCATTTTTGTATTTTAGTTTTGAGTAAGGCCTATTTACAATTGCTTGTAAATGTTCCACAATGTCATAGTTAACTACTATTAATCATATGGAGTTGTTTGAATTTTGCAGATTACCATTTGGAATAATAATTTGCTAGACCCAAAAAAAAAACTTTGTAGCTGCTCAACATTCGAAGGAACTGGAGCTAACCTTATGGCGTCAATTTTTTTTCTAGAAGATTTTATTCCTTTAGAGATCAAAACATGCCCCAAATATTCAAGGGTATTCTCCAAAAGTTTACATTTTTCCCAATTTATATGGACATTGAATTCCTGAAGTCTACTTAAAACTTTAAACAATTTTTCAGGACAATCATCCTTGTTCCTACCTGCAACCAGAATGTCATCTAAATAAACTACCACACCCTCTAGGTCCTGCATCATTTGGTCCATGACCCTCTGAAAAATCATTGGTGCAGTTGATACGAAAACAATGACAAATTAGGATTTTAGTCGATTATTTATATAAGTGATCCAATTTTAATAAAAATTTATAGGGACGTTGAAAATTTTACATTCACTTACACTTCATATGGACCAGGATAAGACTTCTCGACAATTTTTTTAATGCTAAGTACATATCTCTAGAAGATGGATGGTATAATTATCTCTACAATTTTACTATATCGTCTTGAAATATAGCGAATACTGAACAACATTAAATGTAATATAAAATGCGCAATAGCCATATAAAGATGGAATTTTTAACCATATTTTTTTTTTTTAATTTTGCACAACACTCTTCCTCATTTCGCCTTTAAAACCACTCCCGAATCCATTATTTTTTGTCTTTTCTTATTATTATTTATTTTCCTCTTCTAATCAATAAAAACATTAAACCAAAAAATATTTATCCTCTTTATGTATTATACGAGGGCGGATCAATAAGTTCGCTACTTTTCGAACTTCCCTCGTAGTTATGTGATATATAACACTATTTCCATCAAGTACCACCTGTTAATAGACTACTGTCAAATTTTGAGCAAGTTTCGTCATTTATTTTGCGTAAAGAATAGGATATTTCGAGGTCTTTAAAATAGGCATTTCTTTAGGTTTGGAAACAGGATGTAGTCACTAGGGCTTAAATCCGGAGAATGTGACCGATGAGGTACCATTTCGTAGCCCAGTTCATAGAGTTTTGCCACTAAGACTGCACACGTGTGCACCCGTGCATTATCTTGATGAAAAAGAACTTTTTTCTTGGCCATATGGGGTCGTTTTTTTAAATCCTCATTAAATCGGTCTAATAAGTTGACACAATATTCGCCGTTTATTATTTTTCCCTTTTGAAGATAATCGATGTTGCCATTACCTTATTGGCCGACAAACTTACCTTGGCCTTCTTCGGAGCAGGTTCACCCGGAGAAACCCATTGTATAGACCGCTGCTTGGTCTCCGGAGTACAGTAATGGATCCATGTTTCATCCACAGTTAAAAAACTATGCAAAAACTCGTTCAGATTGCGGTTAAACAACTCCAAACAATCCTTTGAAGTTGTCACACGTTTACGTTTATGGTCAATTGAGAGCAAACACGGCACCCATCTTGCAGACAACTTTCTTATCATTTAAAATCGAAACCACATTGCCATATGAAATGCCTATGGCATCAACAAGCTCACGCACTTTTACTTTTCGGTCGGCCAACACCATATCGTGGATTTTTTCGACATTTTCGGGTCTACTGACCTCAATTAGCCGTCCAGAACGTTCAGCGCCATTTGTACTTGTGCGACCACAACGAAAGTCAGTAAACCAATTTTTTACCATTTAAATCGATAGTGCAGAGTCCCCATAGTATTTATCGAACTTTTGCTTGGTTTGATTGAGAGTTTTTTTCGCAAAAAATAATGTTTATTTAGCACTCGAAATTCACTTTTTTCCATTTTTAGAAAATACACGAGGTTGTACGTTTTGAACAGCTGTTAAACGCAAAATAAATGAGGACACATGCTCAAAATTTTACAATAGTCTATTAACAGGTGGTACTTGATGGGAATAGTGTTGCACTTTATATAACTACGAGGGAAGTTCGAAAAGTTACGGACTTATTGATCCGCCCTCGTATTTTTAGTAAAAATAAATTTACTGTTCTCGACAATTTGATGAAATAAGAAAACATGTTTTCCTATTTTCCTGTTTGACTATAGTTAATGGCTGTTTGAAAAAAACAAAAATAGAAAAATAAATGTGTGTAATGTGATCAAAAAATAAACTATGTATTACTTTGGAAAAATTTTATGTACATTCGAGCAAACAAATTTGAAACAAACATTTGCCTAATCTGATCGTACCTTAAGACAATTAAAATAATTTTTCCTCAGTGAAGTAAAATGCTTCACTGAGATAAGCATAGATTACGATTTTTTAAGTTATGCCCAAAACGCACAATTGTGGTACAATTTTATTACCGTGAAATTTTAAATATTCCATTTAGACTGAATAAAATAAATTATAAATAAATTATAAACAGTTTTTTATAACGTATAGCTTAGACCTTAAAGGGTTAGCATATATTATTTTGGAAATTATTCGTTGGAAAATCTCAAGGATATTAGGGGATTAAATATTCGAAGGACATTTTTTGTAACATTTATTTGGCTTTTTTTTAATAAAAGGTAATTCAATATGATGCTAAAATTCTCCTCTTTCACTTAATACCCATATCGCCCTATGATAGCAATTAGAAAGTAGGATAATAAAAAATTAACCTCACGCATTCTTCAAAATTTTAAACTCCTTTAAAAAGGAAAAATGAACAAAAATATGAAGAAAAAGAAAAAAACGCGTTTATACTATATTAAATTTATATTTTCACACGTATTTATATGGAATTTGTTATGTGTGAGAAAAATTTTTGATTTTTGTTGTACGGTGTAATTATTTACTTTATTATTCTAGCATTTTGCTTTTTTCTTCCTTTCATAACAATATTTTTTCTATTTTAACTTAATAAAATTATAATTTTTGTATATGTCATCACAAGATTATATATTTTATGGATTCTATATATGGGTGAGAGTAGAAACAGCTTAAATATGTTGAGATAAGTAATAAAAAATATGTAAAAGTTTTTTTGTTTTATTAACCAGAGTATGAGTAATATTTATATGAAAAAAAAGTTTAACGGAAAGGACATATATTTATAAATGTGGCAAAAAGGAAAGAGAGAGTAAAAAGACAATAAAGTTTAGTAGTAGTATTTTTTATTAGACATTTAGTCATGTGTGGGTTTAACAGGTCTGTTTGTCATACATGTAGTAATAACATAAAGTTTAGATCCCTATAAATATGCAATTTTTTTTCTAAGCGAGGGTTGAGTGATAAGTCGAGGTCATGCAAAAAAAAATTCATATTTGAAGGAATGTAAACTTTATGTTATTAATACATTTTATGACTATACAGATTACTTGATGTGGTATTTGTTGAAGATCCAAATGAATATTCATTAAGCCGTCATGAACATATCACAAGATCTGAAGACCTCACAATGTAAGGAGCGTGGCCAAAAATGGTTTATATTGATGTAAGAATTTGAATTTGATTTTTTGTTATTTTAATAGAAAACACTTCAGTTAGTCTATATGCAAAATATTTATGAAAAATGTTGATTAACTTTTGAGTTATAACAGCTCAAAGTACGACTTTTTAATGCAACATAGTAAATTCAAAGAATTCTACTGAAATTTAACATTTTTCTAATAGTAAATTTAAATTTTTTTTACTAACGGCAGCTTAAAAATTTATTCAAAATGCAACTATAATATCTGGTTGAAAATACAACACTGTTATCGTTTATAATTTTTGATCATATGAAATATACCGTTAACAGAAAGACAATTATAATATAGTCATGATTTTTCAACAAAACTAAAATTCAATAGTGAATTAAAAAAAAACGTCAAAAAATACTTTTCCAATTTTTTTATATATTAAAGCTACAAGTATGTATATTAACATATATAAATTTGAGCTGCCCGACTTGCCCGCATTTTTTTGGCGAATTTTTTTTAGTGTCAACATCTCTTCATATTCGTGATATTTTCGAACAGTGGCTTGTTTTAAAACAATATAAAACATGTAGTGTGGTAAATGAAATTAAATAATTTGTTGAAAATCACTTGGAGAGGGTATTAATAGATTCTGAGGAACAGAAAATAAATTTTATTATATTAAAATTCAATAACTACTGGAACACACTCCCGTACTGCCATACAAGAAGTAGATTCGAAGCTGAGATGAGTTGCTGGTTAGACACTGAAATATTTAATGAAGAAGTTTGTGATCTGACTTATTTTTCACATTGTGAAGAATTTAATTGATAAACATATAATTGAATTGATCCTATTAGGTTCCAAGTACAAGTTGCGGTAGAGAACGCCCCAATATAAGTTACGAAGAAGCATCGGAACGGACTAAAAGGAGGAGAGTTGAAGAACTTGTGGCATCAACTTCTGCGGATGCTATAACTAGAGCTGCAGGAAAAATATCTAATGAAAAAATTGTTAAAAAATTATCAGTGGAGCAAGCTCCACTGTACAATACAATATGATGAGGAAAGTTGTGAACTCTATTCACGAAAATTGTTTCCCATCATATTATCTAATCTTAGAAGCTAAAAAGAAATTTATCCCGGATAATATTTAAAATTTCAGAAACTTCAGCAGAAGTCCCATTGCAAAAAATGTTAGACCAAACAGCTATCAGCATTTTAAATAAGTATGATTTTGAAACCAAAAACGATTTAATTCTAGAGTGCAAATGGGGATTTGATGGTAGTAGTGGTCATAGTATTTATAAACAAAAATTTGAGAACAAAGATACTACAGATGAATTTATATTTGTTGCCTCATTTGTTCCATTACGTTTGTTAGACTGGGCAGTTGAGAAAGTGGTATGGCAAAACGATAGACATTCATCATGGAGGTTATGTAGACCTCTAAAAATATTATTTACTAAAGAGAGTCCAGATGTAATTAGGTCGGTAAGGGAAAGCATTCAAAGTGAAATTGATGGCTTAGACACATATTTTTATAAGAACAAAAATCTTAACGTTCATTATAAAATGAATTTGACATTGATAGACGGAGCGGTTTTAAATGTATTAGGTGGCAACAAAAGTTGTTCGAATTGTGTTTTAGGTGGAGCAAAACCGACTGAAATGAACTGTACATCAATTTTTGAAAGGGCAGTCAATGAGGAGTGCTACCAGTATGGAATGTCGACACTTCATGCATGGATCAAATGCTTTGAATGTATTTTACATATTGCGTACAAGCAACCCATTAAATCATGGAGAGTAACCGTGAAAGAAATGAAGGACAAAGTAGATGAGAGGAAAAGGCATATACAAGAACAATTTAAAAATGAAATGGGGCTGATAGTGGATAAGGTTAAAATGGGTTATGGAACGTCTAATGATGGGAATATGGCTTGACGTTTCTTTTCAAATGTAGAACATTCTGCTCAAATAACAGGTGTAGATAAAAAGTTAAATCAAAATTTTTCCATTATCTTAAGCACTCTGTCCAGTGGCTTTGATATAAATATGGCAAGTTTTGAAATACTTTTAAAAGAAACTGCACAATTATATTCCAAACTATATGCCAGCAACAGTACACAAAATTTTAATTGACGGCATTGATTACATTAAGTATTCTACTATTGCTATTGGTTTTTTATCAGAGGAGGCTATAGAATCATGTCACAAGATTATAAGAAATGCAAGGTTAAGGCATACTAGAAAAAGAAGCCGAATTGACACTAGTAAGGACCTCATAGTTTATCTAATCCTGCAGTCAGAACCATTAATTTCGATTTATAGCCAGAAACAGTTTTTAAAAAAGTATAGTATGAGAGATTTAAAATTATTTGTAATTGATGAAGGCACTTGCACCTAGTCATGAATTTATGGAGGAATCGGAAACTGATATGAGTGATAGTGATGAGTGAAATATGTTGTTCGCCTACTTATATACCTTTTTAATATAATAAAACTAATATTTGAAAATATAAAATACTAATAATGTAATAAATTTCATTAATAATATCGTTTTTTCTCATATTCCTTTTCTCTTACTATCAAACTTGTTTTGTATTTTTTATAATTCGAAACATATGGGAGGTGGGCGTGTCCCCACCCCAATTTCCACAAAACTTTATATTTTTTCTTTGCAGTCATTATTTATAAAATATTTTCGACAAAACTATGCTAACGCTGATCACTTCCGTAAATTATGTTTAAACTTTTATGAACTTTATAATGTTATTGATATGTCTCTCAATTAAATTAAATTAAATATATATATGTATATATATATAGGGTGATTCAAGTAGAGATACTTTTTTCAATAGCCTTTCTTGACAGATCACGTGTGAGTCGTGCCATGCTGTCATATTATTTTTGTTTAGTATTGCTTGGTATTTCATAATGGAAAGACTTACGCCTGAACAACGTTTACAAATCGTTTTACTTTTTTATGAAAATTCACGTTCTGTGAGGAATGTGTTTCGTGCACTTCGCTCAACATATGATCAACATAATCGGTCTAATGACCCTACTATTCGCAACACCATCACCCATTTTGAGACTCAGCATTCATTACTGCATAATATTCGACCGAAAAAACCACGTCCAGCACGCTGTGAAGAAAATATAGCGGCCGTAGCTGAGAGTGAACACGAAGACCGTGGAGAGTCGATTCGGCGCCGTTCGCAGCAACTCGGATTGACGTATGGAACGACGAAATCTTAAAATACAGCTTGTGCAACAACTGAAGCCGCTCGACCTTCGCTTCGCTCTATGAAAAGTTCCGAGAAGATCCGACGTTTTCGAGGCAAATTTTGTTCAGCGATGAAGCCCATTTCTGGCTCAATGATTATGTAAACAAACAAAATTGCCGCATTTAGGAAGAAGAGATTCAAGAACTGCCACTTCATCCAGAAAAAACAACGGTTTGGTGTCAGGTGGAATCATCGGTCCATATTTCTTTAAAAATGATGCCGGTGCGAACGTAACCGTCAGTGACGACTGTTATCGTGCCATGATAACCGACTATTTGATACCTGAAATTAAAGCTCGTGATCTCGGCGACATTTGGTTTCAACAAAACGATGCCACTTCCCACACATCGCATCAATCAATGGATTTATTGAGAGAACAATTCGGTGAGCATATAATTTCACGTTTTACGCAGGTCGATTGGCCACCAAGATCGTGTGAAATCACACCGTTAGACTTTTTCCTGTGGGGATATGTGAATTCTAAAGTTTATGTGGACAAACCCGCTTCGATTCAGGCCTTGGAGGAAAACCACAAGCGTG
Organism: Protocalliphora azurea; assembly: GCA_932274085.1. Classification (NCBI taxonomy): domain Eukaryota; kingdom Metazoa; phylum Arthropoda; class Insecta; order Diptera; family Calliphoridae; genus Protocalliphora; species Protocalliphora azurea. The sequence continues at coordinate 21,235,851 of OW026520.1, forward strand.
TCATTCGCCAGTAACCAGTCGAAATGCCCGAACGAGTCATCGAAAATTGGACTCAATGGATGAACCATCTGCGACGTAACAACGGCCAACATTTGATAGACATAATCTTTACAAAATAAATGCCAAAGAATATTCTTGCAAATGATAATAAACATTCCCCATTAAATTTGAATTTTCTTCTTTAAAAAAGTAGGGAACCTCGAAATGGATCACCCTATTGTATTACTTACCTTCATTATTTAAAGAAATCTTTAATTTTTATATTTATTTCATAAACTTCTCTTTTATCCCTCCTTTAACACTAAATTACATGTGGGTACTTCTAATGATGAGTACAAGTATATTTTATTCATTCGTTAGATGATGATAAAAAATATCATAAAAAAACCAAACAACTTATAGTCAAGGTAACCATGCCTTTGTAATATTTTCAAATAGTACTTAGTCTTATTGTCTAAATAGCTTAAACACTTAATATTGCAGTCTTAAAAAGAAATAAAAAAAACTTACTACTCGTAGATAAAATTAGTAATTTTTTTCTTTTAATTAACTTTTTATTGACCTTTGCCAAGGTAACCATGCCTTTGTAATATTTTCAAAAGGTACTTAGTCTTATTGTTTAAAAAGCTTAAGCACTTAATATTATAGTCTTAAAAAGAAATAAAGTACTTATTAAATAAAAACAGTAATATTTTTCTTTTAATTAACTTTTTATTGGCCTTTGCCAAGTTAACGGTTACATTTCAATTGTAGTTTTTGAACTTTTGTGAACCGACTAAATATCTTGGGAAAAGTTCTATGAGACAAACTAATAAAACTAAGCGAAAGTTAAATAACAAGAAATTTTACAAGGACTAACATAATTAAATTACGGTACATATCTGTGTTGAAATAGATTGAATGATATTCTTAACTAGTAGGGGAGACTGCGGTAAAGTGGTGCATAGTTTTATCTATTTTTAATAAGATGCCAATTAATAATCGTTTAAACACGTCAATGAAACTGTTATATAAAATAAATTATTGTCTAATGTTTTACATAAAAATAATAAGTTTTATTTCCCTTTTGTTATTATTTCTTTGCGATTTTTCGAATCAACTGTTTTTGGGTAAAACGGGAAATAAAATCGGAGTTTTCATAGATGGAATATAATTTGAAAATGTTGTGCAATAATACCAGATATTTATCGGAAATCTTTTTGGAAAAAATAAAATTCAAAAACTTGAAAAAAATAAAATATTCTTTCTTACCCCATATGCCACAATACCCCACTTTCCCCCATTCAAATGTTTTTTACTCACTTATAGAACAACTTAGTATAATGTTTCCTATATTTTTTTTAACAGAATACATAATATAATAATAGATAATACCCTAATCGAATCAAAGACGTCTGTCTGTCCGACCAGCAGAATAGGTCTGTCTCTCTATTCAAATATTTGAACAAAGTATAGTTCGCAAATTTTGAAGATATCGTAATTAAATTTGACAAGAATAATTACGTATGTAAAACAATTTTTCTAGCATGAAAAAGATTTAAGAGCATGTAGTATCCAAAAATCGATTTCGATGGTTTTTACATTTTTGTAAAGTATTAAAAAAAAAAAAAAAATTAATAAAAAAACATTTTTACATACCTAGGTTATCTTTTAGGGTTAAAAATATTATTACGGTTAAATGTTTGTTTTTGTGTGTTTGTGAATAATTTGAGTGGTGTAGGAGTAAAATGTGATATAATTTCCAATATATTAAAAAGCAGTGCACAGAGGAGTACTCTTTAATAAAACTTGGCAAAAAGTCAATATTGATTTTTTTTTTTTGCAAAAAAATTAACATGGCCGGAAAGTCAAGATTTCCCTCAATAACTTTATAATTATTTTTTTAGTTTATACTCTATTGACCCATATTTGAGGTACCTATGTTAAGAATTTTGTGTTATATTTTGTTTATATTTTTTCATTTAACATCGTTATTTTTAAAGTTAAAAAAATATCATTGCATGCAAGTTTTCTGAAAATTTTTATCTTCTATGTAAACCTTACGACTGCTTTAAATGCAATGTTATTATTTTAAGTCGCGATTAGTTACAAAGTTTTTTAAATTGGCAAAATCTTATCGTACTTGTTTTTAATAAATTTCAGGAATTGGCAACGCGAACGAACAAAGACAAAATTAACGAAAGTAAGAAGAAGAATATTAAAAATATAAACAAACTAATTGCTGAAAAGTTTAGATAAGAAAGTAGCTAGGGAGACATATTGGTTGATATGAGGTATCAAGATAGATTTTGAAAAGAAAAACTTCCTTTTTCCTGTGGATCAGTGATGAAGTGGAGTCCACTGGCTACGGAGAACTAAAAAAAAAAAAATAAAAAATAACCAAAGATACTAGGATATGGTAAAAAACTTTATTAAAGAGAAATTGAAATTCTCCTAAAACTTAAAGTTAATCAAAACTAAAAGATAATTAAAACTTGAAATTAGTTATCACTTGAGTTACTTAAAGCGTAAAAAAATTTTAAAAACTTAAACTACATAAAGCTTATTAAAAGAAAAAAATTAAACTAAATATAACACAAAAACTAAAAATACAATAACAACGGCAAATAAGAATCCTGCCACCATCAATATTCAGCCACTTGACCACGTCAAGGGCTGGTAACCCATTCAAGGCTGGAGAAGCTGCATAGGACCATACAGCCAGTGGTGATAGGTAAACGTTTTCGACAATTAAAGTGAGCGTTAATTTGAAAGCTGAAAATAGAAATGGAAAATACCTATTAAAACTTTTAATTAAAGAAATATAATTTGTTTGGAATAAAATATAATTCTCAATTCACAATTTAAATTTTCTACTTTTGTTTGTGAATTTATTTTTCTTTTTTGTAATTTATTTGATAAAACTAAATAAAAAGCTTCAAAATTGTTATAAAATTTCAAAAATAAAGGACGCCAGTAATGATTATAATGTTTAAATGAAATTTTTAAGTTTTTTCATTTAAAATGATGTATTAGTAAAAGTCAAAAGCGGTGAGTAAACGGGGAGGAGTGAAATGGTAAGGTGTTAAAAATAATTTAGGAATATTCCAAAGAGAATTATGTAGAAATGTAATGAGTGATAGTTAGTTAGCTCTGGGTGTATGAGTATCAGGGAGTTGGTTTTAAATCAAACTTATTTCGTGCCTCAACATATATAATATTTTTAATTTTTTTTTTATAAACTCTTTTACAGCTGGTATGATTCTTTTTGTACGTGGACAGTTACCCAGCTCTGGCGGCAATAACCACCCCATCCGGAGAGCTCCAGCCCGGTATAAGCGAGCATACCAGCGCCGCCGTCAGTCTGGCCACTTTGTCTGTGGTTGTTTATAAACAACCAGCTGTTGTTTTAGTTTTGTCCCGCACAATTACTACATATACGTTTTGCACGTTTTTGCCCCACGTAGGGATAAACTTGCTTTTCTAACTCTTTTAAACAATATGAAATTTTTGTACTATTTTCTATGAGTTTCAAGTTTGTATTCAGAATTTTATCACGATAGCAGCATTTATAGAGATTTTATGCATGGTATTGTGACTCTCAAATGGAGCTATTATATTAAAGCGATGGTCAGTTAAATGTCGATCTCCACTAAATTTGTCAAAAGGCTTTCGACTTTCGTTAAAGTGGTTTTCAGAAAATTTATCTCCACTAGATTTGTCAAAAGGCTTTCGACTTTCGTTAAAGTGATTTTCAGAAGGGAACTTATGCTAAATTATGGGCTGATCTCCAGGAAATATATGGACGGATCCAAACAATTTCTGCACACTTTGTCCTTATATTAAAGCAAATATACCTGCCAAAGATGTACATTAATAGTCAAAAATAGCGTTATACTAATTTATTTATGCGTTCTAAACAATTGCAAAAATGCATATTACTCCAACCTTATATTATATAGTTAATTCACATTCATACAATATGAAAAATCTTGTTCTAATTTGCAAAAAAAAATACATTAAGCTCAAATATATTTTTCTTAATTTGATATCTAAAGACTTCGCTGCAAGTTTAGTTAATGCCAAGTTTTGTTGAGGGCGATCCCAATGTGCAATGTGGTGAAAATTTCTTGAATTGTCTCAAGTAGTTTATTGTTAAAATCAACTATTTTGAATGTGTATAAACATTTTTTATTTTTTATAAAAATGTAGTAAACTTCATGAATTTATTTAAATTTGTTAATAAATAATAAATTTCTTCACATGCGAGACAAATTTTGGGTCACCAAGTATTGTCTCAGTGATTTCAATGCGAAATAAATTTCGATTTTATATACTCTTAAAATTCTGATATTTTGCAGCACTTTTTTTCATTATGTGTGTAAATAATAAACATTTGAATCAGTAAATTTCAATGTATTTATGAGTATTTATTATAACTATTATAACAGATCTAAGCTTCTCTTATATATTATGTAAGATTTTAATTAAATGTTCCTCCCTCTTTACGCCCAATTTTCATAACAAGATTGTATGCAACAAGATTATATTAAACAATTTAAATGATTTTTGTTTCTAATGAAACTGAAAAAAGGGCTCCGATAAATTTTAACTTCAATAAGAATAAAGAAGAATATTATTCTGTTTTTAAAGAAGTTTTTTAATAAATATTTTTACACCGATAACGCAACCTACTCGAAAAGAAAAAAATATAGTTGTGTTGTGACCATAATATCAGAGCAACACATTATGATTTAACATATGAATTCAGCGAGAAATCGAAATGATTATAAGTAATAATGAAATAAAATAAAAACTAATTATTATGATTCCATTTTGTCATATTGTGTTTTACACATAATTGAACAATCTTACTACATCATTATTCTATTCTTTCAGATTGTGATTTGTTGTTATTATATTAGTATTCCAGTTTATTATATTAATATCCCATGTTATCATATCCAATCTTATCATATTATTATTTCATTTTGTCATATTATTATTCCATCTTATCATATACTAAAATAAAAGGTATTAATAAAAAATTATTTTCATGAATTTTTAATACAAAATAATGGGGAAAAAATACAAAAATATATATATATATATTCATATTATTTGTTTATTAATTACATATATTCATTTGTACCACCATATGTATTTCAAATGTAAGATATCTTTTTTTATAACTAAACTCCTTAATGGTAATTAATCAATCTCTTATATTGCCTGAATCACACCGAGTATAACAAAACCTTGCCATTAATATTTATTTATATATAAACTAAATGAGAATTACAATGAAGTTGGAGAACAAACTTTAAAAACAAAGTATATTTAGAAACAAACAAGTTATTAATCTTTGCACTAAGTTTTGGGGAAAGGATAAGTATTATATTTATTTGAAACATTTTATTGTCATGGGTTTAAAAACATAATATGGTTTAAGAACAAGGAAAAAGACCGCAAATATTTAATGGTTATAGAAGTAATGATATTTTTCATATTATTTAATTTTTGCAGTTATAATTTTTGCAGTCAACTATAATAAAATTTTTATTGAGAGTAAACATTAAATGACAAAATTTAAACAAAAGCAAACAAACCTATCCTAATGATTGATTAACTGGGTGAGCGAAAAATGAATAAATATTTTATAAGCGGAATCGAAGGCTTTCCATCCTAATATCCTTATATGATTTGTCCTATTATAAAGAGGTGTAATCTGTTTGTTTATCGTAAAAAAAAATTTGCAGAAAAATATACACATTATTTTATTATTATCTTTTAGATTATAAAATATACAAAATGGAGTTGCGTTTTACACTAAGTACGAAAAATAATATCACTTAAATGACCCCCGTTTTCAGCTTCGCAGTGATGAGCTCGTTTTAAAGAATTCTCCATAACATCTTCCAAAATTTGTGGCTGTAGCGCTCGAATTTCTGCAACAATGTTGGTCTTGAGTTCTAGGATTGTCTCTGGCTTGTTTACATATACTTCATCCTTCAAACAACTCCAAAGAAAATAATCGGGTGCTGATAAATCTGGCGAAAGCGTTGGCCAATTAATTTCCGAATTTCTGGAAATTATTCGCTCTTTAAAAACTTAAATTTTGCCGACTATCTTGGGGTTTTAATTCTTACAACAATTGCAAGAATTGAAATGGGAATAACAGTAAATATATATATATATATATATATATATATATATATATATTTATATATTTTCTTTTTTTTAATGAGCCGTAGTGACGTACGAGCCATTTTTAGCTGAGCAGAACGTCTTCAGTTAGATGTTTCTGGCGTTTCGTTAACACTTTGCTCTACACGTTCAATATTTTCTGCGAATTAATATCCGAACTAAACACGCTCTACCGGTTCCAGGCAAATCTCTTACGGTTCCATATTAGTGGCAATCTTCAACCAAGCAATGAATCATTGCTTGAGAGGGCAAAATTCTGACACTAAAATATCGCCAATATGCTCTTGGCATTAAAATAATTGATCACTGGTTTAAATAATAAAATTCTATTATTCGGGTTCTTTGTACAATTTTGAATCTCTCTGTTATTTATTCTTCAGGTTTTATTTATATAATCTTAAAAAAAAAGAAATAAAAAAAATGTATAAACGCTAAATTTTTGAACCCCATGGTACCTTCTGACCTACAGGGTGGGTCATATTATATATTAAAATTCAATTTGTAAATATATTTGTATATTATTTCCATTTCTTGCATGTTTCTCAATAAAAATGTTTTAATTTATTTAAAACGTCAAATGACAATTTTTGAATTTCACAATTATTTATTGTTTAATAGAACCAAATTTCCTTTAAATTCTTATCCATTCTTACCCATTAACCGAATTGAATAAATTTTCACTATGAATAATCTGCTATTGTAACCGACAATATACGTTATGTATTAAAATATGTTAACATAAACTATTTTATAATTGCAAAGATCATATCAATGTTACTGATAAATATTATAGTTAAAATTATTTCCGAAAATATATAAATTGATATATGTGATTGATTTTAATATTGTAGAAAACTACATTGTACGAATTTGAAAGTAAACGTTTTTCAACCAATCGTTTTTCTGTGTGTAGATTATAGAATTTGGAAAAAAATATTATTTTTTATACAATGTTTTATTGCAATGCTGTTTTAATTATAAAAAAAGTCTTAAACAAGACTTTGCCAGTTAATAAAACATATTATTTATTGTGAGTTATGACGTTGTTGCACCAAATAAGCGTCACATCTTAACACCTGGTAACTCTTTTTTAACAAAGTCCTTTTTATAATACTTTTAGTTTGTGTGGCTAAAGGAATGTATGTATTTATCTTTTATACTATATATATATTATAAAATATGTGTAAGTATTTGTTACAGTATATATGTAGAATACATTATTTGTTTTTAAACATGTTTGTAAATGTCATTAACAATTCATTAATTGACTTTGTTGCACATAAGCACACACATATACCAAACATATAATACAACATGGCAAATGATAATACTTTGACAGCAACTAAGAAGAACATGAACCATTTTTTATTATTACATATTTTTTTATACATCAAAATATATGTAAGTATATGTGCATGTGAAGTTGTATGTATTTGAGAGTACATCAATGTTTGCCACAATTATGAGTTTATATAGCGATAATTTTATGCTTATGCCCAGAAAACGAAATGTCAAACGTTTGAAATATGCTGACATTAGCATATGATATCAAAAGTATTTCTCAAATTTGTTTCCAATATAGATGCAGATTTGAATTCAAAGTTTGAATTCAAACTGAGAATCATTGGAAAAAAATTACTTTCTCAACTTCATATGAAATTTTATTATCAAATTATTTTCAAACTTAAGAACAAGTTTAAAAATATTTCAAAAATGTTATTTTTTAATTTGATATCAAATTTTATTCTCACATCATCCTTAAATTTTAATGAAATTTCAAATTTAAGGAAAAAATCGAAATCGGAAAATTTTATATATTAAAAGTTATTACAAAATCATTCCTAAATCTAAAGACAAGTTTAAAAATATTGGAATAATAGTATTTCCTAAATTTAATATCAAATGTTATTATCAACATATTTTTGAATTTTAGGCAACTTTAAAGATATGTGTTTCGAAAATTATTTCTATCTTTTATTTAATATTCAGCTTTTGAAAAAAAATTAGAAAAGTATCTACACATCTGAATATAAATAAATAAATACAACTAAAATTAAAATTATTATTATACACACGCAAAGAAAAATATAGTTGTAATGACCACAATCTAAAAGCAACATGTTATGATTGGAAAATATGATCACAGCAAAAAATAGAAGTGATAATAAGTATTATATCACATTTTGTCCACTTTTTAATATTATTATGCCAGTCTTCATATTATTATTCCATACAGTGTTGCCGTTTTGCTTATTTTTAACCAAAACTATTATTTATTTTATTTCCCAATGTGAATAACATTCTGATTATATTTTTGTTAAATCAAAATTTTATTTTTATCAGTTTTAAAAATGATATTTACTCTATTAATCTTGCCAACAATAAAAAATAAAAACAATAAAAATAGAGTGTGCTAAAAACTTATAACTTTTCACTGAAATTCTAACTGACAAATTAAGAAAACAATTTAAATCAATAGAAAATATAAAGGTTTTCAAATATTTAACCAAAAAGTGAAATGGATTGAAAGATTTTTGTGAGAAAATTCTAACGATGTAACAAGCAATACTTGTAATTAGAAATAAATTACTATTAAAAAAAGAAATGCATATTCGGTGAAGACCGACTATATGATAACTTACACTAATGTGTATGTTCCTTAAAGTAATACATACTTAGGAAAGAGCATTATATAGGTGCTGTGGTTAATCTTATTTGAAACAAATTTTAGTAACATACGAATATTTATGAGGGATTTGAGTACTTTTAATTGATTTTCGGGAGAGGACCCTATATATAAGCTACAATTAATTTTGAAGCGATCCTTTTGAAACTAAATGACATATTACATGTAGGTACATAAAATTTTTTGTTTAAATGTTTGCGCAGAATTCTATAAAAATACGCGCATATGTATTTAAGATATTTGACCTTCAAAATATTACTTCAAGAGAACATTTATTTGAGGACTAAGTGAAATAATGAATTTCGACCAGTTAAGGAGTCGATTGGTCTATTTTAGGGGGCTCCCCAATATCGTGCTGTAGGGAATAAAAAATGTACCTTGTTCAATTATTAAAACTGAGCAAGACAGCATATTTAAATAACAAAATTTTAAATAAGGCACTACATTATTTTACAAATAACTGTAATAGAAGTGTTGTATTTTCAATTGGATCACAATTTTGCATACAATTTTTAAATTAACTTATTAAAATTTAATATATGTGAGTGCTTTAGTATTTGAATGATTAATATTGAATCTTTTCGCCAAACGTTCCAATTAAATATTCTTTACTTTAGGTCTTTAGATTTTGGAATTCATATTACTAAATGAGATTGGCTAAGTCTCTATACAAAATAATCCTTCTTTTTCTACAGCCACATAATTGTAAAAGTCAACTTATTTTCTGTTACTAACCAAACCAGCTGTTTTGCAATTCTGAATTTATTACAATATTTCTTACTTTCGATATCATATCATAAGAACGTGAAAATAATTAAATTTTTATTATTAAACTTCAACTTAAACAATTAAATTTCAAATACTTTTTTTTCCTAGAGACTTACCAAAGTTTATGGTTAAGATTATATTAATATTTATCTAATTTTGAATTTTTAAGATTTGGTTATTTTTTTCCAAAATTTTGGTAGGAAAAATATTTTTGCCGTGGCAACACTGATCCCATGTTATCGCATAGTTATCCAATCTTATAATATTATTATTTCATTTTATCGTATTATTATTATTATTATTATTATTATTATTTTTATTGAAAATAATAGAGAAAAGAAATCCATATATGGTTCAAATATAAGATATGTTTTTTAACTAAACCCTTTAATGGTACTTAATCAATATCTTATATTGCCTGAATCACATCAAGTATAACCAAACATTATCTATTTATATTTATTCATATATAAACTAAATGAGAATTACAATGAAGTTGGAGAACAAACTTTAAAAACAAAATATGTTCAAAACAAAAAAGTTATGAATTTTTCCACTAAGTTGTGAAAAGTATATTTATTTCAAAATTTTTAGTGTTATGGGAATAATAATATTAAAATGGTTTAAAAGCAGCATATGGTTTAAGAATAAGGAAAAAGATTGCACATATTTTTAGTGGTTGTAGAAGTAATGATATTTTTCATATTAACAAAATTTTGTTTGTGGTGAAAATATTTAAAAACTTATAATTTTTGCAGTCAACCATATTAAAATTTTTATTGAGTGTAAACATTACATGACAAAATTTAAGCTAAAACATTGTTATCATGCACACAGAGTTATTAAAATTCAAGAAAATTAACAATGATATAACATAATATTGTTGTAGTGGTAATGCTGTAACAATGTTTTTTCTCTACATGCATGTGGTAACTATTAACATTAAAAAAAAAAAAATGAGAATTACATTTAACAATGTTTTAAGTATAATAGCATTTCTCACTTTGACAACTAATTTTCCCTTTTTGTTGATAAAAACTATTATTTTAAAGATATTTTCAAATCGTTCTCAAACGTTTAACATTCAAAAAAGGGCTTGATTTTAAATCATTTGGTATCAAATCTTTGTGTTTGCTGGGTAAACAAACATACACACACACTCACTCATTTCTACCGACCACTTTTTCATGAATATGCCTGTTTCTTTTATAAGTGTATGTGTTTTTGTGTTTTTACATTATTATGACAGTGCAACAGCAATAATAAAAAGAAGTACAACAACAACAAAAATTGAGTTTTTACTAAAGCATCACATGCATAATTAATTATTTGAGGCACATTAAATAAACTTAAATGGAAAAACGCTACAACAGCAAATGTATAAATTGTGTAGGTATATGAAAAAATAACTTCAACTTAAATTTGTTAAGTTGAAACAAAATGAAAAAAAAAAAGAAATGCTCTTAATTAGTTTGCTGGATTTTACAATGAGGATTAATATTAAATAATGTTTAATGCTAAAAATATGTGAAGGGGAGTTTATTTAATTAGCCCAGTTGTGTGACATACATACAAAAATTTATTGTTTTGTAAAAGTATGCTTTATACAAATGGTGTTAATATTCGAACAAATTTAACAATGGAGATCAGTTTTAATCAGAAAACTTTTTCCCGTTATTAGGGGAAAATTTTACTTTTTTAAAAATGAGCTACCGGTAAATATTTGTTTGATTGCATTATATTTTTTGACTATATTTCATCCATGATATCTCTGATTTTGTTGCATTTCGAGAGCTAGAAAATAAAATGAACTGAAAATGTTTTTTTGTTTTTTTTTTTTAAGTGCTACCGAAAGATATCCAAATTATGAGTATTTTTAAATCAGTGAATACAAAATTAAATTTTTTATTTTGTACATGTTCAAACTGCAAATAATTTTTGGTCCAAAAACATGCTTTTTCAGATCTTCACTTGACGTCAAAATTGTGGAATTGAGGTAATGTGTATTTTAACAAATTTGTGTATTTTAACAAATTTTCCACCAATTTTTTCCAAAATTTTCTGAAACTACGACTATAGTGAATAATTTATTTAATCACCAATGATTTGAGAATATATAAGAAAATTTTATAAAACAGATAAAAAAAATTTTATGCTTTAGAAAAAGCAATAGGATATACGAAAATTGGAAACAATATAATAAAATCTAGAGTGATAAAACCGAAAATTTATAAAGCCAATATGGACCACTACCTTAGTCTATTAAAAGAAGAAAATCTGGATTTAAAAATCGTGGAAATAGTGGATAACAGCGTTGTCAACTAATTGTAACCAAAAAGTGCAGAAAAAAATGCAAAACGCGCTAAAATATGCTAAATTGATACAAAATTAAAGGAAGTGTTTTAATTTAGCACTTTTTTAGCTCATTGTTTAAATTAAAATCAGATTTTTATTAAGATTAACAATTTAAACATTACAAGGTTCATATTTGAATTTTATTTCGAAATAAATTTAAAATTAGTGTTTCTATAGCACAAGTAAGCGGTAAAATTTTATGTATATTTAAAATTCCTGGTTCTTAACAGCTCTTTTCAAGAATTTAAATTTATAAAACTATTATCTTCTGTTAGATTTCTTAAATTTAATGCAAAACCTTTGATTTTGTCGTCTAATTTTATTCCAAAAAAGGCAATTCATAAAATAAATAAAAGGATGTTTGGAAGGATCTGGAAAATTACTAATAAATCCTTTATTCAATGGGATTAGGAAAACGCTTTTCGAAAAGAAGTGAAAAAATCATTTTAGTTTTTGGCAAACTCAAAAATTAATAAAAATAAAAAAAAAATAAAAAATGTTCTCTGGTTGTGTGAAATAAAAAATATTGACAAGATAAAATTTTATCATTAAAAAATTTAAATTGTGCTAATACAAAAAATAAAAAAAAAACAAGATTGAACAAATTTCAAATGTTTTGATTTAATTTTAAATCCATTCTGAAAGCCACACTCTATTTTAAAGATGTAATGTGAACCGCAATCCGAATGAATACGTTAGACTAAGTGTATTGAGTTTGTGTTTCATTCAAAAAGTCACGGAATTATTGATCTGCCCTCGTATGTTTAAATACAATGTGATAAGTGTTATTTTATCCGGTTTTATTTTAGATGCATCATGCAGCGATGTCAAGGTTCAGATTTGTTTTAATTTGAATTAACTAAAATGGTGCCACTTACTTCAAAACTTTTTTTGAGAAAAACAATCTCGTATAGGTAAGATTTGTTATAGTTTTGATAATGTTATAAATAAGCATTCGATCATCATTAAATGTTCTTTGTTCTTAATGTTGCAGGCTGTAAAAAAATCGTTGTAAAATTTTTAATCAAAGTCTTTTCTTTATAAGGTAAATTACATATTTATTTTTTAAAATATAATTGGAAATTAAATAAAGGTATAAAATTTTATATTAAGATAATTTTGTTGTAAATATTGTATTTTTTTAAGGAGGAAACATTTTGTAATAAATATTGCAATTCATTTCAATCAATATTCCATTCATGAAACTAATTTACTTAATGAAATATTTAATTGAAATTATAGAAAAAATCAGTTAATTTTACTTAATTAATAACATCATTATGATGATTGAAGCAAAATCAATTAAAATTTTAATTGAAGAATGCAATTTTGAAATTAAAATCCATTTTAATTTTTAATAAAATAAAAACATGCAAAATCATATTCTTTTCTGGGCCTCTAATGAAACAAAATTCGAGATATTTATACGTTTCAGATAATTTTAAAAATTGTGGCATCGATTTTTTACAGCACATTTTTTTTTTATATTTTGGTCTTAATAACATGGTTTTGCATATGAAAATTTGATTTAAAGGAAGATAATGATTATTGTAATATCATAGTTGCGTATTTTTTTTTTATTTTAGAACTACACAGAAAAACTTATTGGTTAGTTTAGGTTTAATAAATTTGTCAATTCAATTTTATAATTATTTCTAAATTTGTTATAATTATTTCTAAATATAAAAAATTTAGGAAAAGTAAAACTTGTCATATGAAAGTAAATTTTCTGTGATTTGAAAATTCAAAATAAAATAGAAATATTCTACAAATAAAAAATATTTTGTAAATACCGGCAATTTCTGGCTTTTTAAGAAATCAGGTAAGCATTACCAAAATATTGATAATGTTATAAATAAGCCGTTGCTTATAATTTAACATTTTTAATGTTGCAGGTTGTGCAAATAACATAAAAAGGTTTTCCAATACCGGGAATCGAACCCGGGCCTTCTCTGGGTGAAAGCCAGATATCCATTAGACCATATGGTTTACAGTCTTATTTTGAAAATAATGTAGTCGAAATTGCAGATATCAATTACTATATAATAAAGAACATTAATTTGTTCCTTCAAAAGTTCTCGTTATAATTCTCCCTCCCACCACTACGCCAGTACCAAATTGTCTGTACCTTTGTAAATCCTTTACAAAAACATTCCCATGCCGGGAATCAAATCCGTTATTTTTGGGCGAAAGACAGATATCCCAGCCTCTAGTCCATATGGATATATTTTAATTATTTTAGAATTAGTTTTAGTTTATATAATTAGGAATATGAAAATGTTTCTTTAAGGTTTCTACTTTCGATTCCTCCTCCTCTAATTTAGATCCAAAAAAGGATACTGTTGCAAATACTATTAAAAAAACTTCCCATACCGGGAATCGAACCCGGGCCTTCTGGGTGAAAGCCAGATATCCTAGCCACTAGACCATATGGGATATATTTTGTTTCCAAAAAAGAGTACTTTAAAATTAAAAAATATGTACATAATTAGATTATACAAAAAAAGTGTAGTAAAGCAGCTCCGCCTAAAATTTGGCTACGTATATATAGAGCCGCCACATGTGTTCGAAAATAAACTTAATATTTTTAGACAGTCTATTACAAATACTTTAAAAAAATCTTCCCATACCGGGAATCGAACCCGGGCCTTCTGGGTGAAAGCCAGATATCCTAGCCACTAGACCATATGGGATATATTTTAATTACTTTAAAATTAAAAAATCAAAGTTTATATAATTAGGAATATGAAAATGTTCCTTTACGATTTCTACTTTCGATTCCTCTTCCACTAATTTAGATCCAAAAAGGACTACTGTTACAAATGCTATTAAAAAAAACTTCCCATACCGGGAATCGAACCCGGGCCTTCTGGGTGAAAGCCAGATATCCTAGCCACTAGACCATATGGGATATATATTTTAAATTTAAAAATACATACTTAAAGACCTGATATGTTTATATAATAACGAATTTCCTCTGACTCCCTCCAACATTTTCCCTTTGTTTTTAAAGTAGTTAGATTAATACATCTTGCGAATGATTCAAAATATTTCTTAAATTCAAACTTAATTATCTACGTATTTAGTTTTCAAATCCTTACAAAAAAAAAACTTCCACAAACCGAAAATCGAACCCACAACCTTCTGAGATATCCTATCCACTAGACATTGTGGGATTCATTTTCATTTTCAAAATGACTTCCTAAAGTTTAGGTAAGTACTATACAATTTTATAATAAGGAATATTTATTACTACTTGCGCCTTCAAGATTTTATTGTGCTAGATTTTCAGCATAAATATAATCAGTGATTGCAATAAAAATCGTCAGTGAAATTTGCTATTAAATTCTTTAAAAAACTTCGCTTACCGGGAATCGAACCAGGACCTTCTAGGTGAAAGCCAGATATCCTTGCCACTAGACCATATGAGATATATTTTAATCACTTTAAAGTTTTGATATCAAAGTTTATATAATTAGGAATATGAAAATATTCCTTTTAGATTTCTACTTCTGATTCCTCCGCCTCTAATTTAGATCCATAAAAGGCTACTATTGCAGACAATATTAAAAAAAACTTCCCATACCAGGAATCGAACCCGGGCCTTCTGCATGAAAGCCAGATATCCTAGCCACTAGACCATATGGGATATATTTTATTTTCAAAATTAAGTACTTTAAAATTAGAAAAAATATGTACGTATATAGGTTATATTAAAAAAAATGGCAGCAAGTAGCTCCGCCTGAAATTGTATATATACATACAGCCATCATGTGTCTGTGAATACCCTTAATATTTTTAGACAGACTTTTAAAAAAATCTTCCCATAGCGGCAATCGAACACGGGCCTTCTAGATGAAACCAGATATCCTAGCCACTAGACCACATGGGATACAAATTAGATCTTCTTGAGATCAATTAAGATCATTATATTTATTTTATAAATTTTATTTTTGTATGCGCGGAGCATTTTGCAATGTGCTAATTGAATAAATATTTAAATTGTGTCAATAAATATTTTAATTAATTTTAATGAAATTTGCAATTATAAATAATAAAATTATAATTCTAATTAAAATTATAAACGAAATGAATTAATTTTATTCAATTAATATTATCATTTTGATGATTGGAGCAAAATCAATTAAATTTTTAATTAATGTTAGCAATTTCAAAATTAAAATCAATTTTTCATTTTTCAGTGTAAAATTCAAATTTTATTATTCGATTTTAAAATTTCACAGAGAAGATTTGAATGTCTTATTGAATCTTTTATATTGAATTTGTTTTCTACAAATAAAACTTCAAGACAAATACTTGGTTAGCTTTAAGGACTGAAATACGAGTATAGTTTTATTATGTATTTAATTTTTTTAAGTATTTATCTTTTTGCAAATTCAAAGGATCTTATTCTTAATGACAGAAAAGGATAATTGTCATAGACCATCTTATCGTTACGAGAGAAGAGTCAAATTTGTACCTTGTATCTCTAGTTAACCCATATATTTTGTAGTTTTAAGAAAACTACTGGAAACGAATAGTTAATATTTGCAATCATCAAGATTGTTGTGTACTTTGAACTGCATTTAAATTTTCATAGGCCAGTGGGCAAATATATAAATATATTCGCTCATTATTTTGACAATAACACTCATAACGAACATAAAGTCTATAATTTTTTTGGCCCAATTCATATAATTGTCTAGTCCGCCAAATTATCTTAAAATTTAAACAAAGTTCAATCTAATCTTTTCATTTCATTACATCATTATTATTATTGTTTGTATTTGGTATTAAAATTTTCTAAAAAAAAAAAAAAAGAAACTGTAAATTCTAATACACCTACATCTACATACACACTTATACACATACTTTCACACGCAATTTTTTTACGACATAACGAGATCCGAAAACAACTAAAATTTATCTAAGTGGAAGTTCAAAAAAAAAATTAACAAAAAATATCAAAACTCTAAAGTAGTCTCGTAAATCAGGCCTGAATCAACGAGGATTTTCCGCTGAGTTAAAAAATAAAATATATAGAAATTTCACTTGCATAAATATAAAAAAAAATATCATATTTTCATTTTCATTTCTAAAATTTTTAAACACACCTCGTAAAAACAACAAATTTCAAATTTCGACATTGTTTTAGTTTTCCATCATATTATATGTATAAAATATTCAGGTTTGGTTAATAAATATTTAAATTATTATTATTGCAGATGTTTTTGAAAAAGTTCACAATACAAAGGATAATCTAATATCATCGATTGATCGTAAGATCTAGTAGTATAGTGAATGGCTGAACAAAAAAAGCCGTTTCCGACAGTATTCAACAACACACAATATGTCAAGATGAAGTGAAGTCTTTTACAAAGACGCTAAAAAATGCAAAAGCCCCAGGTCTGGATGGGATAAATGCAATTTTATTTAAAAAAATATGTCCGACAATTTTTTAGCTTTATTGCAAAAATATTTAACTGGTTATTTTCCAAAAAAAATTAAAACTGCAAAAGTTATACCAATTGCAAAGACAGGAAAAGATGAAAAATCACCAAATAGCTATTGTCTATCAGTATGTTAAACATTCTAGATAAAGTGTTTGAAAAAAGTAATATTGGAAAGACTAAAGGAATATACTGAAATCAAGAGTATTTTACAAAATGAATAATTTGGCATCAGAAAAGAGCATTCGGCTCTCCACCAGGTAAAGAGAATTGTTAATTTTATTCAGAATAATAAAGATAAGATAAAAATTACTGAAGTGGCCTTATTATATGTTTGAAAAGCATTTGACTCCATATAGCATAACGGACTGATTTATATGCTTAGCAAGTTTGGCTACTTAATCTATCTACAAAAAAATAATAAAAAGTTTTTTGAATAAAATATCTTTTTTGGTGAATGTTGACAACGTGCATTCTAGTGATTGTAGTGCAAGATTTACTAGCTAAGGCTACGATAATATATTTTTAGAAATTATTATTTTCTATACTATAAAGTTATAGATTTATTTTAATATTTATTTTTTTATTATAATTTTTTTATTTGTGATGTACTAAATTTATTATTATTATTTACTTAAATCAAATAATCATTAAAATATTCATTAATTTGTTTAAGTATTTATTAAGCCAATTCATATACTATTTCTTTTAAATACAAAAGTTATTGATTTGTTGATGATTTTGTTATATTTCCAAATGAATTTTCAAAGATATGAATATTAATCGTTGCTATGAAAAATTTTATTATCTTTTTTTTTGGTAAAAGAAAATGAAATATTTTAGCCATTTTTACATTATTTATTGTAACACTAAAATAAAGAGGTAAAATTTGCTGTGTTCAACAGCTTCTACTTGCATATAAACGCGTGGTAACGCACATGAGATGATACGAATTTTCATTATATAAACGAGTGTTGCATTAGGAAAATATTTTCATCGGAGTTCTAGCACAAAGCTCCCAAATTGTTAACTCTTTTCCATCTGACATCAGACTGAATCGCATTAAAATTCTCTAAGTCCAAAATATATTTTAATAGTTAAAGAATTTTTTGGAAGTATTTCATTACAACAAAATACTGTTTAACAGGTAATAAATAACTTAAACATATGGGTATCATCCGTATTCTAAAATAAATTATTTAATTCTCTATCAGATTTCAGTTTGTTTTAATTGTGTGTGCAATTGCTTAAAAATCTCAGTTCCGAAAGCTAAAATTTTCTAAATTGTTTTATATTCTTTCGAGAAAGAAAATTAACCTAACATCACAATCTTATAAGAACTGCTAAAAGGAATTGGAGAATAAATCTTATATAAAATCAAAGTGGACTGTTATATTTACCACTACTGTAATTGAAATAATTGAGTATAAATATCATCCCAGAAAAAAGATCATACATAAAGTAGAAAATCCGCTAACTAAAAAAAAAGAATAGAAGGCAGAATAAAGTCAGTGGCGACCTAGCAACATTTCTAGTCTAGCTTATCTTTGGCTAGACTCCTCGTGTCTTAGTACTAGAAACATAATTAGATTAGAAAGTGCCAAAAAGATATTATTATTATTATTATTACTATTATTATTATTATTATTATTATTATTATTATTAAACAGGGTCCAGAAAGAATCCTCACAAAATCAAAAATACGCGTAATTAATTATGTTTATTAATTACTCTCAATTAAAATGTACTAAGAGACAACAACGGTAGCTTTATCAACATGTTTAGCGACATTATGTGTTTTTTGTAATATCTATGAAATTGCCTATACTTTTTTTTATAATTATGACAATATTCATATTTTTGTTTCTTGGTGCTCTACAATTATAATTTATGTATTATGCCACTCTAAATGTATTACGTTTACATAGATATTTTAATATGATTTTTTTTTTCTTTTAATTCTTTATATATATTTTTTTACTTTTTTAATATTAAAATTTTCCACAGATAGTGTCTTTTTTATGTAATTAATTTAGTCGTAACTTATTTTTTTTTCTATTATTATGTTGTTTTAAGAATTTTGTTACAATTTTCTACTATTTTCTTTACTTAGCCTTATGTTTAATTTATATTCAATATCTAGTTGAGAATAAGTAGTGTTGTGAACTAAAATAGAAAGCTAAATTTTCAAATTTTTCTTACTGATGTGAAAGAAATGAGGTGGTTTTAACGTGGGATTTTGTCTTTAGATTTTGGCGCCATCAAGATCAATGGCAGGTCGGGTTAAGAGGCGTTACTCTCTCCAATAACACCGAGGTGAGAATGTAGTATTTTTCAGTTTTTTTATGATTAACTTTGCCTTTTATTATTCAGTTTTTTTGTTGAGCATAAATGGGTTTAGTTTACATCAATTTATGAATTAGATCAACATCCGGTCCACATATTGTAGTTTTGAGGGAGTCTATAATAATATTAATGTAATAAAATGATTTCTATTTGGTAAGGGAGATGGAAAGGAATAAGAATTCCCCCACCCTACTGATAGCTAGCATTGTCAATGGCTCCCGTTCGTTCCTCTTTCTCCACTAGAGTACAAACGCCAATAGCAGGTGAACACTTTTTGGAGTTGTCACTGTTTTGTTCATTACATGATCGTAAAATTTTAGCTGGTGTACTAGAGAGCTCTGTCTTGTCTCCAACTATATATTCAATAGCTGGTTTAAAATTTAAAAGAAAAAACCATATATCAGCTTTGTTTGCTGATAACACTGCGCTCAAAACAACTGTTAAAATCTCAAATGCAATCGTTAATAATTTGGAAAAAATTGTATTAAACACTAAAAAAATTCTTTTTGAAATGTAAAACTAAAATCAACAAGTTAAAAACTCAAGCAATCATATTTCCTTCTAATAAATCGCCAAAATGAATAGAACACTTTCAATTGAAGGAACTGAAATACCTTTTCTAGATTCTGTTAAGGGCATTACACTTGATAAAAAGTTGAACGTAAATAGCATATATTACAAAACTGTATAAAAGCAATTAAATAAGGCAGAGCTCTATTTCTCTTATTAAATCTTAAATCAACTTTAAATCATAAAAACAATATGTAATAGTATAACAAAATGTGTATTAGGCCGATAATGATCTATTGATGCCAAATATGGACAACAAAATGTACAAAAACTTGTTTAAAGAAACTGCAAATGATATTTTTTAAATGGTATGTAATGTTTATTATAAACTTCTTTTTAATTTTAACAAAGTCTTGGTTTCTTTACTTTAGATCAATTTGCTCATTCATAGAAAGTCCAAGAAGTTTCGAAGGCTTAAAATTTCGTACTGCTTCTTTTTCTAGGTGTAAGTTAATTTTCTTTATAACGTCGTCTGCATTTCCACCCAAGTGGTAATTTTATTAATTTAAAACACTTTCAATATCTTTCAATCTCCGGGTGAACTTGCTCCGAAGAACGCCAAGATAAGTTTGTCGGCCAATAAGGTGATGGCAACAGTTTTTTGGGATGCACGCTAGATAATCCATATCGATTGCGTTCAAAAGGAAAAAACAATAAACGGCGAATATTATGCCAACTTATTAGACCGATTTAATGAGGATTTAAAAAGAAAACTACCCCATATAGCCAAGAAACAAGTTGTTTTTCATCAAGATAATGCACAGGTGCACACGTGTGCAGTCTGAATGGCAAAACTCTATGAATTGGGCTACGAATTGGTACTTCATCTGCCACATTCTCCGGATTTAGCCTCTAGTGACTACTTCCTATTTCCAAACTTAAACAAATGGCTCGGTGGAAAGAGATTCAGCTCCAACGATGAAAATATTGACCAAACAAATGCCTATCTTAAGGACCTCGAAAAATCCTATTTTTTAGCAAATTAAATGACGACACTTGCTCAAAATTTGACAGTAGTCTATTAACAGGTGGTACTTGGTGGGAATAGTGTTGCATTTCATATAACTACGAGGAAAGTTCGAAAAGTCACTGGCTTATTGATCCGCCCTCGTAACACGACATTTTAAATCGTATTGCAAAATTGATTTTATTTGATTGGTAAAATGGCTGAAAATTGTATGTGTCATTTTTGCGGGTTCAGCAAGTAGTTTTGGGTTTCCTGCGCTAGCTTAAAAATATTTTGTAAAAAATACTGTAGTCCGCTCACATAGTGCGATGAAACCATACTTCTGGATTTAAATAAAAGATTACTAAATAAAATCAATTTTTATTACATATTTTATTGATTCAAAAATAAAATTTGTTTTAAAATATTTTAAAAGCCAAATATTGTTTTAATTGTTTTGTTTAAAATTGTTATTTATACTTGTAAAAATTTTCAAATACAGTAATTCCATTTTAAATTTAAAAAAATTTTGACACTTGGTTACCTATTTAGATAAAATTTGGTGCATGTGTTAGTCCTCTACAGAGTCATGTATAAACAAATAAAATAAACAATAACGAACAAATGTATGTACATACATGCAAAAGAAAAATATTAAGTAACAATTGATAAAAATTCATTTTGAAAAATGAAAATATAATGGCAAAATATAATACAAAATATTTTTGTAACGAGCAAATATTTTCATTTTAAAATAATTGTTTGCAAATGATTTGCAATGCACGAAATTGTACAGAAATTGAAATTATTGATAAATTTATTTGTTTTTTTATATATTATTTAGTTAATGAATTGCATTTAAATAATTAAAAAATATATTTCTTTAATTGGAATTAATTTTTTAACAGTATCGCATTGTCAAAAGGATTGTGGTGAAAAATATTTTAGTTTCATTACAGCAATAAATAAAAAATTTTTGGAAATAACTCTATAACTTCTAATTGTATAGTTGGATTTACATAAAATTTCACAAGGGGTAGCAGAGAACCATACAATTACAAGCTTGGATAGACTCCTCGCATATCTCTCAGGAGCGGAGCTATGGGGGCTCAAAGAAGGCTACCTCTGACATAGAAAAAATTTTAAACGCTTGTCAATTTTTTGTTTCGTATTTGATTTTAAATATTTTTTGCATCCTATGAAAGCCCTTAATAAGGGCCTATAAAAAGCGTGCTTACTGCGCTATTTGTTATCTCTTATAGTTTTCTAGTTAGCATTCGAAATTTTAACTACCACAATTCTACAAGTTCTTGGTCTTGTTTTTTTTTTCATATATTAGTATTAGTCATTATTATTAATATCATTAGTTTTTTTTTTTTTTTGAACTAATTAAAAAGTAAAATTATTTACTGAATAAAGAAAATTTGAAGTCGATATCTTAACTGAGTCCAAAAATAAATTTTTTTGAAATTGAAAATTTTAAAAATTACCATTTTGTTGTGGTTTTTGGCCGTAAAAGTGCCTGCACTTTTTTTTCTCTAAAATATAATTTTCTTTTAACAACATATAGAAAATTTATGCTTTTCTCAAAGGTATCTGCACAAGGATGATTTTAAAGTAAAAACAATTCCAATAGTCTAAGTAGTATAAGTAAGGAACTTATCGAGGATTGCACAGGATGGATGGATAAATGAATACATATGTTCAACCTCGAGGCAAATATGACCCCATTATAATGAATCTCGATCTAATTTCATCATGGGACTAACGGGCATCGGCTAAGAATTGTGGTAGCGATGGTCACAGGGCACTGGGTTACTGATACGCATGCTAGGAGAATAGGGCTCCATTTTAACGACTTTTGTAGAAGTTGTCGGGATGAGGAAGAGGAGGAAATGGTGGAGCATCTTTTATACCACTGTCCTACTCTTGCCGAGACTAAGGATTGCTAATTTTGGAAGTCCGTTTGTACATGTATTATCAGATCTCTATGATATCAGATGGATCAATTATTTCATACATGCGTCGGTTTGGTTCGTTTCGAACGCTGTTATAGACATGTGAGTTAGTAACATATGATCCATCAGGGTTTCACAAGGGAACCAAATTGGACCTAATTGAGCTGTCTTTCATTGACTAGATAGCTGTCCTAGATACCTAATCTAACCTAATCTAATGGTATATTTTCCAATTTAAGAGCGTTTTCTATGCGCTTAAAACACTTCTTTTCAGTG
Organism: Protocalliphora azurea; assembly: GCA_932274085.1. Lineage (NCBI taxonomy): Eukaryota > Metazoa > Arthropoda > Insecta > Diptera > Calliphoridae > Protocalliphora > Protocalliphora azurea. The sequence continues at coordinate 21,259,392 of OW026520.1, forward strand.
CATACCTTCGGTTGCCCTGGTTGTACCCTATTTGTTTTCATCATTTAATTGAACTTTAGTATTCAAGTGGGGTTGTAAATGCAAAAACCATTTAAAAATATTAAATAAATATGAAATATCTTTAAATATGACATTTTTAATACTTTCCACTTCATTCCAACATATTCCATGTGATCTCAAAAGAAAGTCGATTTGGAAAAGAAGGCAGAAAAATAACTATAAAAGATAAATAATTCTTATTAGTTTTGTGTAAAACGTTGGAAAATAATCCGTTGTATATAACAGTTCCATTAAAGGATTCAAAGGACCATTGTTTGGTATTTCATTGAAGTTAAATTAAATATTTTTGCTTATTTTATACGTATAAGCATAATTTTGCTTACATTACACTAAAGAACATAATTTTGTATATTTTACCCTTAAGAGAAATATTTATCTTATTTTGCATTCAATATAATTTTCATTTACACTAACATTTTTTTATTTTATCCAAAAAGAAAGTTGATTTGAAAAAGATTACACCAAAAGGTAAATAATTTTTATTATTTTTATGCAAAACATTAGATAGTAATCCGTTCTATATACAAGTTCCATTAAAGGGTTCAAAAGATTATTGTATGGTATTTGATTGAAGTTAAATTAAAGTATTGTCCCATTTACCCCCATCTCCTCTAATATGTAAAATATCAAGACTTTAACTAACCAGTAATGTAATGCTTGCATTCCACAAATCTTAAATTTGCTTCTTTAATAAATGATTTTCAAAGACAATATCTGTTATACTTATTACAAAACTGAATTTTTAAATAATTTTTAATATTAAAGAATTTTTTCCTTTCGAAATACATAATTTTCGAATATGGAAGTTACGTTTTCACTGCCCTCTTTTCTTGCTTATTCCTCATACTATAATTCATTATGAATTTTGCAAAAAGAAAAAAATATATATTAAATTGTGTAGCCAACGGAAATTAATGTCTGCAAGTGAATGATTTACCGACACACCTTTTGCCAAAATATTTTTTGCTAAAGGTTATGACAGTTATTGACAGCTAAGAGAAATATCAAAGAATTTTTCAATTAACTACAAAATAAAAATAAGAATAAATAAATAAAAAATTTTGTAATTTAATAATTTTCAACTACTGAAATTACTAAATAATTGTTGTCTACTTAAAAAACAATAGTAAGAATGTTGAATGATTGTATGTATCGTTAGCTGCAATCAAAAACCCAAGATTAGATATGTCATTTTAAGTTATAACGCCTATTTTATCTGCAACTGAATAAACTAAAATGTTCATTTGTGATTTTACATTTCAGATAACGATATAGATATATATAAAGAAAATAACGGAGGCGTATGATTAATGTTAATTGCAAATTAAATTGACAAAACATCAAGAACTCTGAAACTATTGCTCCGAATTGTACAAAACTTTAGATATAAGTAGCTGTAGTTTTAAACATGTATAAAATGTGTTAGAAGTAATTTACGCAAAAATTTACTATGAGTAAATGATAAATGAATTCTAAAATTTAATAGCTAGAAATATTTATTGAAAAGATTTCAATTTTGTAATAAAAATCTTTTCAAATGGTTTGTGAGAGAAAGGAATAAAAGTTATATTCTACTTTATCGATCAATGCTCTATGTTATCATAAGGAAGTCATATTTAAAATGCACAAACAGTAACACATCTATCCCAATGTAATTTATCTAACTTAACAGTTATTCAGAATAAACGAACTGCGTTTTCCCCAAAAATTCTCTTTGAGAAAATTGTACCGCATTTCCATAATTTTTTAGCAACAAAAATTTGTCGCTAAGTACATTAGTTAACGAATTTCGTCGCTAGGAGCTATCCTGTAGTGAAATTTTTTCAATTTTTGTCGTTAAACGCATCGGTAGCTAACGATAAGTTTCGGTAAGTTGTCATAAAACTATAACGATAATAATAATTTTGTTAAGTTTTTGAAAATGTATTATAGAAAATGTAAGAAAGACATAGTAGGTCAAGCCCGACCATATGATACCCCACACCACTGTGCACGTCCATTGAAATTCGTGGAGGGGTCTTATGCTAGACATGTTGACAATTGTGCACCGATACGTTTACTAAGTGTAAAATAAAATATACGAATACAGTATTATACGTTAATACTAACATTTATATAAATTTATAGACTTTAGGGTGATTCCCAAAAGTGGACTTATATGAGAGCTATGGTAAATTATAGCAAAAAAGGCTGAGTATTACGTCAACAAATTCAATTTTACAAACAAATAGAAAAATAATGTTGTTAAGTTTTTGAAAATGTATTATAGAACATGTAAGAAAGATATAGTCGGTCAAGCCCGACCATATGATACCCCACACCATTGTTGATGTCCATTAAAATTCGTTGAGGGGTCTTATACTAGACATGTTGACAATTGTGCACCGATACGTTTACTAAGTTTAAAATAAAATATACGAATATATAATATTACATTAATATGAATTTATGCACTTTAGAGTGACTCCCGAAGGTGGGCTTATATGAGAGCTATGGTAAATTACGGAAAAAAGACTGATTTTTTTTAATAAATTTTCATTAGCGGAATATTTTATAGTATTAGGTCAACAAATTCAATTTTACATACAAATAGAAAAATAATAATGTTAAATTTTTGAAAATGTATTATAGAACATATAAGAGAGATATAATCGGTCAAGCCCGACCATATGATACCCCACACCATTGTTGATGTCCATTAAAATTTGTGGAGGGGTCTTATATTAGACATGTGGACAAATGTAGATCGATACTTTTACTAAGTGTAAATTAAAATATACGAATATAGAATATTACATTAATACTAATATTTATATGAATTCGTACACTCTAGAGTGACCCCCGAAAGTGGACTTATACGAGTATGAGAGCTATGGTAAATTATGGAGCGATCCTTATCAAAATTGTCATTGTGATTTCTACTTATATAAAACTTATTTGTGTCAAATATTGACTTGATACTAATATTCGTATAGGGTTTATGCACGTTAAAGTGATTTTCGGAAAAGGGTTTTATATGGAAGCTATGATCAACTATGGACCGATTTTCGTGAAATTTGGTACAAAGGTTGATTCTTATACAAAACTTTTTTCACACCAAATTTCAATAATGTATTGCTATGTTTAAGGCATTTATGATCTTTAAACCCCCATCCCGGGAGGACGCTTGTATGAGGGCTAGGTGAAATAATGAACCGATCAGAACCAATTCTAACAGGCTTCGTCCATGTGACATGGCAGTTCTACGTGCCAAATTTGATTGTATTTTCTTCAAAATTTCGATCAGTACTTTGTGCACAAGGTTTACATGGACAGCCAGCCAGACGGACATCGTTAGATCGATTTAAAAAGTGATTCTGAGTCGATTGGTATACTTTAAGGTGGGTTTTTCTATGCATTACAAACACCAGCACAAGCGCATTATACCCCAACAACTTATGGTGGTGTAGGGTATAAAAAGTTGATAATGGCTCTTAAATACCATTTCTTTTTTAATTTTGATAACACTGTTTTATAAATAATTTGATTAGAAAAATATAATGAAAAATTAATGCATTCGTTTGCTTAAAAGGTTTTACTGAGTTTTCATTTATCAAAAGTTTTTACTGAATTTTGTTAAAAATTGAGAGAACAAAACTAATGTTTATAACTCAATATTTACAATTTTGAAACATATTTATTATTCATATTATTCATGATTCAACTAAACCAAGTAGAATAATTAGAGCGAATTGTCGCTTTCAAGTCTTGTAAAGTCAAATATATAAAAACTAAAAATAGAAAATGAAAAATATAAACATTTAAATATTGTGTTTATATTTTAAATATACAATAAATATTTCTCGAATAGTAGCATTTCTTTTTCGCGATATTTTGCAAAATTTAACATGTATGATTTCCTCTATACACATTAGTTTTCTTAATAAAAAAATTCCGTTTTATTGCTAATCTCGTTTTTTTTTAATTTTTGATAATTTCCTTATATATATTTCGTTATATATATATATATATATATTAGAGAACATTCTCTCTAATAACCTGTACTTGCCCAGCAAAAACTTTGCTTTCCTGGTAAGCTAGCAGGTATAATTGGAAACAAACATAAACTACTTATTTTTTGTTCGAGTTGTCTACAAATTCATGTAGTTATTTTTTGACTCTATTCAAAAATTCAAAAAATTCAAAAATTCAAAAAAAAAATTCAAAATATTCAAAAATATGTACCTAAACGAAAACAAAAATAAAAAAAACAAAAAAATTTTGCCGTCGGTGAGACTCGAACTTGGACACAAACTTACTATTCGTTTTTAATGACTAACGTCTTACTCAGTACAGAAGGGTTGAACCAACAACCTTCTGGTTGTTAATCCAGCGCTCTAGCCAACTCATCCACGTGATTGCAGTATTACTCTGCTATTATACTATTGAGTACTTATTAATGTAAAGAAAACTTTAATAAGTAGTTTTCATTACTGAAAACCAAAAAGTTTTTGCTGGGTGGTTATATATTGCATCATGTCTATTAATATATATATTTTTTAATATAAAATCTTAGTGAATAGTTTTTTTTTTTTTTCTTTGTGAAAAATTTAGTTTTAGTAAAAATACCGAATTTCAGTAAAAATTTAATTTTGATTGAGTAAATGTTTAGAATTTCGTAAAATTTTTAATTTTGACTTTTATAACAAAAATCGTTCTCACACAGAAAATAAACTGAGTTACTTTAAAAAGACTGATTTTTTTAATAAAATTTAAAAGTTCTTTATTTTTTCATACAAATGGATAAAAAACTGGTAAGATAAACCCCCCTTTGTGATCTACTTTATGTTTCTAAGTAACTATTTCAATAGATTATATACTATAATTGGAGTCATTTATATGTTTTATATGTATTACTAAGACTATTCGGTTAATCGAATAATTTGTAATTAATCGGTTATAAACCTATCATCTTTTAACCTCGAATAATTATTTGACAAATTAACCGATTAATATGAAAACCCAAATAATTGGATACCCTAGAAGATACTACACTGGTCATTATTCCTATAAACGCACATCAGTTTTTTTTTAATAAAAAATGGGACTAAAAAATAATTAAAATGCTAAGAATTAATTTTTTTTAATTCTTTATTAACTTCACTTAAGAAATTAATAACAAAAAATTTAGAATATGAACTAGTTTTTTTTTTTATTGTAATTTTAGTATTTTAGTGTAATTTTTTTATGTCATTTTTCTATATACGCTTTTAAACTAATGAACCAATTTAGCATTATTAATAATGTGTTGATGAACCTTTGTTTCGGATAACTTCAAAAATTCGGTTTGGCATTGACTCGACTAATTTTTGCAAAAAATCGCTGTCAATTTCTTCCCAGGCTTACTTAATTTTTAGTTTTACTTCCGTTATTTTAATTATGATTTCATTCTGTGCATTTCTTGCGCAAACTTTACGGGTCATGTACCCCCACAGATTCATTATTTTCCGGCCAGTCCAAGAGTGTAACACTATGTTTGTTAAACCATGATTTAGAATGGTTCGAAACATAGATTGCAGCGTTATTTTGTTGGAATATGCAATCTTCAACCATTTTTTCATACATAAATAAGAAAACATCATCTTCCAACAGTTTGTTATAAATTACACTATTCAAAATATAATTCTGATTTTAATGCAGCAGAAAAGCTTGCCCAAACCATAACACTGCCTCCACCGAAAGACATACGAATTTCGTTTGACTTCAAATCATACCAGTATCAAGAATATGAATCGGGATCGTCCAAATTAAATTTCTTTTCATCTGTCCATTTCATGTATTTGCGAGCAAATTTTAAACGATTTTCCTTATCAATTTTCAATTTTATGTTATGTTATATTTTATGCAAAATGTGTGAAACATGTTTGAAAGTGACAGGAAGGTCAAATTTATTTTTTATTTGTTTAGCATTTATTTATTGCCGATGACTTCTTCTTTTACTTTAGTAATTTGCCTTTTTGCTAATTTTTGATTACCCTTTGTTGGTTTCAGAACTCCGTATTTCTGCCGTTTTTTAAGAAAGTCTCGAATAACTCCTTCCGAGCGGTTAATTTTTCGTTCACTTCTACTGTATTGTAACAACACAACATTGCTTTTGGTTAAAAGAAACGAATATACCTCAAAGAAAAATAAAAATTTTAAGTGCGTTTATAGGAATATACACCAGTGTATAAAATAATTTTTTTTTACAAAAGCGAATGTATCTATAGCTTACGAGGGAGGGTCTAAGTAGTTTGAGTGTTCACCACGAACACTATATAATACCATCTGTCACCCACACGTATATTAAGTTTTATAAATATATCCCATATTTTATTATCAATAGACCAGTTTCTTATCATTTAGGGATAAAGTCTTGGAAGGATGTGTTTCTCTTTTTTATTCGTGTAAGTTTTTCAGATCAAGAACCCTCCCCTATTCAAACTTCCAAGCACTGAGTATACTGACCTGGCCAAAAACATTTGAATTATTTGAAATAGGAAAAAATTTCAGAAATTTACTATCACTATGTGAAATTTCATTGAAATCGCACCAGCCGTTAGGAAACTGCAGATTTATTTCCATTTAATTTTTTTTTTTTTTTTTTTTTTTTTTTTTTTTGAATGAGATACTGTGTTGATTTTGGTGATAGATGCAGATTTTGGTGATAGATGTAGCCAGTTCTATATAAGATTTAAGGGGATAATCTTTAGCAGGAAAAATTATGTGTTTTTATTTTTTTATATTTAAGTGTTTTATAGTTTACTAAAGAAAATGCAGTTAATTGTTTTAACATGCTTGAAATAATAAAACATCTTTTTTAACAAAAAAAAAAAACTCATTATGTTGTTTGCATATCTTGTCCATGCCTAATTAGACCTCTTAAATTTTTTACTGATCAACCCTTGTTTAATGAATTAATTCTTCCATAAGTTAATTTTTATTAAACTTTCATTTACACTTTGTTTGTGATTAAAAATTAAAAAATGTGCAAACAAATTTGCTGATAAAATAAGTACTTAATCGAGACAACAGTTTCCGCGTTTGTTTTATATATTTTATGAATTTTTTTTATTTAACTTATTTTACTATTCATTAACTCCGCTTAAAATTTTGCTACAGATAATTCTCTCTGCTGTTTTGTTTCTCTTTTTTTGTTTTTTTTTTTTTTTTTGTTAATAAACTGTTTATTATTATTTGTATTTTCATTATGAACTTCCTGTATTTAACAAGTACGATTTCCGTTGGCACATCACTCTCATTGATTGTGAACGGATGTTCAAACGACATCTCAACGATAGCAACGACGCCGGTTGGTTTTTTTTTAGATTTTTGGGGAGGTCTTTTTCTGTTTGGTATTTGTTCTTTTTTTAATTTTTGTTTTTTCACCTTTTTTTATTACTTATTTTGTTGTAAATGTAAATTGCAATTTGTTAACAAATTTTTGTACAGATTTTAATGTTTTAAGTGTATTTTAAATAAAACAGGGTTTAGAAGGAAGAAGTGTTAATATTATAAATTAAATTCAACGACGCAAAGCAAAAACTTATTTCCTATATAAAAATAATTTTGACCTAAAAGACAAATCATGCTAAATAAAAGTACTCAATACATATAAGCCTATGTTCTTTAATCGTTATTACCCTTAGACTCATAAATTGCTCTTTTACCTCTTTTAATCACCTTCTGTTACCGTCTTCAATACCTTCTATTATTTGCTTAACTTTGCTATTTTTTCTCCTGTTTGCTGTCCTGTTTTTTTTTTTTTTTTCTTTTTCTTTTTTTACTCTTTCAGCTTTACGTTAATGTCTTTCACTATAATCACCAAACTATGGCAAATTTTATTTCTTTAAAAGTGTGTGTATGTATATGCATAGCTGTGTAAGTATTGGTAGTAAAATTCTTTCTTTTAATATGGCTTTTAATACTGTGCTTATTCGTTTTACTTTGTAGCTTGAAACTAATAGCTGCAGCTGTAATCAATTTTCTGCTGAAGACATTTTAAAAGGAAATTGATTGTCTTTAATTACTTAATGTGCACAAACTTGCAACAAGGAAAAAGGACGAGAAAAGAGAGGGCAAATACAAAAAAAAACCTATATCAAGTAATATGATGATCGTGGAAAAAGGGGGAAAATGAGGAGAAATGAAACACTAAAAGGTTTCTTAAAGCTTGGCAAAAGAAGAGAAAGAGGATAAATGAGAATATTACTATAATTTTATACTTAGAAAAATTAATGAATATAAAAGAAGAAAAAACAAATAAGTTAAATTTTAGTTCAGTTCAATTTTAGTTGCAGTTCAGTTCTAGTTCAATTGTAGTTTAGTTCAAGTTTAGTTCTAGTTCAGTTCCAGTTCAGTTCTTGTTCAGTTCTAGTTTATTTCTAGTTTAGTTTCTTGTTCGATTTTAGTTTAGTTCTAGTTTAGGTCTTGTTCAGTTCTAATTCAGTTCTAGTTTATTTCCACCTTGTTTCAGTTCTAGTTCAGTTCTACTTTAGTTCAGTTCTAGTTTATTTCAGTTCCAGATCGGTTCTATTTTAACTCAGTTCTAGTTTATTTGAGTTCTAGTTAAGTTCTAGTTCAGTAATGAAGACATCGAAATACATATCATTAATTAAATTACACATTTGATATAAAGATTTGTTAAATTAATAATTTGCAATGTATTTAATTTATGAAATAATACTACAGACATTAAATCAATCAGCAACACAGTGTAAACTTGATTTGAATTATATACTTATTTATTTTTCAACTTATTTTTTTCTTTTCCATTAAATAAAAATGAATAATATTACATAACGAATATTAAATAATTCAATGATACTTGTATTAAAAAAGACTTTTTAAGATATCCCATATCACTAATATGCATGAACATTCGTTCACTTAGACTCAACTTCACAACCTTTCTCTCAACAATAAACAACATAATAAACAAAATAAAAATAATAATTTTAGTAGAAATAAAATATAACTGATAATGAAAACACTCAGTAAAAACTTTTTGGTTTTCGGTAAAGGCAACTACTTATTAAAGTAGTTTCTTGGTAATGAGGCATTATTATTACTTGCCTACTCTATATTACACAAATAAGTACTCAATAGTATACAGTAATACTGCAATCATGTAGATGAGTTGGCTAGAGCGCCGGATTAACAACCAGAAGTTTGTTGGTTCAACCCCATTCTGAAGCTGTTAGTTTTTTATAACAAAATGTCTAAAAAGATATTTTAAACTAAATAGAGTTTTTGTCGCTTAGGATGCTATGTGCGAGATGGTGTACTGAGTAAGACGTTAGTCAGTAAAAACGAATTGTTAGTGTGTGTCCAAGTTCGAGTCTCACTGACGGCAAAATTTGTTTGTTTTTTTTTTATTTTTGTTTTCGTTTAGGTACATATTTTTGAGTACTCCTAGAGTCAAAAAATAACTATATGAATCTGTGGACAAGTCGAACAAAAATAACTAGTTATGCAGGCAAAAAATAAGCAGTTTATTTTTGTTTCCAATTATACCTGCTAGCTTACCAGGAAAGCAAAGTTTTTGCAATATTAAAGATTTCAATTCTATCTTTCTCATAAGAGAGATATAGGTGGAGGAATTGTAGAGTATATTTCAGAAGATTTAACATTTAATCATATTGTTGTAACAGCTAGCTCTTTAGAAATAGTACAATTAGACATTAATATCAATAACAAAAGAACTACTCTCTAATCTATTTACCGTCCCCCTCACACAAAAATTCCATGGTTTATAAAAGAACTGGATATAATAATAAACAACATAAAGAAAAAACAAGATATTATACTAGTAGGAGACGGGAACGTTAATTTATTAAGAGAAAGTATCACAACAACAATATGCCTTAACATGGTTATGAGCAATGGCTAACAATGTATGATAAACTAGAGCACTCGTGGAAATCTAAAGATAAATACATGATGAACAAATGATCAATGCACTTGGATCATTTGTTCATAAAAAATAATAAAACAACATCAAAAACAGAAACATATGCTGCAATTATAACAACAACAATATCGGATGATTATTCATTTTTTTTTTTTTTTTTTTTTTGTTGTGTTGATGAAGTTATAAACAATCAGGGCGAGGAAAACCTTCTAAATCAGGGGCCACAATTTTACAATTATAAAATAAATAAACAAATTCGCGATGCGTTTATACAACAAACATTCAATCACAATAATTTTTTTAATAATATACAAGAAAGATTTAATTAAATATATAACCAATCAATAAGAAAAGAAAAAAAATATCATTAAATCCCTGAATAAGTGAGGATATTGTGAAAGCTTGTGAATTTCGGGATAAAGTTTTTAAAAACTGGCGTAATAATCGAAAAAAAATATGAAAACGAATATAAAACTTTTAGAAATCAATTAAATAAAACATTTATGTTTGAAAAAAATAAATATTATAAAAATAAATTTATTGAAAATCGACACGATATGCGTATAACGTGGCAATTAATAAATGAATTAATTGGTAAAAAATCTGAATTTTATAATGAAAAATTTTAAAAATGATGTTTTAACAACAACAACTTTTCTTTAAATTTCAATGCAAATGTAAAAAAAAAAAATTATACACTGCTGTAACATACAGAAAATACAAACTTCAAATATTCCAGTGACAAACACTATTTATATTGAATATACCAACGAACAGGAAATTTACAATACTTTAAAAATATAAACATTAGAAAAGGTGCCAGAGCTGACTGAATACGACCGAAAGATCTTAAAATAAATGTTACTTTTTTAACACCAATTCTTACAAACATTAATAAATTCTAGTTTAGAATAAGCAATTGTATCAAATCTGCTTATAACATCAATAGTTAGCTCTATATATTAAAATGGTGATAAATTGGATGTTAATAATTATAGGCCCATAGCTATTTTGTCTGTCGTGGACAAAATCCTTGAGAAAATAATAGTCAGAAGACTAACAAATTTTTTACAAAAATATAAAATCATCAATAAAAATTAGTTTGGATTCCAAAAGGTTAAAGACATTAAAAAACTTTTAGGAAATTTGTAAACATACATCAATGAATGCCTAAGTAAACATATGCATGTACTAGCTTTATTTATCGATTTCAGTAAAGCATTTGATACTTTGTCGCACGAAAAAAAATTATTAGAAATACTAGAGAGAAACGGTATAAGAGGTAAATTACTACAATAGTTTAAAAGCTATTTAGATTGCAGAAACTTAAACTAAACTACTTAAAAATCAATAATAAATTAAGAAACAAAATTTCATATGATTATGGGGTACCGCAAGGTTCAAAACTTGGAAACATATTGTACATAATATATGCAAATGATATGCCAAAATGTTTAAAAGATTCGATGATATTGGCATAGTTGTAGCTGACAACAATATAGCAAACGCAAGAGACATAATACAACAGTAACTGGATATAGCAACCAGATGGAGCCACGACAATGGCCTTATCATCAATGCAAATAAAACCAAAATTATGCATATTAAACCACCACAAATCGTAGATTAAGATATAGAAATCAAATTTCACAACACAGACTGCCTACACAGAAATATCTGCAATAATACACACTCTAATGACACTTGTTGTTGCATCGAAGAAAAAGTTAAATCCTATAAATATTTGGGAGTAATTATTGATAGCACGTTTAAATTGAAAACACACATTCAAAATTTACAAAAAAAAAAATAAAAAAAATACAAAATAATAGAAAAAAACATAAGCAACTTCGCTCCTTACAGTGAACTCCGCCAAGCGTACTTCTCACTAGCCGAATCATATATCAGACACGGAATAACAGCATGGGGAAATGTCAGATATTACAGCACACTTCAAGGGACCCAAGACAGCCTGCTTAGAACCTTATGGTAAAAATATCAAAATTACTACCAGAACAATCCCAACACCACAACCGATTTCACCAATGTTCCTTAAACAAACAGCTGACAAAAAAAAAAAAAAAAATCTAAACATTATGAATGTCAAAAACGTCAATTATCAAGGAATTTGATGATGACAGTCGACTCTTGAAGACAATTGATCACACACATAACACAAGAATAATATTACAAAGATGATATAAAGTTCAACGTTTCACAAATGAGTATAACCGAAACATAATGCCACTCTTCTAAACAAAATTCCCATAAATATCCTAAATACTAAAAATAAATACAAAAAACTCAAAGAAATTAAAAGCTAGCTAATAAATTCGCAATGAACACTGGTTGAATTTAATATGAAGTTAATTCTTATTAAAATTTCCTGCAGACAATCTAACAAGCTTTGCGGTATGGTATTATAAAAATTCACTGAACTAAAAGAACATTAAAAGTAATAAAATTAAAAATCTAATAGTAAATAAATCAAATTAAAATAAACAAAATGAATGAGAAATAAAGAAAATAAAAATACACGAAAATCCGAATAATATTTTAAATTTTAAATTGTATTTTCTTTTAAATTTTAAAAAAGATTAATATAAAATGTCAATCTATTGAATTGTAAAAAATAGGTCTAATTTAATTTAATAGTTGTTAATAAGTTAATAAAAAATAATAAAAATTTAATAAAAAAAAGTTCTCTTCCAGTTTAGTTCAGCTCTGGTCCAATTACAGTTTAGTCCTAGTGCAGTTCTAGTTCTAGATCAGTACTAGTTTAGTTCTTGTTTGGTTCTAGTTTAGTTTAGTTCTCGTTCAGTTCAAGTTTAGTTGTATTTCAGTTCTATTTTAGTTTTAGTTCAATTATTGTTCACTTCTACTTCAGTGCAATTTTGGATGTAGATCAGTTCTAGTTTAGTTGTAGTTTAGTTCTAGTTCTGTTCTAGTTCATTTCTAGTTCAGTTCTTGTTCAGTTCTTGTTCAGTTCTTGTTCGATTCTAGTTCAATTGTAGGTCAGTTCTAGGACAGTTCTAGTTTAGTTCTGGTCCAGTTCTTGTTCAGTTCTACTTCAGTTCTAGTTCAGTTTAGATCTAGTTCAATTTTGTTCTAGTTTAGCTCTTCTAATTCAGTTCCAGTTCAGTTCTTGTTTTTTTTTCTAGTTCAGTTGTGGTTCAGTTCTAGTTTAGTTTCAGTTCCGTTCCAGCTCAGTTCTAGTGCAGTTTTTATATAGTTTCAGTTTAGTTCTAGTTCAGTCTATTTCAAATCTACTTGAGTACTAGTTCAGTTCTACTTAAATTCTTTTTTCAGTTATGCTTCATGAAAAATTATTAATGTGATAAATATTGTCCTGTTAAAGAGCCTTATATTGTAGTTTAAGAATTTTATAATTTTTGATAAAATTTTATTAAATCATCCCCATATTCAAAACATTTCACCTTTTTAAAACATTTGAATATTAAAAACCATTTTCATAGTTAAACTCACTTTAAAATTCTTTCACTATTACACACATACCTTAAATAGTCCAACCCTTTTGCTATGGCTCTTTAATCATGGCCAAAAAGGAATAGGGGGTATCCCTTTTATTTCAAAAAGATGCATTATTCAATACATTATACAATAGCTTACTCCTCCTAAAGGATGTTTTCAATGGAAAACCATAAAATACCTTTTGTTGGAAATGTTTTTCTTTTCTTTTTTACAAAATTTTTATTGTTGTTTTGTATTGTATTGTTGTCTTTGGTGTTTTTGTCTCCTTAGCTGTTTTTGTTTGGCAACCAGTAAAATTCCGACAAAAAAATAATAATAGAATTATACCAAAATTTAACAAATATTCAACAACATTATATCCGTTTTCTTGTTTTTGGCCATTGGGCGTAATTTTGCGGTAGATTCATTTGAGTTTTCAATTGCTTACTTGCCTGATTGTCGTTTTGTTGTTTTTGATACTTGATATTATTGTTGTTGTTTATCTTGTTGCTGCTGTTGCCGTGACTATTGTTGTTATTTCTGTGGTTAATTCAATTGGGATTTAATTTGTATTTGTTATAGTATTAGTATGGTTTTTTTTATGCATACTCCCAAAAAATAAATAAACACCCAAACAAATGTTAATATTTCAACTAAGTTATATGTATGTATTAAATGTATATATAAATATCAAAACAATACAAACAAATAAATATTTAAGTTTATATGCCTTTCTATGTATAATGTATTGTATAGAAATACGAGAGGTGTTTAAAAAAAACTTCTAAAGAACAAACATTTGTGATCATTCACATTCGGGTATAAACGCAGAGGTTTAGTAAGTTTTGATTATTTCAATAGAGGTCTCATAAAATTCTTGATTATGATCTTGTTCTGAAGAAATAATTTAAAATTTTCCCCATGGAATTTTGTTTCTCTTTTTTTTAATTACAAGCTTAAAATTTAAATTTTTTATAAGTTCATCATTACGTTTGCAATAGCCACAATTACGGAGAGTAAAAAATGTTTATATTTTCTGGATCCTTGTAAGAAATTATGTCGATAGGTCGATGTCCGTCCGCTAGTCGGTTGTCGCCGATAACTTCCAGTTATGATAAATACATCAAATTTTCAGAAATCCCTTCAAGAATTATTCAGTAAGATCGGTACATAAATGACGGAGATATGTCCAAAATTTTTTATGAACCGGTTTTTAAATTTCTGGAGCCTCAATATAAGCTAGGAACCTAATTTTGAAATATAAAATTCGAAAATTTTTTTCTGAATTTTCGTGCTAAGCAATAAACTCAATCGTTCCATTAATAACAGAGATATTTGCCAAAACATATTTCTGATTTTTTGAAGCCCCTATTTAATGTTATTTAGAATTATGTAAGAAATGAATCTAGTGGCTTTTAGGACCCAAATGAAGGTCTCAAGTTGTTTTCTGTAGAGATTTACAATGAATTTTTGGCGAATTTTTTAAAAAATTGTATACCCGACGTTACTTCGTGACCCACAAATGAAAATCACCTTAGCTCTGATCTTGTTAATTATTTTTAGATGTCTCCAATGCTTCGCACGTTACAGAATTATTTCAAAAAAAAAAAATAATAATAATAATAATAAGGGTTTTGGGACCACTGTGCAATACTTGTGGGAAAAATTAATGAATTATTTGTTTATTTTTAGTATAAATGTGAAAATATTAAATCATTTTAAAGTTTTTATATTTGCTGGTAAACTGGTGAAGGGTATAAAAAAATTTGGGTAAGCCGATTATAGCGCTTTAACTTATTACTTTAGCGTTTTTTTTTCCGTTTTGAAAATTTCTTCTATTTTTTCACCTTTTTCATTTTTTCCATTTATTTGTATTTTACAATAATATCAAAAACAATCGAAAAATAATTTTTATATTCCTTCGAAAATATAAAATTCAATAAATAACCTTTATTTTGGTTCAAAAAATATAAAATTTAAAATATAATCCTCAGACTTTTATTACAAAATTCATAATAGTTACGGTCCCTGATATTAAATATCAAAAAAATAAAAGAACAATAAAATGAAGCTATTTTGATAACGTAAAGCAAAAAATTATTTTTACATAAACATTTGCATTTGCTTAAATTAAAAAAGGAACAAAATAAAAACAAGAAAGAAACTCAAATTGTTTACTTTTTCTACTTTGTTTCTCATAATGTATTAGACCAAAAGAAAAAAAATTAAACAAAGCAATTCAAATTTTCTATTTTGTTCATCACTTCCCTCTTACAAATACCTCAATTAAAAATTCAAATTCATCGTTATTATATTACTGCAACTTGTTCAGTTTTTTTTAATAAAATAATATGTGACCTGTTTTTGAGCTTATATTTATGAGTATATTTTTAAATTTCTCTCAGTGGGCGCTAGGTTTTAATTTTCCTTGGGAGTTTTGCGATTTCGAAGAAAAAAATATTTTCTAAAAAATCCGAAAAAAATATTCTCGTTTTCTGATCAAAAATTAAATTATTATATATTTAAAATTAAAATTAAATGAGCCAAGTTTTGCCTCATTAAATCACTTTAATGCACAAAGGTAATCTTGAATTGGCATTGGTGTGACAGGTCCTTATATGGAAACCATGGTCAATTATGATCCAATCCTTGTGAAATTTGACTGTAAGACCAATACTTAAATATGCCTTATTTGTATTTAACTTTATTTTTATAAGAAATATTATAAAGGAATTATGCGCGAGAAGGTAATTTTCTGGTAGGGATCTTATACGTCAGCTGTTCACATGGCGAGCAAAATGTACGCAAAGTACCACAACACTCGCTACATTCATACCCTCAAAATCTCATCACTGAGAAAGTTAACTGCAGATAATTTCAACGCAAAGATATGCCAAGTTGGTGGTCAATCAAGCCGCAGCACAAATATCCCAAAAATAGATAATCAGGGAGATAGCAAAAACTTAAATAATTACTCTAAAACTTAAAATTAATTAAATAAAAAAAAACTCAACAAATACTTAAATATAAAATAAAAATGCTTACCATTTAAAAGTTAAATAAAATTATGTAAATTTTATTATAAGCACTCACCCTAAACCTATATTTATGAAAATGAACACTATTAATAAAAAATTTGTATTAAAAATTCAATAAATAAATACAATTTATAAAGTTTGAAAATAATAATAATAATAATAATAATAATAATAATAATAAGTTTTGTTATGTATTTACAAAGTTAACAGATAAATTTAGTTTTTATATATTTAACCCAAAGTTCCAACTAACTCTCTTTAACTTCTCTATGGTCAATTTCAAACAAATCCTCATAAAATTTATTGGTATGATTTTTGCTTAGATAATGTATAGAAATACACATATATTTAAGACATACACTGCCTGCCACTTGAATAAGAAATAAAATTTTTTTTAACTTTAATTAACTATATCTGCTAAAATAAAGTTCAGAAAAAAATAATTTTTTGCGCAACCAAATTCCAAAGAGTTGGCTTTAATTTCCTGAAGAAATAAAAAAATATACATATTTTGTTATACTAAAATTATGCATTTATTTAAAGACATGTATTTCTCTGGTACTTTTTCGTTTGTCACTTGAATAACGAATTCTTTTAATTTTAATCAGGAAGGCTATGATTTGAATTTCTTTAAATAAACACGGCTAGAGAATTTTTAATTTGATAGTTTTTAAATAGTTTTTATTCAAAATGCGACGTGGTAAGACTCTTAGTAACTCTGAAAAAGAAAAAATTCTGATTTTGAAATCTCAGGGTCAGAATCCGGTCCAAATAGCCAAAAACATTAATAGAGGAAAGACAGTTGTGTACAATTATTTAAATAACGTGGAGCGATATGGAAAAGACATGATAGGGCAGAAGAAAATGGCAACAACTCCAAAAGGAAGACGAAAAATTCTTAGAATTGCATCAAATTCTGCCCTGTTGGTATCAAAAATACGTGAAAAAAGGTGGAGTGAGTGCCAGTCTAAGAACAGTGCACCGTAGTTTAAAGTCGTACCTATACATAACCCGACGAAAACTGCAAAAAAAAACACCACTTAATGAAAAACTCAAATCACAACGTCTACAGTTTGCCAAAAAGGACATGAAAAAAAATTTAATGATATTTTTGGACCCATACCTTGGACGTATCAACACGACAACTCTCCGATTCATACCGCCAGAGCAGTAAAACCATGGATTCAACACTTGGATTGGCCCCCATATTCAGCAGACCTGAATCCAATGGAAAATATCTGGGGTGGCTTGCAACTAAAATTTAAGAAGGAGAAAAACAATTTGAGACGATAGAATCCTTAAAGGATGCAATAACGGAAGCATGGAGTACAATTTCGCTAAATTACTTAGATTCATTATACAAGTCGATGCCAAATCGTATTTTTGAGGTTATTTCTAAAAATGGTGGCTCTACTCATTACTAATTGAATGCTAGAAGATAATAACTTTTATTTTTATAATCTAAAATTTAAAAATTTCTTAGTTTTAAAATATTCCTTATTCAAGTGACACACGAAAAAGTACCACAGAAATACATGTCTTTAAATAAATGCATAATTTTAGTATAACAAAATATGTATATTTTTTTATTTCTTCAGGAAACTAAAGTCAACACTTTGAAATTTAGTAAAATTTCTATGGAACACTATCAAATGATATTTTATAAGATTTCCTTGAATGAACGAATTTAGTAGTCTGCCGTCATATATGAGTGAAACCTTTCCTGATAATGCTCTTCCATTGTCCAAAGATCCAAATGAAATCTTTTACCCTAGTCCTCACTAAAATCATGCAGATTTTGTGGAAATCGATTTAAATGCCTAGAAAATTACTCATAACCAAAACAAATTAATTCCAAGTTTTAAATTCGACTTCAGTCATTGATTTGACAAAAATTGGATTTAAGAAGCTTCTTTCGTTAAGTTCAGATCTAGTTCTTTCTTATTTAATTTTTGAGGTTCTAAATAGCTAAATCTGTAGTCTGGATTAGAGTCTTTACTTGATGTATTTCGTTCGAGTTTATACAGATTTGGATCATTAGAAGACTTCAAACTACTGAGTTGTACCACCCGGGATTTTAATTGAGGTAGTCGAGTAGAAGATAAGTTAGGATATAAACATTTATTTCGATTTCTAGAGTTAATTCCGTTTATTTTCACAAACGCAGAAGTTGCAGTCGTCATGATAGTTTCGAGGTTCTAGCCAAATCAAGGGTATTACGAATATTATTATATCTCTTTTTCCACTGGACTATAACATTAGACATACCACATATTTCTGGCAAACAATATGAGGAACCCATGACTTGTCCTCATTACAGAATTTTATTTTAAAGTATTGATGACACGAAGTTTTCACAAAGTCCGACATAGGTTTTCGATATTTTTTAAAATATATATTCACCACAAATATAGCAAAATATCTATTTTACTAAGATATATCGAAAACAGCAATATAATATATTTTAGTGTCCAATAAAAAAAATTAAAATTTAAGTAAAAATAGTAACTGAGGGCTGCTATGACTCAAAAACAGAAGCTGTTAGGGAAAAATTGTTGCTGTATTTAAAAAATTTCAATGAGATAGAAAAAAAAAACACAGGAAAAGAACAATTTTTTTTACCAATTTAATAAATAAACTTAATATATCATAATTTATTTGATTTGATACATTTATGAGTCCCACAGGCAATTTCGAAAAAATGCTAGTATCGCAAGTCACAAGGATGGACATTCTTAAGTTGACTCACTCATATATATATATATATATATATATATATATATATATATATATATATATATATATATATATATCTAATATCTTTATCGGTATTAAATTGGGGGAAAAATTGAGTTTTCTAATGATAAAAAAATAATATTTTCCAAAGGCTTTTATTTAGATATATTTCTGTGTAAGAAGAAGCATTTGTAAGCGCCACGGCAGCACAAAAAATTTGTTCGATAATTTTAATTTTTTTTTACATGATATCTATATCGTACACCACCATAGGTGGTTGGGGATTTATGCGTTTGTGCTGATGTTTGTAACGCATAGAAAAAGCTATCCAACATCCACCTTAATGTATACCAATCAACTCAGAAGTACTTTCTAAATGAATTTAACGATCTCCATCCTTCCGTCTGGCTGCCTGTCCATGTAAATCTTATGCGCGAAGTACGGGTCGTAATTTTAAAGATAATTCAATGAAATTTGAAATTGATTGTGATCCGTCCATTATTTCACTTAGCGCCCATACAAATATCCCCCGGAATAGAGTTTAAACCCTCAAAAATGCCTTAAAAAATAAGAATATTTTAATGAATTTCGGTGCAAAGAAGTTCTTAATAAGTATCAGTCTTTATACCAAGATCGCTTCACAATTGATCATAGCTCCCATATAAACCCCTCTTCCGAAAATCACTTTAACGTGCATAAATTCCATACAAATATTAGTAAAAAGTTAATATTCGCCATAAATAAGTTTTATGAAAATAGAAACAATTGCTAAATTTTATGAGAATCGGTCCATTATTACCATATCTCTCATATAAAACCATTTTCAGGAATCGCCCTAAAGTGTATAAAATCATCTAGATATTAGCATCAATGCAATATTCTGTTTTTGTATATTTAATTTTACATTTAGTAAAATTGACCTTAGGTGTAATATAAGTTGATTTTCCGAATTTTTATGCTCGTACACAATGTTGTAGGGTATCAGTCGGTCTAGAGTGACTATATCTTTCTTTCTCGTTTTTTGTTACATTTTTGCTAGCATCTGTGACAAAAATTCCTGGTCAGGAAAACGACGGTCATTATGTAATATTTATAATATTAAAAAAATAAATCAAAATAATTTTCATTCTCTCTTTTTTCTCTAAATGTGTTTCCAGCTTTGATATGTTTAACTAGGACAGATTTTTTTTTTTTTTTTAATAGAGGAATTTAATGAATGACCAGTTTTTCTTCCAGAGATGAAGGGATTTTCTCTCCAAAATTATTTCATTATAAATGTTGACGTTTTTTCTTTTATTAAAAGGTCTAAAATAATATTTTGTATATTCGTTAAAAAGTTGATCATTTATGCTGAAAATTAATTAATTTTTTAAACATTTACCATACAACCCACGCATAATTTCTATTTTATCTTGTATATTTTTTTTATTATTTTTTTTTCTTTTTTTATTTCTATGATGTATAAATAAAAGAGAACGAGTAGTTTTGTTTAAATGTTGAAAATGTTTTACATTCAATTTGTATAAGCCCTTTTGTTGTTTATCCGTTTAATACCAATACACCAATACAAGCAAACAAATTTATTCATTCATGTATATATATATATATATGTGTGTATATATACATCTATAAACAAATGAACGAAGGAACAAGCAGCCAAAGCGTTATGTAGCCATTTTGAAATTGTTAATGGGATTTTATGGTCTAATAAAGAAGTATGAGTGAATACATACATTTATACATTCATATATATGTACGAAATAGAGGCCTTTTGAAAAAAATATTATTTAACACACATATATACAATAAACACGCATACTAACAAATAAACAATTTAGAAAAAATATATATTTTTTGTATGGGAATAAAAGAGTGGAGAATGGAATTTAGAATTATTGTTTTAGTAAGCGTAATATTTGTTTTCACAAACATTAGTAAAAATCGTAGCAATTGTAACTGCATTGTTATTTTTATTATTATTTATTTATTATTTTATTTTTCTGTTATTAACAAAAAAAATTAAATAAAATGAAATGAAAGTCCTTAAATTATTATCTATATAATTTGAAAACAGCTGTTTTGCCTTTGTTCGCTACAAAAGGCTTTTGTGTTTAAAAAGCGTAAAGCTAATTTTTTGTTTGGTACAAGTATATACAAGTTTTTTTTTATATTTGTGGTATTTTATTAAGGGTCGATATTTTGTTAACAATGCAGCTATTAATCCACAGAAAATAAATTAAGCTGTAATTTATTAACACGATAAGCTGAAAATTAATTCTGACTAACAGAGATTTAAGATAAGAAGTTATTTTGATATGAATGAAAGACTACAACTTTTATCGAAAATAACTATTTCAAAGTAGGATCAGTTATTCACCTCATTAGATATCAGTTAGTCCTTAGTTTTAAGATTTAAATACATATTATGAGGCCTTAAAAAGCAAGATTCAATATATAAATAAAAGGTTAAAAAAGGGTTAATTATGTTAGAGATAATGCTCTTAAAAAATTTCATTAAATTTGAATGGAGTAAGATCGCTGTTAGTGATTTTTCTGTTTAAATGTAATTGAAAGAAACCAAGTTAAAAAAATGTTATTTAGTGTGACATTTTTGTTTCCAAAAACTACTACGAGTGCCAGATTGACACTTTCTGAGAGTAATTTTATTGCCTATAACATGAGACCTAAATGAATCCTGTAATTTATATTTTTTGAAACAATGTTTATGATTTTATGAAGTTTACTTTGTACAAATTCTTTTTGTCATACACAAATTGATAAAATAAACATCATTTTTTGTCATAAATTATTTCATTTTAATTTAGTTATATATAAACCCACTTTTAGTTAAACTTTAACATCTTTACCTTTAACTTTGTTATCACTAAAACCTCTACTTAACTTTAGAATATAAATTTTCTACATTCATTTAATTTTATATGAAGCATAAACGTTACACTTTTTTCTGTTATTAAGCCATTAAGTAAAACATAATTAAACCATCAACCTTAACTAATTACAACGATAAATAAATGCTAAAAATAAATTAAAACACATAAACCGCACTTATTTCTAAAAATATACATACATATATTTAATTTTATTTTATTTAAACCTATAATAAAGAAAAAAATACTATAACAATTTACTGAAATAGATAAACCATTAGGGTTTGGGGTCCGGGAATTCCCGTGATTTCCCCGCCAAAATATCGTTGGGATTTTTTTAATTTTCCTGGGAAAACGGGAAATATATTATTAATTTAATATATAGTTTTAAAATCCTATAGAAAAAATATTACCGTTTTTAACGCTTCAATGAAAAATGTATATTATTTTACGCACATTACTTGTTAAAGTCATTAGTAGATGGTGATACTACAAATTAAAATTTGTCAAAAATTCGATACAAAATTGATATTTTAAATTATTCAGAAACATTAGATTTTCATATGTGTCAATAAGGTATTTTTTCTACTTTATCAAAAATAAGATTATGCAAAAGTTTTCTAAAAAAGAAAAAAATATTGAAAGAAAAATAAAAACTAAATTAAATTTAAAATCATTATATTATCATCGTAAGTATCCCTTATCGAATCTCTTGACATATTGATAAAATAACAAATATTTTATTTTTGCAAAAGCATTAATACTTCTCGTCATAGAATGTCTTAAGAATTTAATTAAATTTCAAAAAATTTTATTTTTGGCAAGTAAAATTTTTGATTTCTTAATATAAATCAGCTGCACTTTGAAAATATTCAGTACTGTAAAAATTATTAAGAGTTATTATTTGATTTTTTTTTTTTTTTCTTTTACTGAAAACACAACATATTTCAGCTCTTTTGCGACACATATCTAATACAAGCAATGAAACTGTAAAGAAATATATTTAAATGTTAAAGCCTCAAAACTAAACAGAGGATTCTAAAATGATTAATAGAAACAATTTTAAATATTTTCCAGAATAGTGTTTACATCACTAAATTAGAAAGAATTAATTAATAATATAAGATGAAGATAAAACGAAAATAAAGCGATTTGTATTGAAACCTAAATATAGTAGCATAGAGTAATACAATTTTTAATATAAGACTATAACTTTTTCACACTTTTTGTGAATATCAAAAACGGCATAGTATAGTCGTGTAGAACATTAAAAGTTATTAATAAAAATATGATAATTTTTTCGGATCATTAAAAAAGTTCACGCAGGGTTCGGTTTAAAGTTTGAAAACAACCATTTAAATCTCACGGAAATTTTAAAAAATATACACCTGATATTTGTATAAATTCCTATACATATCACTTAAATGCTATTTTGGTATTTATCCACTGTATAAGATTTAAAAATTTTCCTACGGTTTACAATTCATTGCGGTTGAAAATTCGTTATATGTAAAAACCTGAGTAAAATACCTTATGCTTAAAGCGATATAAAAATATAAGCAATGATCCGAATTTTATAGATTGTACCTAGATTATTATGTCCAATGTGCAAAAAAATTATAAATATTCCCGATGTCGACAAATCTTTATATAAATTTAGCAAAATACCAAGCGAAAAAATTGTAATTGGAAGATTCCATGCTCTGGCTATTTCAAAAAAATCAAAAAAAAAAAGAAAGGTATGCTATAATTTGTAATGAACTCAACACTTTGTGGGATAAATTGAATATTGCAAAATTAAGTATTATGATAATACTAATTTTAGAAGAAGATTCACTATAACTAAAGAAAATATAGAGCCTCAGTTAGCCCTAGGTAGTGGTAAGGACGATATATCTGATGCAGATTCGGTTATTACATGCAAGTATGAGGAGGACTATTTATTCAAGGACTCTGAATACCAACCTCCGAAAAGAATAAAATTAAATAGACTGACAATAAAGCTCCCGGTTAAGTTAGTTACTAACGCCAGAAAAGCGGAAAAATATGTAAAGAATGAACAGAGACGGGAGTTAACATTTCAATACGATCACAAGCAGCTATTTATAAAGCTGTAATTAAGTCATCTGAACAAAAAGAAGGGTTTCTGAAAGCTACTTTAAAAAGTGAAAACTGGTGCCTATATTTTGATGGCAAAAAAATTAATAAAAAAGAACTTCAAGTTGTAGTATTAAAAAATGAAGTAAGAGAAGTAAATTTAGCAGTACTTGTTTTGGATAACGGAAAAGCGTTAGCAATTTTTAATGGACTGAAGGAAGTCCTAAAAAATTTCATTTATGGTAAAATATTAAAATGGTTATCTGCGGCACTACAAGTGTTAATACAGGAAGAAAAAATTGTGTTGTTCTCCATTTAAAAAATTATTATAATTCAACATGTCTTCCTCCTCCACAATATATTGGTTGTCAGCACCACATATTGGACTTAATATTAAGACATGTTATGGATGAGTTGATAACTGAAAAAACTTCATCACCTCCGAAATAGCATATGACTTTGTTGAGGAATTAATAAATAACTATGAAGAACTACAAACAAATTTTAGGCAAACTAATGAAACACTTGAAGTAAAGACAATTAAGTGGCATGATGATATGAAGTTCTTATATGAACTCGGAGTCGCATTCAGGTACTTTCAAAACAACAACAAATTTCCCAAAATAAAGTTTAAAAGCATACCGCCACTTAGTAATGCCCGATGGAATTCAAGGGCAATTCTTGCTATTTTAGTTTTTATTCTTATTCCAAAATACCGAACTAAACTATATCCAATTTGCCAATTTATATGTGGAAAATGGTACGATATTTGGTTTTCCTATCAGTGCTTCAATGAAGAAAATTACAAAGGCTTAGAACAATCATTGACCCAATTTCAAAAAGCAAAGGCGTGTTTTGAAAGACTCTGGGTAAAAAAACCCTCTGCAATTCCTTTGCAACAAAGGAGTAATATATGTGTAGAGATAGCAATAAAAGTTGTACAAGATATTTACCCACTGTGTAAATCATCGCGAACATTAAAGTTAAAGTTTATTTCATCCAATAGTATATACATTTAAAACTACTAAGTAAACATAGAATAAATTAATACATGAATATCGTATAAATAAAAAAATAAATAATAAAAAATTTTTCTAAAAAACATTTCTTGGAAGGTTTTAGAAATTTGCTTCCCTGCGTGAGGTTTTATTCGCAAAACGACGGTAGGCAGGTGTTTTTATTACCACTATAGCCCTAAGGTACATATTTTATTTGTTTGAAATATTTAAAATTGTTTAAATCTTGAAAGATGCACTGCACCTTAATTTATTTTATTTTTATTATTATTATTATTTTTTAATAATTATGATTTATATTGTTGTTTAATACTCTTTTTTTAATATAAAAAATCAATTTCACGGAATTCGGGAATTCCCAGGAAATTCAATTCTTTATTCCCATTTATCGGAAAAATAAATATCACGGGAAGCCCCAAATCCTACACACCACTCACAAACTAATTACAATTTATTACGCCTTCGAATCAAGTACTAAAACAATACAATAAATCTATAATGAAAAAGAAAATATCTTTTTCTCTTTTTTGCAAAACACTGTCAAGCGTTTAGTAGAAATAATTGAAGAAAACAAAATAAAGGTGTGTAAAAATATAAAAATAACTTTTGTGAAAATTAAACATCAAAACAGGAATAAACAGAAAAAAATAATAAAAAATAAATAAAATAAGAACAAATTAAACCTTGGTGAACTAATAACCCAAAAAGGTTCTCAATGCTCATAAATAAATCTTTGAAGTCTTATGTAATCAGTTTTTCTCGGTTTTGCTATAGAACGAAATCTACCATTCAACTTTATAAAGGTAAAAAAGCAGGCGTGGGAATAGCTAAAGGAACCAACAAATATTTATGTGAAGAAGGCATAAAAATATAAAAATATTTTATTACTCTTCTCAGCCAATTTGTTGCAATTCATTGACTTTTAGCACAACAAAACATTTTTTTAAAACATAAATTTCGTTGCTAGCAAAGACACAAGGAGAATGAATAAATGAACTAAGTTTTAGAAAAGAGAAACAAAATAGCAGTGGAACTTAAACACATAACGTCCAGAATAGCAAGAAAATTTAACTCAAAAGAATATGGAACAAAAGTGAACCAGAACTGAACTAGAACTGTAATAGAACTGAACTAGATCTGAACTAGAACTAAACTAGAACTGAAGTAGAACTTAACTAGAACTGAACTAGAACTGAACTAGAACTTAACTAAAACTGAACCAGAACTGAACTAGAAAAAAACTAGAACTGTATTAGAATTGAACAAGAGCTAAACTAGAATTGAACTAGAATAGAATTCGAAATGAGCTACAACTGAATTAGAACTGAACTAGAACTGAATTAGAACTGCACTAGAACTGAACTACATCTCAAGAAGAACTAAATTAGAAGTGAACTGTAGCTGAACTGGAACTGAACTTAAACTAAATTAGAACTGAAATGAAAATTAGAACTGTACTAGAACTGAAATACAACTGAACTGGAACTGCACTAGAACTCAGTAAGAACTCAACTAGAACTGAACTAAAACTCAACCACTCAGTAGAACTGAACTAGGAATGAACTAGAACTGAACTAGAACTGAACTAGAACTGAACTGGAACTGAACTAGATCTGAACTAGAACTAAACTGGAACTCAACTAGAACTGAACGAGAACTGAACTTGAACTAAACTAGAACTAAATTTAGAACCGAGCTAGTACTAAACTGAATTAGCACTAAAGTAAAACTGAACTGGAACTGAACTAGAGCTGAACTAGAACTGAACTAGAACTGACATATAAGAAAATATTTGTTTTTGACTCAAAATCAGTTCACACCACTGTCTTCTATTGCCACTCAATTTCCTGTTTTGTGTTATATTTTTATTGTGCCAAAATATAAACATAAATATTTTACAACTTTTGCTACCCGTGATGGGTAATGAGCAAGGGAAATATCTACCAAAAACAAATAAGGTATAAATTAGATTTCTTTAATTATATTTTTGTTTAACAAAAACATTGTTTTCATTACCTTAAAAAATATAAGCCTCCGAAAAAAGAAAAAACTTTCGATTTTCTAATAAATGGAAAACGAAATTTCTATTTCCAATAAGTCTAGATAGGCTGAAACCTTTTTTGTACATCACATATTTGTCTTTTTTTATATGCATAAAAAAATATATGAAATTAACACGACTAAAGTCAATGGTGCCACCACGGTATGGGCTTAATCAAATTTTTTTATATTACAAATAATAAAGAAAAAGTAGGTAGAGCACTGCAGTCGTATTTTTGTTTTGGCATGTATAATATAGTTTCTCATCGAATGAATATATGATTATTGTCATGAGGATTATGCTTGTTTGCTGTAAAATTTATTGCTACTGTGAAATGTCATTGAACAAGTTAAAATATTTTATTGTTATGGTCTGAGAATAATATAAATATAATTTGGAACTTTTTTCTGTATTTCAACTGTGAGGAAGTGGTTTGTTTAAAAAATGAAGGGTTGTTTAATTTAAGACACATTGTAGTGAAAAAAGAGTTTTGGTGTATGACTACTATTTATTACATTAATATCAATCATACTCCAGCCGTATAATAGTTTAATTTCTATGCTTGCCATAACTCATACTAAAAATAAAATCTTTCAATATACAAAATAACTCCCAATGTAACTGATCCTTGACTCGTTTTGGCTTAACAACAAGAAAAAAAAAACCTACCACAAATTATTCAAAACACACTAGTTAGAAAACAAAACAACATCTTGAATTAAAGAAAACATGTGTGCGAACACACGCTATCAGCCAAAAGAAAAATAACAAAAAATCTAGCAAAACATTAAGCATATTGTGGTTGTAGTGGTGGCAATAGTTGTGATGGTGTTGATTGTTGTGTTAGATGTTGTTCCACTTTATTGTGTTGTAGTATGTACATAAAACATTTCACATATGCTGACGCATATATATTCGCTTGTAAAAGTTATACGTCTAAATATACTACTATTCTTAAGAAGTTTTACAATAGAAAAGAACAAAATAGGAACCAGATAAAAAAACAAAACAATAACAAAAGCACTTATAACAAAAAGAGTAAATGTAACAATATTACTGCTGTTGTATTTGTAAATGTTTAAGCTGAGAGCATATATAAGTATAAACGAGGGTGGGCTGTAGAACGAAAAAAAAGTTCAGTTATATTTCAGTTCTAGTTCTGTTCTAGTTCAGTTCTAGTTCTATTCTACTTCAGTTCTAGTTTAGTTCTAATTCAGTTCTAGTTCAGATCTAGTTCAGTTCTAGTTCAGTTCCACGTCGGTTTTGGTTCAGTTCTAGTTCAGTTCTGTTTCATTTCTTGTTCATTTATAGTTCAGTTCTAGTTCCATTCTTGTTCAGCTCTAGGTCGGTTCAAGTTCAGTTCTAATTTAGTTCCAGTTCCAGTTCAGTTATAGTTCAGTTCTAGTTTAGTTCTAGTTGAGTTCTAGTTGATTTGTAGTTGTGTTCTTGTTGAGTTCTAATTCAGTTCTAGTTCAGTTCTAATTCAGTTCTAGTTAAGTTCTATTTCATTTCTACTTCAGCTCTGGTTAATTTCCAGTTCAGTTCTATTTCAGTTCTACTTCAGTTCTGGTTCATTTTCAGTTCAGTTCTAGTTCAGTACTAGTTTATTTCTAGTTCAGTTCTAGTTCAGTCCTAGCTAAGTTCTATTTCAGATCTACTTCAGTTCTGGTTCATTTCCAGTTCAGTTCTATTTCAGTTCTACTTCAGTTCTGGTTCATTTTCAGTTCAGTTCTAGTTCAGTACTAGTTTATTTCTAGTTCAGTACTAGTTCAGTCCTAGCTAAGTTCTATTTCAGATCTACTTCAGTTCTGGTTCATTTCCAGTTCAGTTCTATTTCAGTTCTACTTCAGTTCTGGTTCAGTTCCAGAGCAGTTCTAGTTCAGTACTAGTTCATTTATAATTTAGTTCTAATTTAGTTCCAACTTAGTTCAGGTTTATTTCTATTTCAGCTTTAGTTCGTTTCAAAATCAGTTAAAGTTCTTTTTCAATTCTAGTTAATTTTTTTTAATATTTAATTTCTTAGCAACCTTCTTATTTTAATGTATTCCACAATTTTATGTATGTCGCTTGTAATTTGTTGCTGTTTATGTTGCTATTTGCTTTGTGTTAGCAAATGTTGCCTTAACACGCATTTTCTTCATCCCAAAATGCAGCATGTTGTTGTTTTAAGAATTTATGTAGATTTTTCTTTTCATTTGTAGTTGAGTAGCAAAATCTCATACACATGTTGTGTATTCAAATGTAATTTCTTAAAATGATTTTTTGTTTTTTGTTTTCTAATTTTGCAAGAAAAATATTCCGCACGCAAAATAGAAATTAGCACACAAACAACAAACGACTTAAGGTATTGTTTCGAGCTTAGCTATTACTTATAAGGTTTTTCCGTTTTTTAATATTTAAACATTAAGGAAGTTTTTAGTTTTTATATTGAAAGAACGCCGACATTTTGGCCGATATTATAAGCTTAAGCAAAGAAGATTTAGTAGCAAGAAGAAGAAGTGTTAAGAAGCTTAAGTCTGAAGGATTAATGTTGTGTTTTCAGGTCTTGAAATTGGAAAGATATAAGTTCTGCTATGGATATTTGTTATATTATTTAGCTTCAGTAATCTTCTCAGGACCTATTTTACCAGCTCCACAATATGGTGTCTTATGTTATCTAGCGTTAACTAAATAATAATCCTATTGACTGTCTTGAGACTCACTTTTATTTTTTTCTTTATTTATTCGTTTAATTAATTTATTCGTTTAAGAAATTGAACGCAACTAGTCAAAATTCTTGATTTTTCACCCGTTATTTTTATGTTTTTGTTTTTCTTTACCAAATTTATTTAATTTTGGATTAAACTAAGTGTAAATAGTTTCTGTTTTTCCTTATTTATATTTATGTTGTTATTTCCTTTTCATTCCTTCTCCTCTTAAGCTCTCGCACACAAGTAAAAGTCAAGTTTAAGTATGTTGAGCACTTTTTTGTAGTTGTTGACTTTAATAAAAGACAACTTTAATACAAATTTCATACACATCAGTAAGTCCTTTAACTTCGTATTAAATAAAATGTATTTATT
Organism: Protocalliphora azurea; assembly: GCA_932274085.1. Classification (NCBI taxonomy): domain Eukaryota; kingdom Metazoa; phylum Arthropoda; class Insecta; order Diptera; family Calliphoridae; genus Protocalliphora; species Protocalliphora azurea. The sequence goes on from OW026520.1 coordinate 21,289,732, forward strand.
TGTAGACTATGGTCATTTACCTTTTGTCTTCATTTTTTTATTTTTTGTCTTGTTACCTTTCCTTTGCTTTGTTTTTTTATCTGGAATCTTACTAAACTACAAGTAAGAACTCGTATCAGGATTTATTCACTGAACACTTGTATTAAATTTTACTTATTCTATCTATAATTTGTTGTTTGTAGTTCTCTACCCAGGGTGTTTTGGCAAATGATGGCCAGTAATATTTTAAATAAAACGTAGCCTCATACTTTGAACATCCTTTAGTCTCTTGTTGCAGACAACATTTTTTTACAAACAGACAATTTCTTGTATTCATTACTTTTATAGTATTCTTATACTTATATTTACTACTATAGTAGTTGTTATTCGCTAACGTTTTCGTGTAGTTGTTCTCAATTCTATTGTTAGATTGTTAAGCTGCAATTGTTAAGACGTTTAAATCCTCTAGATTTAGTTTTCCACTTCGATAATTCTACACTATGCTTAACAAACTTTTAAAGTTGGAAAAAAGCAAAGGGAGAGAATTTATTTTTACCAGCAAGTACTAGTTTAAAACATTTACTATGAGTATTTTGCACATTGTAAACTACGCTACAAGTGTTTTCTATGGCCATTTTAGAGCTGCAAAAAAAGGACATATAGCTGGCTGTGGTAATGCTTAAAACTGAGAGATGAAAGAGAAAAACAAAAAGAACAAAACTTTTTTTATATAAAACATTTCGTCGATTATCGCATCGTTGAATTCATTGCATTATTATAGAGTATTTTTTAAAGTTTTATTTTAAATCCAACATACAGCTGACACAACTTTTCACGAAATGAAAAATAATTTTGGATCCATTGTTAACAGCAATAAATACATTTATTTTAAATTCTAGTTTAACGAGATTTCAGTTCTGGTTCTGTTCTACTTCAGATCTAGTTCACTTTTACATAAATTCTAGTTCAGTCCTAGTTCAGTTCTAGTTCACTTCTACTTTAGTTCTGCTTCAGTTCTAGTTAATTTATAGTTCCGTTCTAGTTCAGTTCTAGTTCAATTCTAGCTCAGTTATAATTCACGCCCAATTCAGTTCTAGTTCAGTACTAATTCAGTTCCACTTCAGTTCTAGTTCATTTTCAGTTCAGTTCTAGTTCAGTACTAGTTTATTTCTAGTTCAGTTCTAGTTCAGTCCTAGCTAAGTTCTATTTCAGTTCTACTTCAGTTCTGATTCATTTCCAGTTCAGTTCTATTTCAGTTCTAATTCAGTAATTTATAGTTCCGTTCTAGTTCAGTTCTAGTTCAATTCTACCTCAGTTATAATTCACGCCCAATTCAGTTCTAGTTCAGTACTAATTCAGTTCTAGTTCACGTCTAGTTCAGTTCTAATTCAGTTGTAGTTCAGTTCCAGTTAATTTCTAGTTCAGTTCTATTTCAATTCTAGTTCAGTTTTAGTTCTGTTCTAGTTCTGTTTTAATTGGGTTCTAGTTCAATTCTAGTTCCGTTCTAATTCAGTTCTAGTTCATTTCTAGTCCAGTTCTGGTTTAGTTCTAGCTCACATTTAGTTAAGTTCTAGTTCACTTCTATTTCAGTTCTAATTCATTTTTAGTTTAGTTCTTGATCAATTCTAGTTCACTTCTTCTTCAGTCCTTGATCAATTGTAGTTCAGTTGTGGTTAGTATTATTAAATTATTTTCTTTTTTTTACAATTATTTTTTGTTTTTACTAATTCTTTAGAAAATAAATAACCATTTTTCCTTCAACGATTTTTTAATATTCTTAGTTATTATATTTCCTTCATTTAAATCACTAATAATAGTGTTAATTTCTTTGACTAATCCTTTTAGTAATTCAACTGTGGGTTTTAGATTTATAATAAATTTATAAACATAGACAAAAATATTTCAAATTTATAAAACAACTTTAGGACAAATAGCTATAGTCAAACTAATTTTCGATTTATTTTTATTTAGATGCACTGATTGCATTACTTAAGCTATAAATATAAGTAAACACATACAGTAAAAGCTTCAATAATAACATGCAAATACCCACGTATTAGTTAATGTTTTTCATCTGTGTAGTGCATATGCATGAGTTTAAAATCCCTTAAGCTTTTTCAAACAAGGAAAGTATTTGTACCTTGGTTTACAAAAAAAAAAAAAAAGATAATTTAAGCCACAATAATAATGTCAGTTAGCTGGTTTTAAAAATACGGCTAAACAAATAACAACATAAACTATTATGAATGTTTACCCATCTATGTACATTAGTGATGTGTAATATGGGCTATAAATTGTACCAATGATATTAAAAAAGTATTAAAAGATGTTGTAGAAAATTCGATTATTTGTATATGTTAGTCTGTTCGAATTTTGTTTGAATTTTTCTAAACGAACTTTCATTTATATAGAGACAGAGATTTTTGGAAAAAAAAGGACCAACATTGCGGTATAACTTCTAAAGTATCGTATTTTTTATTTTGGTTTTATTTTATTAAATAATTTTATGTTTAAAATTAAATATTTAAAATTTTTGTGTAAAATAAAAAAAAAATCTAGTATATTTAGATGTAGCCCGTTACTTTAGTGATGCCTTATACTAGGCCTCTTAAAGTTTTTTTCTTACGTTGCCAAATTTTTCTATAGTTCCTTGGGTAAAATATGAAAAAAGGAACATTCTTTATTCTAATCCATAAATATAATACCAGCACGACAATTTTCAGAAACGTTATCCAAAAACAAAAAAAAAATTATTTAAGATTTATTTATGATGTTTTCAATGTTTGATGGTGTTACCCCAACATATTTAAGGATTTCCTAATAAAATTTAAAAAAAAATCTTTATACTAAAAATTGCGATTTTTAAAACTTTTGCGGAAAATAGGGATCGAATCTACGTTACTTCTTCATATTTTATACGAAAATATATTTTATTAGTGTTTATTTTACAAAGAAATGTTATTTAATATTGTGATTCTTTTTTAACCTAAGTGAATTTTTTTGTGGTTCACAAAATTTCTATCCTTCGAAATTTTTTGATGCGCCTCTACATTTCCGTTAAGCGTTACAAACTCCAACAATTTATGCCAATTATTTTTCAATATCGTACTGCATATGCGATATGCCTTAGCAAAATGTGTTTTCACAAAAGTGTTCCGTTTTCAACTATCAATGACATTTAACTTAAATTTGTGACCCCGAACAATTATATTTATTATATTTATCATGATTTCTATAACTATATTTGCAATAATTTTCAAAAAGTCCATAAATTTTTGTTATTAAATTTATTTTTAATGCTCCTACGATCTAATTGTGTAAAATAACATGCAGAAAAGAAAAGTTTTATTTTTTATTTACCTTGTATTTGGAGATGAAATAAATGCTTTGGAAAATGCAAGCCAGCCCTGAATTTACTACATATATGGCTCTTGTGTTTCCTTTGGCAGCATAAAAAAAATGATGAAAATTAAAAATGTCTTTTTCTTACTCCTTTAATTGGCTGGTGTTTAATTTTAGTAGGGGAAAAAAACTACGAAAAAGTTTTGTTGCAATAAAACAAATTACAATTAAATAAGTTCATTGTTATAAGGCAAACGCTCAGGGTTTCCCTAAGAGCAACATAAGAAGTAGACTATAACTGACTATATACTGCGCCAGAACCAAAAAATAATTTAACTGAAACTTGAATTTAAACTGAAATCTAATTGATTTAGAACTGAGCTAGAACCGAAAATAATAAAAAAAACTAAGTTCACGCATTAATCCTTACTATTCCATTAGAAACTGTGAATGGACCTCGCAAAAAACTGACTTTTTATAAATTTTCGCAATTGTTTGCAAAATTTTGAGACTATCTACTGCGTTGACTATTTTGGGCACATCAATGAAATATAGCGAAAAAGCTCATTATTATAACAAAAGAGAATATCTATTTTAAAATTTGTATTTCATTGAGGGGTACCAAAAAAATTTTAAAAATTTGGCATCAAAATTTTTCTAAACTGTATGTAACTGGTGAAACTGGTGAACAACAATCATGCTTATAAAATTAAACCTATAGAACACTCTATTAGCTTCAAATCTTGTGAGTTTAGATCTGTAACACGTTTGTTTAAAATAGTATTACCACAAAACTGCCCCATATACCCATTTTACAAATTTTTAAATAATCTAGAAGTAGATTAGTATCGAATTATTTGTAAAATCTGCATTTTAAATCATTTAAAACCAATACAGTACACGCTCGGAAATTCGAACCACTTTGTTTTTAGGGCGATTCGAATTTCCAAATTATTCGAATTTCTGGACGGTTTTTTTATACAAAAATTTAGGTAAATTTGACCATAAAAATATTTTTTTCATTTTAGTTTATTTAACATAAAAACTGTAAAAAACTTATCGAAATATTACAAAAAACTTTCCATTTTCGGATATTCAGCACTATGTAAAGTTTTATTGGATACGTGTTGATAAGTGTTGGCAACAGCATCCAATATTGATTTTCTATTCGATTTAATATGTATAGCTAATGGTAGAAGTAGTTACATTAAAGTCCAGTGCTAAACGCTTTCCTTGAACGCCTTTGTCAATCTCTTCCAATAGTTTTAATTTGTCTTGTAAAGACAAAGTGTTTTTCTTACGTTTGTTTGGCATTTTTGGTCCACTTTCTTATTTTAATAAATGTTAAAACGTATACAAACACCAAAAAAACTGACTTTTAAACTATAACAACATCAACAATATCTGTAAATCATTTATTAAAATGGGATTTCCCTTTTTATTTTGCATTTGGTTAAACTAAATTGTCAAAATTTTAGTGTTTACAGTAAAAAAGAAAAAACAGCTCGGAAATTCGAATTTTGGATTCTAATTTTAGAGCGCCACATGTAATGAAATTACTGATTAGAATTTCTGTGTATGTTTAAAAATATAATAGTTCTTTTCGCTAAATTTTATAGTTATTTTCAGGGATAAATATTATGTATTAACTATTTTTTTATTACTAAAAACTATACATAAATGTGTGTAGTATGAGTTTTTAAAGGAAAAGGAATTTAAAATATGAAAACTTATTAAACTGTCGAATAAGTTGAACTAAAAATATTTTACAAATGAAAAATATTTAAACTTGTTTTCAGTTTAATAATTTTAATAATACAATTTTCTTAACACATAAAATTTTAATACCTTAGAAATGTAAATTTAAAATATATGAGAAATGAAAATTTTAAATTTATGAGAAATTATTGTTTTAACTACAATTTTAAACTAAAAACTAAAAAATTTACTAAAAATAAAACTAAAATATTGTGCAGCCAATACCAAATTTTTAAAATATATATTATATTGTAGATACATATTTTAGTATTCTTTATATTTTTCTAAATCAATTAACATCAAACTGATGTAATATGTAATATTTTTTTAATTGAATTCATATAAAATATGTCGTGAAATGGTAATGTAATAACATCAATTAACAGATTTTAAGAGTCTCTGGCAGTACTTCTTTTAAGTTATTTTATGATTATATTTGGCTTGATTTTTCCTGTTTTTTAAAGACACAAGCTTCTTTTATTGTTGAGAAGCTTTTGATAAAATAAGTACACTATATTTAAGCAGAACGTATTTCCAGAATTTTGCTCATAAAGTGCTAGTATAATGTTCAAATATGTTCAAGAGTTATAACTAAAATTTAATTTAATTTAATGCGAGTCTATCAACACTTTTCCAAAAACTGAAAGGCTAAAGTTGCTATTTTCAAAAAGTGACTACTGCGTTTTGAAATATTGGGTAGAGAGAAAATTGGTGGTTGAAAAACTATACATAATAGCTAACATTATATTTTGAGTGCCACTAATACATGTAAGTTTAAAAAAATAACACTTTTTATTTTGACTCGAAAATCAACACTCTCTAAGTTATTTTAAATCTTCTATCTTTGTAGGTTACAATGGAAAAGACTTCTTCAATAAGAATCATTCTCACAGAGCCCAGAAGCAGATGCAACGCGTAAATATATTATTAGTAAAACTAAATTCTTCCCTTTTGGATTAAGAAATTGAAGATTTTTGAAAAATAAGTTTTCTTGAATCATCATTTAAATTGAGTTCAAAATACATTTTTTAAAACTTGAAATTAAATATTGTTAGTTTTTTATTAACTTTTTTAAATTTCTCATTAAATTATTGTTAAAAAATTTTTAGTAAAAAAAATTTCATTTCTCATAAATTTTTAGTTTTCATTTTTATAATTTTCATTTCTTTGCTAGTAACGTTTTTTTTAATTATAACAATTACAATTAGAATATGTGGAAAAACTAAAAAATTTTAATTCCGTGACATAAAAAAAGAATTATATCACTAAAATTATTATATTTTGCTAACTAAAAACATATATGAAAAAAATAGACGGTTTGATATTTTAAGTTTGAATATTAAAATGATTATGCTTGAAAAAGTTTTTGAGGACTTAATTTATAACTATGAAACAGAAAGCAATTTCTCTAATAATTTAGTAGTTTTTTTTAATCCCTGGTTATTTTTAAGTTCAAGTTTTTTATTTTTTAGTCTTAATAAATAGTGCAGAGAAAAATGTATCTTAGCTACTAACAAATTCTTATTTAATGATGATTTGTATTAAGAATAACTTTAACTATCCCTAATAAATAAGTACCTTTCTGCTTTAAATGGCATCATTACGGTAAGTACATTTGAATCCTCGCTGTACTCTTTCTTTCACCCAAATAATGACAATAATTTATACAAACATTTACAAGCTTAAACAATTTGTCTACGCACCGGAATGCGTTACATATAGAACATAACAAAAAAATTACATTTCCGTTTAAATATTACAATGCACGCATAGCATAGCGAGTTAAATATGTGATTTTACCCAGCGGTTCGCAGAATTAGTTCCATAAAATTTAAATCGTTAAGCACTAAGAACTACCACTAGCTATTCTTCAACCCAGTCACAATGTTTTTAACTGGTGAATTTAACATGGGAATGTCATTGAAGGTAACCAATTGGCAACCATTCGCATTACTATTCACTAGTAGTTCGGAAGGTACTGTGAAGCTAAATATATCGGCAGAAATAATAAACTGCCACAATGTGCATAAAAATTCAGTAGTAATTTCGAATGTAATATGATACTAGACACTATCAGCATAACAAGTCACTAGTATTTTCAGTAGCACGAAAACTCTAGTATTTGAGACTAAAAAGTAAAAAAAAGAAATATTAAAAAAAAAATATTATTTATACTAAATTACTCTATTATTTGGTATTTATTAAGGTTTAACTTCCCTTTATAATTATGTTTACTTCCCTTTATAATTTATCTCCATCGACATCTTCAGCTAGGCTTGAACTTCTGAACTTGTGGTTTGTAGGCCCGCACACTAACCATTAATTTATGCACCAACTGTGCCAAGAACTTACATTAAACCACTAACGGCGAATTTCTGCATTACATGTAATTACACGCAGAGAAAAAATATAATTGTAGTGACCATAATCTAAGAGCAACATGTTATGATTATTTGATATATTATATATATATATATATATATATATATATATATATACATATATATATATATATATATATATATATATATATCTTGTCCATTAATTCCTTAATAGAAAAGATATCGCCAAAAAACCAAAGATACCTCTGAAAAGACGTATTTGTTATCGACTTTTCAAAGCCCCTATGTAAGCTACAGACTTCGTTTTTTTTGACAGAAAATTCGGACTTCTTTTTCTAAAGAAATGGACTCAATCGGTCCATTACTATCCGAAATAATATAGATCGATTACAAATTTTTTGTATCAACCAATTCAGTATATAAACAACCAAGTAATTTATTTATTTAGTGGCTGCTTTCCATATAGTTGTTGTTTTTATAGATACTGAAAAACAACAAGAATAAACTACACCATATTTGGATTTTTGAACTTTATAAAGTCCCTTTCACAGAAAATTTGGATTTTATTTTTAAAAATTTTTAACTAAATCGGTTCATCAGTATTGCTATATAAGCCGCAGACTTCGTTTTTATACAGAACAGTCGCAAATATCTTTCCCCTTTTCCGAATCTTTGAATCAATCTAAATGATCCATAAATTTTCAAAATACTATTTTTTTTTAATTAATATTTTTTTGATATGTTTTTCTAATTAATTTTATCCTAATTTGTTTAGTATTGATGTTGTTTTGTTAACTTAAAATATAACATTTTTAATATATCATCTCGACAGGGTTATACAAGATACGGCACAGCCGTATATATGTATATATATATATATATATACAATAATAATAATGAAAATAATAATATTTCATATTATTATATTCATTTTTACCACCACATATGGTTCAAATCCAAGTTTATTTATATTATATTTATATTTTTTATTGAGATTTAGACAATATGTGATCATTTAACAATCAATTTAATTATCAATAGTAACTGGTGAGCCTAAGTCCATCCTCAAAAATAATGAAATTATATATAAAAATATTGGTCGAATAGGCATAACGACGAAACCTATTCGAATTTGTTATAATCGGTTAATTATTTCACATAGCTTCCATACAAATATCCCCCGGAATATTTTCATACAATTCCCACTTTCCAAAATCACTTTAACGTACATAAATCACATATAAATATTAGTATCAGAAAATTACTTTTAATCATATACCTAATGGTGTAGGATATCATATGGTCGGGTTTAAATGGCTATAGCTTTTTTACTTGTTTTTATTTCACATTTATTGGGATCCTAATCTAAGTATTCAGAACAACTTTTTAACATTTTAAATTAAAAGCTTATTTAACATACCCGTTTTATGCTACTATTTCTAAAATATATAGTAAAATCTATTTTTCTCGTCAACATATACATATATATACCGGTGAATGCAATAGATAGTGAATAGATACACTGGTGCGTATTCCTATAAAAGCATTTAAAATTTCTGTTTTTCTTTGAGGTATATTTGTTTCTCTTAACCAAAAACAGTGTTGTGTTGTTACAGTAACTCTCAATTTAACGATACTTTTTTTGTGTAAGAAATATTTGTTTCTGGCTTTTGTTATTTATTTTTTTTTCTAATTTAGCAATCAGAACTGGTGATTCTTTCAGTGGAATACTCCTATAAACGCAGTGGAGAAAAATTTTTCTAAAAAGTTATTGCAAAAAGAAAAAAAATTAAAAAAGGTTTTAGTTTTTTGCTCCACTTAAGGTAAGTTTTTGATGACATCATCTCTGTTTACTGGAAATTTTTTGTTTTAATTGGGAAATTTTCTCAGCTTAAAGGATGCCCAAAGGAACTTTTCTTACAGACCACTAAAAAATTTGAATTCAATTATCTCGTGATCAGGATTATTTTAAAATAGAAATTGGATATAAAATTAACCGTTCGGAAGGAGTTAAGAAAGGGTAGAAATACGGAGTGCGGAAACCAAGAAAAAAGGTAATCAAAAATTAAAAAAAGACAAATTAATAAAACAAAAGAAGAAACCACCAGTAATAAATTAAATGCTACACAAATAGAAAACGACAGGTGGTAACATAAAATGGAAGAAATGAAAGTGTAAGCCAATGTTAAAACAGCTACATAAGGAAGATCGCTTAAAATTTGCGCGCTAAACATGAAATGGGCAGATGAGTGGAATAAAGTAACCTTTTCTGATAAAAAGTAATTCAATTTAGACGGTCATTTGAGTTCGTACGAAAGTCCTATGTCGAAGCGCAAAGGCAGTGTTATGTTTTGGGCAGCCTTTTCTACTGCAGGAAAATCAAAAATATATTTTGTTCCAACTAAAATGAAAAGTGCAATTTAAAATGAAATATTGGAAGATGCTCTTCTCTCATTTATGGATGAAGATTGCATAGTCCAGCAGGATAGCACTGCAATCAATGTCTCGAACCAATTTAAATCGTGGTTTAATGAACATAGCATTACATATTACATATTTCGCAGACCGGATTTAAATCCGATGGAGAATCTGTGGAGATACATGTCCCGTAAATTTTTCGCAATAAATGTACAGAATGAAACCATAATTACAATAATGGAGTTAAAAGTAAAAATTAAGCAAGCCTTGAAAGAAATTGGCAGTGATTTTCTTCAAAAATTAGTCGAATCAATGCCAGCCGAATTTGAAGTTATCCAAAACTTAGGTTCATCAGCAGATTATTAATAAAGGTAAACTTGTTCATTAGTTTAAGTGCGTATATAGGAAAATGCCATAAAAATGGCATTAAACTACTAAAATTACAATGAAAAAAATTAATGCACATTTTAAGTTTTTTGTTATTATTTTTCAATTGAAATCAATAAATAATTAAAAAAATTAATTTGTAGAACTTTAGTTATTCTTTAGCCCTATTTTTGGTAAAATAGAATAAAAAAATAGATATGCGTTTATAAGGATATGCACCAGTGTATATTTAAATAATTTTAAGAATATAATAAAAACAAGCTATCTTCCTTAACTATCCCTGTTCGAATATATTACATTAATAATAACAAAAATGTTTTAAATAAAATTAAAAAGTACTTTTTTAGCCTGTGGCAGGCCACTTATTGCATTATATTTTAATAGTAAAATCACTAAATTAACAGTTGTGATGATTTCACATAAACATACATATTTATGTATATTTCTGAAGTCTATTGGACACTAATTGCATTAAAGTTCAATAGTGTATTCACTAAAATAGTAGTTGTAGCGAATTCGTATATAATCAAGGGAATTTCTAGAAAAAAATTAATATTTTTTTCTTTGCCAATTGGCTAATAACTGCATTACATTTCATTAGTAAGTTCAATAAGTCAATAGTTATGAAGAATTCGCATACATTAATGTGATTTTCTGAAGACGAAGGACCACCAATTGTATTACATTTTAATAGTGTAATCGCTAATGTAATAGTTGTAACGAATTCGTATATATTCAAGGAATTTCTGAAGGCAAATTTAATATTTCTTTTTTGCCAATGGGTCACTAACTGCATTACATTTCAATAGTGAATTCACTATATTAACAGTCGTAACGAATTCGCATATATTCAAGTAAATTTCTAAAGTCTATTGGTCACTTATTACATTAAATTTCAATAGTGCATTCACTAATTTATTAGCTGTAACGAATTCATATATAATCAAGGGAATTTTTAGAGACAAATTTAATACTTTTTTGCCGATTGGCCTCTAGCTGCATTACATTTAAATAGTTAATTCACTAAATTAATAGTTGTAACGAATTCTCATATATTAAAGTTAATGTCTAAAGGCGAAGAGCCACCAATTGCATTACGTTTGAACAGTTTAATCACGAAAAGAAATGGTAGTAACAAATTCATATATAACACAAGAGCGAATTTCTGAATTGATACTTTTAAAATTCTCAACGACAATTCTATGCATTACATGTAAGCATAGAAGTAGCAGTTTCATTTATGAAATTATATTTTGTAATTAAAAAATATAACATTCTTTATTTCCTATTTCACCAGCGAAATGTAGTGCAGAAGGTGATTTCTTAACAACCACGTGCACTACCAAAAGTAATTAATGAATCGTCTTAGTAGTTATATATCTACTACTAAAGGAAAAATTAGCACCTTTATAACCGCTGGGTCTTTACATTTATTTACACACACAAAAGTATTTCATTAATGTAAGACTTGTATAGTAAATATGTTATATATGTATATGTGTAACCCCTTTTTTATAAATACTATTTTATTCAGCAAATTACAACTGATTGTATATAAAATTACTTTTTCTCCATTATTTCATATTTTATTTCCTTTATATGTATAAAAGGTATTGTATTTCACTTACATATGCAAGTGCAGATGTAATTGTAAAGAATTATATTAAAAAAAAATAATGTGCGTGCATATTTATACGGATATGTGTGTGCATATGCTAAGGAAATTAATTCTACTTACCTAGTAAGAGAATGAGATTTAGAGAATCTCTATAAACAAAAAAATATTGTAGAAAACCAGTGTTAATATAAGCAAATTGTTTGAGGTGAAATGTATTTAACTGCATTTAGTTTTTGAGGCCCTTAGAGAGCAGCAGTAGAGATGATTAGACGCTATGTTGCTAAAGCAACTTACGTTAAGGTTGAGGTTGCAGCAAAAACCAAAGAATATAATAGCAATCCCTAGTTGGGGATTGTAGAGTAATTTGGAAAAGGGGCTAATAGAAAATAGAGCAAAATAGAAGGGATTTGTTTTAATTGAAATTAAAGCTGCCAAACTGCTGTAATTTTTATTGTAACAAAACTTCATAATAGGGAAGTATGCCTCTAATATATTATTTATACTTACACGTAATAATTTCCTATTAGGCTTTTGATTTTTCACTCTAAAACTGCAATCCTTTTGCTGTAGTTAAGTGTTGAATTAACGTGCAGTTTATTTTCATATAAAACCACAAGATCCATTACAGGATATTCTTACAAATATACTGCTGTATATATACATGTGTGTGTGTGCATAGGCGAATTTGTTTGTATACATGTACAAACAAGAGTCGAAACATATGCACAACAACACTTATATGGCAAATAAACTTATAAACACAAATATACACGAATATACTCACACATATGGCAAAAGTAGCAGTATTCGTTTATCATAACACTCACATACACATATGAGTACAAATACAATCACACTTTAACAAAATGAAACTATTCCTATAAATACACGTTTGTAGGTAAGAAGGCAAACTGAAAAGTTTATTTCAATTATTCGATATTGAAATCTTAGTTTTTTTTTTCATTTTTCTCTTCGAAAACATATTTGCAAGAGCACAATATACACTGGGGCACAGGGTTGTCAGATTTTTTTGAGCCTCTGTCGCCAAGTTCTTAATCAGAAATCGCTAGAAATCGCTAGAAATCGCCAAATTAAAATTTTAGTTGGGTTTTTAAAGAAATACTAAAAATTAACTAAAACATTAAGTGTCATAAAATTTTTAATATTTTGTATTATTTGTAAATGTAAATTCCGCTTTAACAAAGCAAACGATAATTGCAATAGCTAATAATACGTAACACTGTGCTAGTTATATAGTAAAGCTAATTCGTGTGCTCTGAATGCAATGGTGACGTTTTTCGAAGTAAGCGCTCGTATTCGCGATATTTGGGTTTAAACTTAATTAGGAAAGTAGCGAATTAATTGAAAATTATTAATCAAACAACAAATCGAGTGAATAAGTACTCCAATTATAAATGAAATCAGTTTTAGTCCAATTTTAAATGGCTTTTATATTTTTGTTTGGAAAGTTGCTCATTGGTACCACTGACTAGCTTGCTTATAGAATTATAGTAATATTTTTTGCCAGTTTAAAGCTTTGTTTATTAGCGTTTAAAATACATTTGATAATAAGAATTCATTATTATATACTTCAATGGAATTTTAATTGTTTATATTATTTAAATTCAATAGTTAAGCCCCTTATTCACAGACCAATTTTAAATTTAAAATACATTTTACAGACAAACTTTTATATGAAAAATTGTATTTAAAATGCATTTTAAATTTAAAAGTTGTTTGTGAATACGAGGTAAACTATTAAATTTAAACTAACAAATTTAATTTTCATAAACTCTTTCTTAGACTTTCGAAATGAAATATCTCAAAAACGAGCGCTTTCAAAAATGTTTAATAAAACTAAATTCAGCATCGTCAATTTAGTTTAATGCAATGGGTGCCAACATTGTTAAAAAAAATAGTCTCATTTTTGAGCTTAGTGTCATTGAATTAAAAATAAAAAACAAATACATCTTAAAATACACTTTTCTGATATATAGCCCTTTTTTAGATCATCAACTTTTAAAATTTATTGGACTTTACTATATTTTTTAAAAGAATAATTCTAAGATTATATAAAAACGTTGGTCCTATTAAACTTATAAATTATTTCAAAGAATTAATTTATTCATGAACGTTTATTGTGACAGAAATCATTAATATCCTTAATATATTTGAAAGATTATGGAAAACAAATTATCAAACATTTAATACATAAGTATTGCAAAATATATTTTTTTGGAGATAAAATTTTCTAAACTAATTTGATGCTATTTACAAATTAAGGCTCTTCATTTTGCTAGATAATCAGATACTAAAAATAGTCGATTTCTAGTAAGAAAATTTTATAGCTTTTCTTCAAAATTGCCTATTTAATAAAATTTTAAAAATTAGCCAAATAAATCGCTACCATGTCATACATCGCCAAAAAATTCGCCATGTCGCCAAACTGAAAATTCCGTCGCCAAAATCAATTAAAAATCGCCACACCTGACAGCCCTGCTGGTGCATATTCTTATTTAGTTTTCTTTGAGGCATATTCGTTTCTCTTAATCAAAAACCATGATGAAAAGGTACTTTTTATGTAAGAAATATTTATTTCTTGCTTTTGTTGTTTTCTTTAATTTAGCAATAAGAACATATTTGTGATCATTTCAGTTAAATATTCCTATAAACGTAGTCGAAAAACATTTGTCTAAAAAGTTATTGCAATATATATAAAGGGTGATTCAAGTAGAGATACTTTTTTCAATAGTCTTTTTTGACAAATCACGTGTAAGTCATGTCACGCTTTCATATTATTTTTGTTTAGTATTGCATGGCATTTCATAATGAATTTTATTACGAAATTTCACGTTCTGTGAGGAATGTGTTTCGTGCACTTCGCTTAACTTATGGGTAACATAATCCGCCTACTGAGCGTACTATTCGCAACATCACCTATTTTAAGACCCAGAGTTCATTGTTGGATAATATTCGACCGAATAGACCACGTCCAGCACGCTGTGAAGAAAATATAGCGGCCGTAGCTGAGAGTGTACACGAAGACCATGGAGAGTCGATTCGGCGCCGTTCGCAGCAACTCGGACTGACGTTCGAGGCAAATTTTGTTCAGTGATGAGGCCCATTTCTGCCGCATTTGGGATGAAGAGCAACCTGAAGAGATTCAAGAACTGCCACTTCATCCAGAAAAAACAATAATTTGGTGTGGTTTGTGGGCCGGTGGAATCATCGGTCCATATTTATTTAAAAATGATGCCAGTGTGAACGTAACCGTGATATCCGTTCCAACAAAGTAGACTCCCGCCGCTTTGCCTACTTTCATCTTCGAGCCATCTGTGAAGATAACACAACCTCCATGGAGCTTCTCCTCTCCAACCGAGAGGTCCCTACTAGAGATTTCAATAACGGGAGTAGTTCCGAAGTCAATTATAGTCCCGACATAATCCGTTTGGGCAACCATGGATAATTTACGACCATAAAATTCGACTTCGTCAAGTATCAAGTCTATAATGTCTCCTATTAATCCTAATTCCTTCAGTCTAAATATGCTCCTTATAGCCATTCCTATCACGAACTCCTCAATTGGAAGAAGGTGGAGAATGATGTACAGTGCTGCCTGAGGCGTACTTCTCATGGCACCTGTAATGCCAATTGAAGCACAACTTTAGATAAAAGGTTCCAATAAGTTCCTTTCCTTTATGCCTGCTACCAGATCGAACATCCATAAGAATATATCCGGTATGAGTATATCTAATATACAGCTATCGGCTTGAGATCCCAGTTCTTCCAGTTCTAATCTCCTTCCTAGCCCTTTCCTGAGTATTTTTCCTCCAAAACAATTTGCTGTCCAAGTAAATACCTAGATACTTGGCTTCCCTTGACAATCTGAATTCAATCCCATTCAATACTGATAGAGCAAATGCTCCTGGTAAACAGAATTGGTTCTGTCTTTTCAGGGTTGTACATGGATGCCAGTTCCAATGATACCAAGTTTGTTGAATTAGAAGATGATCAGTGCTGGATAGAAATTTTTTGGAACGTTCATCAAATAACATAATAAAAATATGATAGAGTAAAACTTCTAACAGGAGCTTTTTGATTGGCAAGTTAGCTATCCAAATTAAATTTAGGATGTCAAAAAACTAACCAACCAAATGCTAGAGAAGATAAAAAATGTCGTAACAAGTAAAAAAATTCTTATTTATATTATAAAAGAATATTTATAAAATTTTCTGTAAAAAATAAGAAGTTTGCAGGATTTAAACCCCTGTAACTTTTAAACCATTAATTATATTAATTTAGTTTTTTCGGTACTAAATAAGGAATCTTGAAGGTGATTCGCGTTCGTGGATTTTAAACGCTGCACTATTGATTTTTGTTATTTCAGTGTGTTTTTAATATGCCAAGAAAAAAAAATCCGAAAAAAACTTTTAGTCGAATTTTAAAAATTTTGTGTTTTCTGAATATAATGAATTTAAAATTGCATATATTCTAGAGTCTCAGTTCTGAATGTATGAATTATATTATTTGAATTAATATTACTCATACATATATAAAACCTTTGACATACATTTTAGAAACTAGCAACGAGTTAGTAAACGTGGGCTTTTCAGCTTGTCCACGCTTGATTTCATATCAGAACACATAGGCTCACATACATACATACATTCATACATACATACATACATACATACATACATGTATACTTACATACAAATTTACAGTCAAGCAAACATAGTTAAAGTTTTCCTTATTTTTGTGCTGTTGGGTTTTTTGTTTTTCCTTTTTGCAAATATCAATCTATCGATACCATTGTGACCGCATTCTGAGTCGTACACATACAAATTGTTGTTAAAGGATATTGCGGTTTAAACCAATCGAGCAAAACTAAACTTGATTATTTTGTGTGGTCATACATGCAAAACTCGCACACACACATACATATGATTAAATGTTTTTTTCAGGTATGTGTATTGAAATATCCTCAAATGTTTATTTATATGCATTACTTTAAAATATAAGTAAGAATATTGCATTTGATATTTATTCATAGGCTTAACTAAAAGTACGTTAAAGTATTTTTGATGACTTCAATAGGGATATAAAAGTTACAACTAATTTGCTCTTTTTTTCGAAATTTAGTATTTAGAAGTTAAAATAATTTATTTTTAAAAATAGCAAAAAATATATTCAACTAAGGTAATTTTACTTTAAAATATTAAATTCTATAGCCTAGATTTTTATAATACTTTTAAATGTGTACCTTTCTTTAAAGTTAAGGTCTATAGCAGGGGTTCTCACAAACCACAGCATCACGAACCGCTTGAGTTATAACAATTCAAGAATGAGTCACCACAAATTTCATGAAATAAGTAAATACCTAGGCAAAATTTTGCAACCTGATTGATAATGTTTAGTATCAAATTTGTGTTTCAAACAGTGTTCAAACATATATTAAAGTTTAAATATCAAGTTTGAATTTTAATTGTAGTTTATTTTACAAAGATCATTAAATAAATCAAACTTTTTTATTTTTATATCAAATTTTAATCTCAAATTGTTCAGAAATAAATTACTTTTCTTTTTGAAATGCTCATTATTTATTCTCAAACTTATAACATTTTCCATTAACATTTTCATATTATGAATCTGTTTTATCATATCTTTACCTCATGTTATAATATAGTTATCCAATCTTATCATATTATTATTATTATTATTTCATTTGGTCATATTATTATTCCATCTTATCATGTATTAATAAAAATTATTTTTATATTTATAAAATTTTTATTGAGAAATTTTATATATATATATATATATATATATATATATATATATAATATTTACATAATAATAGTTATATTTATTTGTACCACCATATGAGGTTCAAATGCAAGTTTCTTATATTGTATAAAAATGTAAACCTAATTCGAAAGTTGCATACAATAAATTATCCAATTCATTGAAATTTCTACTAAATTTACGTCTTTAAATCTTCGCGGCACACATTGAGGTAAAAAAGTTCGAAAATAGCACTTAATACGGGGAAAATTTATATCAATACTTTGACATATACAATTCGTTAAAAAAAAGGCATTTTTGGAATTTTGAGATTTTTTTTGAGAGTATTCTGATGTACGTCCTTCCACTCTACTATTTGTTATGTTTTACAAAATTTCAAATTTAAAATCGTTTATTTATGAATTCAATAAATATATCGACTTCAAATTTTCTTTATTTGTACCATAATTTTGTTCTTTAACTAAGTGCAAAAAATATATAACAAAAAACTTATAAAATCGTAAATTTAGGGCTATATGTGAAAAAAAACTTGACGAAGATAGCAATGCTCCTCTGCAGCGCCCGTGTGAAACTTTGTATAAAGCCAATCAGCCGATTAGAAGTTACAGAATTATTCCTAAAAATTTTCGATTCTGTCCTATCTTATAATATTTGATAAAGCACTGAAGAAAAAAGTTTGCACTTAAGACATTTTTTTATTTTTGAGAGCAACTGGAGATTTTTCACAAAAAAAGTTAATTTCTAAAATCGGGTTACAGACTTGCATAATATTTTTCCAATAATATATCAGATCAAACAACCTGTAACATTTTAAGTTCCATTCCATCAAATTTAAAAAAAAAATCAAAAAATTAAAAAAAAATAAATATTTGGAAATAACTAAATTTTTAAATACTTAAAGAAAAATACACAAAAGTAACTGAATTTATAGTTTAATTTTAAAATTTTGCTTTACGAAACTTTTTATTTAAAAAAAAGTAGACTTAAAATTGATGAACTTTACTTTACAAATTTAAATTGAACAGCTCAATGCAAAGACACAACGCAACCTAAACCAACGCTTTTTAACACCACTGGTACGTCATTTTGTCTAATTTTATTCGGTACCCAATTTTGTTACGAAAATTATATTTTCAAAATTCACACATTTTACACCAACGTGCGACCCCCCAAGATGTTTGTACCGAACACTTGTGGGTCGCGGACCCCCACTTGAGAACCATTGGCCTAAAGAGTACCATTTAGGTAATTTCTTTAGTACAATTAATTTTTATATTTCCCTTTTGCCATTTCTCTGTGCACTTCAATTTGTTTAAACCTGAACATATGCTTTCTTTAATATTGACTGCTCATATTCCTTTCTCTTTCCTTTATTTCTATGTATGTTTTTAAATCGCCTTAAAGTAGGCAATCAAATATAGAAAAAACGAGGTGTTTTTCTTTAACAAAAATTTACATAAATTACAAAAGGAGCCAACAAAATAAAATTTTTATTTTTTTATTTTCTTTCCTTTTTTTATTTACTTATTTTCTTTATAAAACCTTTTCTATTGAAGTAGGCAGGAAATATTTGTTGACTACTACTTTTACATTTGATTTTCTAATCATTTAATCTTAATTGCGTATTTTATAAAGGAGTTAATCTTATACCTTATAATTTAAATCTCAATCATTTTATTGCTGTTGTGACCCCAATGATTTCTTGCATAATTAAAATGGGTCCCTTTTCTTTTTCTGTTGCTTACAAATTATGTTGAAATACTTAAATATTCTAATTATAGATTTAAATCAATTTATATAAATCCATCACATAATCAATTATTAAAAAGGAAATTAGAGATAAGGTTAATAAATAAAATTTTGGGATTTTTTCTTTTTTTAATTAAATGCATTTAAGAAGAAATATAATAAGATTTTTAGGTTTAATTTTACTAAACTAAAAACTTTGAATTTTAGTTCTTTTTTTTCTTTTTTTTTTATACTAAAGCAACTGACCGCTTTTTTCTTATAACACATTTAAGACAACATTTACATATGAAAGCGTAAATGTATGGCGAATTACATTATACCTGAATTCAAAGTGACTGGTCTTAGAGTAAAACCAACATATACACATTTAAGAACATAATAAAGTAAATTCATTCTTCTACTAAAATAAATGTTCTTTTATAATAAAAATTTCAAGTTCTGAGAAATCTTACCAAAAATTCTTTAAATAAAAATTTAGTTTTATTTACAATTTGTGACTTGAAATTTCCCGTTGAAAACTAGCTCGTTGTTAAAATTTTTAGAATTTCTAATAAGAGCCTTTAATACATGAACTAAACGAACTTAATTTTTACTGAAGACATTTGACCAGGTTAAATTTGGAACCATAAAAACATATCACAATTCAATTTTTATATGAAAAAATCATGAAATTTTTAGACTTAAATAACTTCGTAAACAACTGTTTAATTGAGAAAATAACGTTCCTTTGTGATCACTCATATTTTTGACCAAAATTCCATTTCTTTATATGAAAATTTCAAAAAAGATCTTTAAACCCTCGTAACTTCTTAAATAAGCCTTCAATTGAGAAAATAGCGTTCATTTCTGATCACTCATATTTTTGACCAAAAATCCATTTTTTGATATGAAAATTTAAAAAAAATCTTCAAACCCTCGCAACTTCGTAAATAAGCGTTTAATTGAGAAAATAACGTTCATTTGTTATCACTCATATTTTTGACCAAAAAAACCAATTTTTTATATCAAAATTTCAAAAAAATTTTGAAGCCTCGTAACTTTGTCCTGAAAATTAAAGAAATATTTAATTATCTACTTGATTTTTGTTAGGAATTTCTAAAAGATAATTTCTTTTTGTACTTAGAAACATTTAAACCTTTTTGTCTTTTCTAAAGTTCAACTTAGTCGTTTTTGTATGACGCTCCTAGAAACACTGATAATGAGATAGCTTTGCAAATTCTTGAGGGCTCAATTTCTGAAAAAAATTGGGTCTAAGCATTCATAAGTTTTTTAACAATATTTTAGTCACAACTTATTTATTCAACAAAATTTAAAAATAATTTAATCCCCTACAAATAAATTTAAAAATTTGCACTTTAAATTGCTCAAAAATATTTTAGCTACCTAGTAATTACTTTAGTTATTAAATTATATAATTTTTGATTACTTAAATTAAGTAATTGCATAACTTCTTCCATTTGTGTCCCTTTGCATATCTCCAATTTCTCTTTAAATATTCATTTAACTTTAAATTATATTCAATTTCTCATTATATTGTATCATTTCTTCATTCTGTTTATTTATTTAATTAAATTAATATAATAAAGCAACATAAAGTACATGCACTCAGAGAAAAATATGATTGCCGGAACCATAAACGAAGAGCAACATATTATGACTGAACTATATGGTCATAAATAATAATAAATATGAACATTATGATCATAAAATAATCTAAATTTTAATTTTGTAATCCGAGTTTTTGCATTTTGCATTTAAATATTCTACAATGTTGTGATCCAATTTTATAAAATTATGCTCCCACTTTCTCATATTATGATTCATTTTCATCGTATTATTTACCATAAAAAAATGTATAACATGTTAAAAATTACTTAGAACATATTACATATTAATCTTAGTGTGATCAGTCATTAATTATTATATATTTTATTCTATTATTATTCTATTATTCTATTATTAACTAATAGTAGTTAATCAATATTTTATACTGCTTGAATCACACCAAATATAACAAAACCTTGTCTACTTATATTTATTTATGTATAAACTAAATGAAGATTATAATGAGGTTGGAAGACAAACATTAAAAACAAAACATATTCAAAAACAATCAACCTATATGTTTTTCAACCATATTTTTAAAAAGCATATGTATTATGATTATTTGTAACATTCTATTGTTATGGGAATAATAATATTAATTTGGTTTAAAAACAAGATATGTTTAAGAACAAGGAAAAGAATATTAAATGGTTTTAGAAATAATGATTTTTTACATATATATATATTAATAAAATTTTATTTCTGAATGATAAAACTGAAACAAAAACATTCTTATCATGAACACAGTATTATTAAAATTAATGAAAATTAACAATGAGAACATAATATTGTTGTAGTGACAATGCCGTAACCATGTTTTTCTCTGTGTGTGTTAATCTTTTATATTGAGTATTAGAAAATAGAAGAGAAATATATAGAAAATGTATTATTGAAGTTGTGGTATTAATAAATTTTGTGGTTATGTTAGTTGTCTGTGTATGTGTAAATAAATAAGGTCAAATAAGAGAAATTAGTTTGGTAGGGCAGAGACGAATAGAGGAAATGCTACGTATAATAAGCTACATATCTTTCGGGGAACATTAACCCTCTACTGCATGCATTATGATCCAGCTACAAATTAATTTTTTTTTTTCTTAATTATTTTTTTAAATAGCATAATTAAAATATGCAGACAAATTTTTTTCAGAAAAGCAGATCAGTTTTCTGAAAAAAATTCGAAAGATAATTTTACATTATCTATTTCTACAACTTTTTCGATAAAATTCCCAACACCTTTTTTCTTCCTTTCTTTTGGAGTATCAATATTAGGGACTCTATTGAATCTGACTGTTCCTAATGTATGTAGATTCGTTTTGGCAAGATGAACTTGAAGTTTAGGACTGTTGAACCAGTTGTCAAAAAATACCTTATGATTTTTATGTCTAGGGACTGTAGCAGTAAGCCGTGAAACAACATTTCCGCTTACAACAAGATCTGGAACACCAGCTGAAACTGTGTTGCTTTGCTCTCCTCCAAATAGGTCAAAGTCGTAGCTAAAACCTGATATGCCGCTAAGAACGAGATTTTTTTAGCCCCATTTATGTGGTCTTTTGGGATTATATTGTTTAAGTTCATGGCGACATTTTGTGGGGATGATTTGCTCATCCACTGCAAGAAATTCCTCTCTTGGGACTAGAAGTAGTTGATCTCTAATCTTGTTCAAAAAGGGCCTTATTTTGAAAAGCTTGACATGTCCAGGCAAACCATGTTGGACAAATTAGTGATTATTCGCAAAATGAAGAAAGCGTTTTATCTCTTCCCATATGTTACAGGTCATGATATTAAAAACGAAGGGCTGAACAAGTTCTGAATTCCAATAACGTCTAGCAGAAGGCAACTTCAATAATGACATGAACAGACATATACCAAAGAATTGTTCCAATTCGGCTCGCGTAATATTGGCTGGCTTGCTGATATTGTCTTGTAAGAATTTTCTGTTGGATTCTTCCACAATCATGTCAAGTAATTCATTGGGGAAAAGGAACCGAAAAAAATCTGACCAATGGTTCATAATCTCCAGAATCAAATTCGTTACTTACATCCGTTTCAAGTATCATCAGTGAATCCTGGAATCGAATAAGAACGTTTTGTTGTCACCGCTGATTCCATGGAAAGACTACCTATTGTGAAAGAATGTTTATCAGTAAATGCATGAGAAGCCAAATATGGCACGACAAAGTTGGATGAATTTTTCTGTGAAAGCATGAGAAGCCATATTTGGCTGTTCTAAAAAATGCGTGATTTTACGAGTTCTACATGCACAATTGAAAAGTATTCACATAAATACTATTCACAAAGATATATATTTTATAAAAAAATTATATAAGCATACCAACTTACTTTTAATTTAAAAAATATATGTTTTATTTTATATATTTTCACAGTACGAAGTGACCACGCGTACTTATAAAGAAGACTGATGTTATCTATGCACCTATGTAAAGAACAGAGAAAACAACATTCGTCTCATAATCACAAAAGCCTACTTATGTATTTCAAAAAATTTTATTTTTCGAAACTGTTAATTTTTTTGAGAATGTGCATTTGAAATTGAAAAGCCATATATGGCTGCATATGCAGTAGAGGGTTAAATACTATATAAGCAGAAAAGGGGAGAAAATTTAGGCTTATTTGCCACCAATCCCATTAAATTAATTAATGAATTAAGGTCTGTATGTATGATAGAGAAATCATAATATTTTCTTACTTAAAGTAGCGTATCTGCCTTCATTTAATATCATAGTACATATAAAATTTAGTAGGTGTTTTCATATATTAGTATTAAATTGGACATCAATGTGTCAATTAACACAAATACTAATGTATACTATAAACCAACAACTATCCGAAATATACTGAAGTAAAACATATGTATGTATAAGATACATACACGAAGATAAAACAACAAATACAATGTGGTCTTTAATAACAATAACAATAATACACACATACTAAATAACAATGTAATAGTGTACATATGTATGTGTAAATTATATGTATAAAATATTACTTGCATAATGTCATAAATAAAATTAAACAAAACTACAGATTAATTTGTATCCAACAATTTAGTTATAACAGAATTGTAAATGTCAAAAATGTGTATGAGTTATTGATAAACTTAAGCTAACACTAATGGAATAATAAATAATATAAAATATTTATGGGAATATCATAATATAATAGTCTATGTGTATATATATATATATATGTAGTAAGAAAGTAAAAGTTATTAAGTGTTTTGAATAAAAGTCAAAAGTATACGATTACATGTAGAAATTAAGCTCATTAAAGATTTAAAAGGTTTTTTTTTTTGTAAAAGAAATGTTATATTAAATGAATTGCATTAGAAATAAACCTGCTAATTGTATATCAATAATATAAATATATAAAGGTTATTAAATTATATCTAAATGAACTTATCTATTCATTTTTACATTTTAAATAACTGGTTTAAAACAAATTAAATAAAAACGATTTTCTCAAATAATATTTAATTAATATTAATCATACGTACTGTTTGCCAAAATGAAACAAATTGGGATGGAAGTCAAAGAAAACTGACAATCCTCCCAGTCAGTTTTCTTTGACTTCCATCGCAAAACGATTTACAAAAAAAATCAACAAAATAAAATATTATGTACAAGTTTTATTTATAACAAAAAGTTTTCATCTATTAAAAAAAAAACAAATTTGTATGTTTTTTTATTAATAGTAATTTAAATTTTAACAATATTTCAAATTTTCACAATAATATTTATATTTTTTATCAATAATATTTAAATTAATAATATTTAAACTCAATAATATTCAAGTTCTAAATTTAACACCCGCTGAGCCTTTGGCTTGACAGCAGGATAATAAATCTATATAATATATTATTCAAATATGTAGGTTCACTGCGAATTTATGAAAAAGTTTTTATGAGTTTTTTTTTTCCTTTTGTTCTCATTTTTTGTGTTAATAATGTTCTTGTTTAGTGTTGTTGGTAGAGTGACGGTCAGCGTATTCCTTCCATATTCATTAGAGAAACGTTCGATTTTAAATCTTCTTAGCGCCGGCGTCGCGCGTTGTACGCATTATCTATTTCATGCAAAAAGTTATTGTTGAAGAAGACGATTGCCAGTGTAGTGAAGAATATGCTTTTTATGTTTAGTATTTTTAACTCCTTTGCGTTTTTATTTGAGTTAATAGTTTTTAGATATTTTGCTCTGTTGTTGTTTGTGTGTATGTTGTTTACTGTATTTTCCGATATTGTGTTGACGAAGAGGTGTGTACTGTAGATCCTATTGCTGGAGTTTTTAACAGCAGAATTGTTTGTTGAGTTAGAAATGGTATTGTTAGCATTGGTGTGTGTGTTGTTTAATGTATTTTCTAATGTCGATTGGGGTGGGTGTGTTGCGTATTCTGTTTTTGGAATTGTTGACAGTTGTTGTACGTTACATTATTTTGAAGTGTATTGCTAAAAGTGTGTTATTGATGTTTGTACCATCTATGTTTAAAACGTTTGTGTTATAAAAAACTGATGTTGTTTATATTGTTTCGGTAATTTTTGAGTGAATTAGACGACATGATAACATTTGTTGGGTTGTGTGCACTTACACGGTGATTCTTCCAAAGTAATTTTAAAATTTGGTTTTTTGACTTTTCGAGGGTTTTGTAATATGTGGCACTTCTCCATGCAGTAATCCCATAGTAAACCTGCCTAAGTATACTATACAGTGCGTGGTTGCTTAAGTGATACAATACGAAAACTGATTTAAGGAGTTTTCTTCTTACATTTTCAATGTGTTTCTTCCAAGTTCATTTTTGTGGTACAAGTTTCATTATGGTTTTTGGAATTTAAAACTTCTTAATGCAGACATTTGGCGCTAGCAATAATAACTTAGTTGGAGAGGCGGTCAGATATCGCGCCTTGATATGCATTAGCTTTAACTTCAAAGCATTAATAATCAAACCATTATCATGACACGATTTAGTTGCGATATTCAATTTTTGTTTCATTATTTGTGTGGCAGTGTTAACGTTTTTGTTGGCGACAATAATTGCTGTATAGTCTGCATATGCGAAAGTTGTGCTTACTGTTAAATTACTGATCATTTCATTGGCTTATATAATGTATAGAATTGGGCCTATCTTTGATCCCTGTGGTAACCCATATTGAGATGAAATTATTATTAATTTTTACTTGATATGTCCTTAGTTCGATATAGCTTTTGAACCAGTTCAATGTTTGGCCTCTAATGTGGCTTCTATATAGAATTTTTATTAATTTTGTATGTGACAGCGTGTCGAATACTTTGCTATATATATATATATATATATATATATATATACATAAAATATATCACATAGATTAAACGTAACTAATCAAAAAGAATTTTTTTTACTTTTGGTAAATTTTTTCACAAATTAGAGATCAACATAATTTTTATTTTTGTTATTAATTGCAACAAACATCTATGAGATCATATACTTCCATTCATCTGCATCATTTGTACTCTTTTGATGCTTATACTTATGTTTTTAGCATATTTTCTGCTGACTGAAATGAATTGTAGCAAATATTATTTACATTCATATAGCTTATTCTTCGCAGTAAAACCTCTAAAATTTCATATTATATTATATATTAGACAAACCAGTTTTGGTACAGTTCATAATTGAAAATACCCTTTCAAAGGAAGTATTTCTAGTAGGCAAAATTAACAGATTAAGATTTCTTTGAAATTGAACGTTCCTGCTGCATCTTAGTAATAATAAACATTGGGCCAAAAACCTAATAAATTTGTTGAAATTTTATCTTTAAAATACTCCTTCCAATTAATATAAGCTAGTTTTGATAGTTGATGTTCATATTCACCCATTGAAGCTCCTCGATTTGAAAATCTCTAATTGTAGAAAATTTTGCCTGGGTTAATGGATTTCTTCATTTAAATATTGATAGTTCTCCAATACCTTTAAATATTTTTATATTTTCCAGTAATCGATTTTACATTACTTTTAAAAGTTACTTTTTACTTTTAAAAGTAATTTTCTTTTAAGATAAGAATTTCGTCCAAGTCCATTTTAATATTTTTAAGTTCTGTTTCAAATTCAATACCAAAATCTATTTCTTCCATTGTGAGAAAAGAATCAGGTAAATCAATAGTTGTCTTTATATTTCCCAATTATTTAAAATCGATGGTTTAAAAATTTTTGATTAAAAAATAAGTGGAAAATATTTGTTCATGTATAGTTCCTGCATCCATGTGATCTGATTGAAATTCATAATTTAAGGAATTCACTTTATAAACAATTGGGTAAATAAAAATTATGAATGTTTTGAGCACTTTTGTCATTTTCAGCACATGATATTAAAGAAAAGTGGTACTTTAGCTCTACTCACTGCTCCAAAATTCTTTTAACGGCAGCTCCATGTGATAACCAATGAGTCCCAGAAACTTGAACAAGTTTTTTTTTTAAATTATTGGAATCAAATCCTGTATTAAATCATAATCTCGTTTGTACAGTAAAGTGCGGAGCGAACTATCGCTAAAGTACATTTCGTTTTATGCAACCTTAACTTTTCATAGGCGATATCTTTTGAAACACAGCTTTGTAATAAAGTTGATAAATGATCAATTGATACAATTAAACAGTGTTTGCAATGAAAAGTACGACTGTAATATCAACAGTTTTTGATGCATTTGATCGTTGTTGAATTGCCAAAAAAATATATAAAATATTAAATTTATTTTCATTTGACGTTATCTTAGCAACTTACCGAATTTTTGAATTTTATTTTGTTTAAATAAAACTGACATATTTGCAATATGTTTTTTACATTCAGAATGTTTTTTAACTGCCTGTTTTTATAACACGAGCGCAAAAACGATTCGTCTAACTTACATTTAAAACAAAAACAAAATTTGAAATTTTATGGGACCTAAAACTGATTTTGAAACAAAATTAACATAATGTGTTTTGTTCATTGCATGTTTTTTAGTATTGTATAGGGGCTTCTGAAATTGATTTCAGCAAACCTTAAAATAAATTATAATTTAATATTTTTTTGGGTAAGCAAATTTAACAAATTACCTTTTGCCCAACTCTCGTTTTCCCATTCTTTTTTGTGGTGACATTCCAGTTTTTGTTTTGTACAAGACGCTATTTTATAAACAAACGAAAAGCTCAATTTAAATTACATGCTATTCCTTTTTTAAATTCAAGGAACTTTAAACAAACACAATTTAACATTTCGTGTATTATATTTGTGACACTAAAGAAAGTTTCAGTATATATAAAAACGATCAGTTGTTTAATTGTCATCTGTTTGACATTAAATTTAAAATTCACTACGAAATGACGACATAAAATAAAATACGTTAGTGGAGGTGTCAGATGTAAAAACATAGAAATGAAATTAAAAAAAATCGCAACTTTGTTAAAAAACTCCAAAAAATCGCCATGTCGCAAAATAGAAAAAAATCACCATGTTTAGGGAAAAATCGCCACATCTGACAGCCCTATTGAGAACAACGAAAACTAAAAGGCTAAATAAATTAGATATAACATTTATTTCAAATTCGAAAATTTTCTATAAATAAACACTGTTATATTGCTATGCACAATTTCTAGTTCGAATGTAGTTTAATTCTAGCTTAGTCATAGTTTACTATAGAAAAAACCAATTCCTATAAATATTTGGGAGTAATCATTGATAACATGTTTAAATGAAAGCACATATTCAAAACTTACAAAAAAAAACTCAGAAAGGCGTCATATATACTTTAACATTTAAGCAACTGCGCTCCTTACAGTGTACTCCGCCAAGCGTACTTCTCACTAGCCGAATCATATATCAGACACGGAATAACAGCATGGGGAAATGTCAGATATAATATCACACTACAAAAAACCCAAGACAGCCTGCTTAGAATCTTATGGAAAAAACATCACCATAACTACCAGAACAATCCCAACACCACTACCGATTCCACCAATGTTCCTAAAAAAAGCAGCTTGGCAAAACACCTAAACATTATGAATGTCAAAAACATATACCACACAACACTTATCAAAGAATTTGATGATGACAGTCGATTCTTGCAAACAATTGATCACACACATAACACAAGAATAAAATCACAAGGAAGATATAAAGTCCAACGTTTTACAAATGAGTATGGCCGAAACATACTGCCCGTCGTATTGTCCACTGTTCTAAACAAAATACCCATAAATATACTGAATACCAAAAATAAATACAAAAAACACAGACATTAAAAACTACTTAATAAATTTGCAATGAACACTCGTTGAATTTAATATATAGTAAATTATTATTAAAATTTCCTACAGACAAGCTTATGAGCTTTGCGGGATAATATTATAAAATTCACTAAAACAAACAAGATTTAAAACACATAAAATTAAAAATATAATAATAAATAAATTAAATAAATCAAATTAAAATAAACCATATAATTGAAAACAAAAGAAGATAAAATATATGAAAACCCGAATATTAAAACCTCAGCACCTGGAGATGTGTATATGAATACGAACTACAAATTAAATTTTCCAGCAATGAAGTAACTTCAACATGAGCCGAGGACAGCCCAACTTATATTTTAAATTGTATTTTTTCTTTTAAATTTTTTTAAAATATTAATATAAAATGTAAATCTACTGAATTGTAAACAACAAATGTAAATAAATAATAATAAATAATAATAAAAAAAAAAGTTCTAATTTAGTTCTAGTTCTAGTTCAGTTCTAGTTTCAGTTCTACTTCAGATCTAATTCAATTCTAATTCAGTTCTAGTTCAGTTCTAGTTCAGTTCTAGCTCAGTTCTAGTTCAATTCGACTATAGTTCTAGTTCAGTTCTAGTTCAGCTCTAGTTCTGTTCTCGTTCAGCTCTAGCTCCTTTCTAGTTCAGTTCCAGTTCAGTTCTTATATGGTTCTAGTTCAGTTCTGGTTCAGCTTCAGTTCAGTTCTAGCATAGTTCTAGTTCAGTTCTTACATAGTTCTAATTCTGTTCTAGTTCAGTTCAACTTCAGATCTAATTCAATTCTAATTCAGTTCTAGTTCAGTTCTAATTCTTTTCTAGTTGAGTTCTAATTCAGTTGTAGTTCAGTTCAAATTCAGTTCTAGTTCAGTTCTAGTTCTACTTCAGTTTCAGTTCAGTTCTAGTTCAGTTCTAGTTCAGTTCTAGTTCAGATCTAGTTCAGTTCTAGTTCAGTTCTAGTTCAGTTCTAGTTCAGTTTTAGTTCAGCTCTAGTTTAGTTCTAGTTTAGCTCTGGTTAAGTCCTAGTTCAACTCTAGAACTAAACTATAGTTCTAGTTCGGTTCAATTTCAGTTCTAGTTCAGTTCAAGTTCAGCTCCAATTCTCTTCTACATCATTTCTGCATTAATTCGTATATATACTGCTTTGATTTTTTTGTATTTATATTGTTTGTCTTCAAAAATTTCTATTGAATGCCATCATGATTCGTCTTAAATTCCTATCTCTGTTTATAATTAAATAATCGTCTGTGCTTAATTTCCATTGTTTACAATACCAACTTAACACATTTTCACATCCTAATCAATGCCTCTATTAAAATTTAATTAAATTTTATCCTGATGCATCTCAATTTCTGCCCAGCGGTGATCTAATATGTGTGGATTCCCAGTTTTTGCAATGATTTACACTCTGCAACCACAGCAACCAAACGCGTTTTAATTTAAACTAAAAGGTAAGAAGAAGGTCATATTCTCTTATTCTTTATACGTATAAACGATTTAGTTACTTTAATGCAAACTTGATAAAAGATATAAAAAATTACAAAGAAAATGTATGCATGTTTAAGTTAATATGTGTAATTGTTGTTATATATGTATTTGTGTGTGTGTGCAGAAAACTAACAAAATATTATTAGAACTTACAAACTGTTCATTTGCTTAGGTATGTATGTGTAGAAATTTTATGTTTATTATGTATATATGAGAGTATGTGTGTTTGTTAGTCAAAGTGTAAAACGTGATTATCATGGTGTAGAATTTCTGTTAATAACATGAGAAATGAGGTTAAATCTACAAACACTTAAAGGTATAAATAATCGTGAGTAATAAACGTGAGTAATTCTACATGCTTGTATATTTTAAGTTATAAAATTGTATGTTTTAGTTAGAATGTATGTGTACTTATATATTTGTGTTATAACGTAAATCATAAAATAAAAAAGTAAGAATGTAATGGAGGTACGGGAGAATATGGTGGACACTTGGCGAAAAGTTTTTTTTTTAATTTTAGAAAAAAAAGAGTATAAATATATAAAAGAAGAGGACAGATTAGATTTTTAAAAACAAAGAGGATTAAAGTGAAAGTGATTATTAAAATTATTTTTCAGTATTCAATGTATCTATTTTTTTTTTTCAGTGCAGTTCAAAAAAGTGTGAACATTCTTAAAAGAAACACACACCATAGCAAACCTCATTATGTTGTCTTTAGATGAAGCTTTATTGAATTCTTCTAACGTAATAAAACCTTATTTCTTTACTAATTAAAAGTAAAGTTATTAAATTATTTAAATCAAAAAAAGAAAAAAATCCATAATAAAAGATTTAGTAACTTTTATCAACATCAACTTTAATTTCACTTTAAAAAAAGACATGACCTCTGCAATTGTGAAATAAAATTTTTGCATCTATCCCGTTGTTATAAATATTTTGAATTTTATTATCTAACTGTTTATACATGCTCATACAACAAATCTATAAAAATTGTCGATCACTGAACCACCAACATTTAGTAGACAAATACGTATCTTCCTTACACATGCCGGTTGGTCGGTCAGTCATCATCATCAGTTTGCTTTGATTGCAAATTACACTCGCATGCCAGGTTATTCTACAATGCACATTGGGACAAAATCAAAATATTTTGGAAATAAGTCTATAATTTCTAATCGGCTTGTGGACCTTACCTAAAATTTGATGAACTTGTAGCAGAGCAACTGATATTAAATTTCAGAATATAATGATTAAAATCAAAATTTTAATTAAATTCTGAATGATCTTGACTGACCCTTGTTAGAAAATTGTACGTGCTTTCTTCTTTACAATAAATAATAATGAAGATATATTTCATTGCTAGTTCAGTTCTACTTTATTTCTAGTTAAGTTCAATTCTAGTTCAGTTCCAGATTAATTCTCTTTAAGTTCTAGTTTAGTCTTATTTTGGTTCCAGTTCTAGTTCAGTTTTAGTTTAGTTCCATTTTGGTTCCAGTTCTAGTTCAATTATAGTTCAGTCCTAGTTTAGTTATATTTTGGTTCAAGTTATAGTTCTAGTTCAGTTCTAATTTAGTTCTAGTTCTAATTTAGTTCTAGTTCTGTCCTACTTCAGTTCTATTTTATTTCTAGTTCAGTTTTACTTCAGTTATCGATCACTTCTAGTTCAGTTCAAGTCCACATCAGTTCCATTGCAGTTGCAGTTCATTTCTAGTTCTGCTATATTTTAGTTCTGGTTCCATTCTAGTTCAGTTTTAGTTCAGTTCGACTTTAGTTCTAGTTCAGTTCTAATTAAGTTATATATCAGTTCAAATTCAGTTCTAGTTCAATTTTACTATGGTTCCTGTTATAATTTAATTCTAGTTCAATTTTAATTTAGTTCAAATCCAGTTCTAGTTCAGTTCCAGTTTAGTTCTACTTCTGCTATAGATCAGTTTTAGTTCAATTCTAGTTCAGCTTTACTTTAGTTCTAGTTTGGTTATATATCAGTTCAAGTCCAGTTCAGATTCAGTTCTAGCATAGTTTTAGTTTAGTTTTAGTTTAGATCTAGTCCAGTTCTAGTTCAGTTCCAGTTCAATACTAGCTCTAGTTCAGTGCTAATTCAATTCCTGTTCAGTTCAATGCAGAATTTATAGATTTATTTCCAAAATAATTTTTTTCTGCCCCACTGTGCATTGGCTTGTTTTTAGGGAAAATTGAATATTGGGTATTGAGTGTTAGAGTTTATTCATTGCTTTGAATAATAATGAATACAAAATTTGAAGTGTATGCATGTATAAATTTGAGGTATATACACATTTATGGTAAATGTGTATGATTTATCTTTATTTCTGCCATAAACTTTGTATATAGGATGTTTATGCATATCTGCATATTTTGCATTTATTGATCGATAAATTTTGATTAACTAATTGTATTTTGGTTGGGAAAATGTTATTTTAATTAAATGAAAAATTTATGAACTATGAGCAAATGGGAAAGCAATTAAAAAATACCCAATATTACTATCTTTATAGTTGTAGAATAATTTTCCTTTTAAAATACAAATAAAGCTGAAATTAATTATTTTGTTTAATATTTTACCTCGTTTTCTTTTTATTAATCCTATTTTTGCAAAAAACTTTCTTTTATAAAAATTCTATTTAAAAATCTTCTCATAAAAAAACTCATTATTGCCATATCATATTCACTCATGTGTAACTACACTTTTTTTCAGCAGTTTATGAACAATTTTTTATTTCCCAAAAAGTAACTTTCATAACTTTTTGTCTGACAAATGCCATGGACAGTGACAATCAACAAACTGCTTAAAAACAAACTGTTTCATTTGTTTGCAATATACACACATACTACTTTAGGAAAACATAAAATTTAAACTGCTAAAGTTGCCAGCTATAATATTTTTTTCCGCTTGCATGCAATACAACTGTTTTAAGTGCGTGGTAAATATTATATAAGCTTTTGTGACCACTTTGAAAACCAAAATGTATGTATGTGGTTATGTTTTTGTGGGGGAGACTTATACAGACATATCTACCTAGAAATACATATTTAAGTACATTTGAATATTATGTCTAACAGATACATATGTTTGCATGTACATATATTTATATATTCAACATGAGACTCCACAATATCAAATTATGTTTAAAGGATTAATGTTGCCAGAAAACAGAGAAAATAAAATTAGTGGTAGTTGAATATGGTGAGTAAATTTAATATTTAATACGCAGATTATAATTAAGAAAGAAAAATCACAACACAATATTGGCCCTTAAATTCTAAACAATATCAGTAGAAAAATTTAACATTGAAAAATGTATTGTTCATATTTTACATTATAAATGTTATGTTCTTAAACAAGTTAAAATTTTTTCAATAAAACGAAAGATCACAGATCGAAAAATCACAGATCCTTGATATCACACAACTCACTATAAACGCACTCTTTATTGTAGATTTCTGATGATATAAAAGTCGCAGAACTATGAAAATTGGTTATGAGTAAAATTGTAGCAAAAACTCTGTTTTCCTGGTAAACTAGCAGATATAATTGGAAACAAAAAAATAAACTACTTATTTTTTGCCTGAATAACTAGTTATTTTTAGACGCTAGGGATACTCAAAAATATGTACCTAAAAAAAATAAAAATGAAAAAAAAAACTTTGCCGTCAGTGAGATTTGAACTTGGATACAAATTAACCATTCATTTTTAATAACTAACGTCTTACTCAGTACACCATCTCGCACTTAATTTTCTAAGTGACAAAAACTTTTTTAGTATAAAATATCTTTTTAGACATTTTGTTATAAATAACTAACAGCATCAGAATGCTAATCCAGCGCTTTATCAAATTCATCCATGTGATTCCAATATTACTATGCTATTATACTATTGAGTACTTTTTTATATAATACAGAGACGGCAAATAATAATGACGCCTCATTACCGGGAAACTACTTTAATAAGTAGTTACCATTACTGAAAACGAATAAGTTTTTGCTGGAAATATCTTCAGAACTCTGCTATAATAGTGTGCGTTGTGTGACTAGTTGTTACTAAGCTTATAAAAAAGTTTAATTTGCATATAAAAGGAATAATTTATAATTAGTGGTTTGATTTTCTAAAACAAAACGAAAATTTGTTGCAAAATTTTAAATTAAAAACAACAAATAAATTCAAATTTATATATTGTTTTCAATACAAATTGTCGTAACGAATTTTCGTTTCGTTTTACAAAATCAAACCACTAATTATAAATTATTCCTTTTATATGCAAATTAAACTTTTTTATAAGCCAAACAAACCAAAAATCAAATTTTTAACTAAGTCTGAGTTCAAACAAGGCAATTTTTCTTGCTGAAATTTCGATTTCGTGTGAGAGCTAGAGGGAATATGAAAGGCACAAATTCGCCTGTACTTCGAAATTCGTTTTGTTTTTCATTTTCGTAGTTCAGAAAAAAAATTACAATAGAAAAACAATTATAGCAAGAAGTGCTGAAGTAAAATTTTGTACTCGTGTTTGAACGCAAATGCAAGTTCAAAAGAAAAAAGGAAAAATTTCAGAAAGAAAAATTGCTGTGTACAGATTTTCAAAAAGAAAAAAAGAAACAAAGTACTAGTTAAAAAGATTCCACTTGTCAAAGACTGAACAATATCGCAAAAAAACGAAAAAATAAGATATAGTCGGTTAAGACCGACTATTTGATACCCTACACCATTATGTACGAACATAAAAATTCAGGAAGGGACTTGTACTACACCTGTGGACAATTTTACTAAATGTAAAATAAAATATACAAATACAGAATAATGCGTTGATACTAACATATAGATGAATTTATGCACTTTAGGATGATTCCTGGAAGTGGGCTTATATTGGAGCTATGGTAAGTTATGGACCGATTCTCACAAAATTTGGCAATGTTGTTTCTAATCATGTAAATCTTATATTATACCTTTGTTTCAATCCGGAAGCAGATCCAATATTTCCAATTGTAAAGGTATTGCTAAATTAAGTGTTATTCGAAAACTTTTCGGAAAGATAGTTACTGAAATCCTTTCGCATCAAGTTCTATGTTATCTTTCGCTATTTCAGCATGGATTTAGAAAAGGATGTTCCACTACCACTAACCTTTTGGAGTTCGCAACCTCAGTTATAACTGCATTTGATTCCGTTTTACAGACAGACACAATATACACAGATTTCAGTAAAGCTTTCGATAAAGTAAATCACGATCTCCTATTGTTCAAATTGCATAAAATCGGATTTTCTCCTGTTTTCCCTAAATGGATTTCCACATATCTTAAAAATAAATGCCAATGTGCATTATTCAGAGAATGTATATCAAAAACCATTCCTGTTTTATCTGGTGTTCCACAAGGTAGTCATTTCGGCCCCTTATTATTCCTAATATTTATAAATGATTTACATTAAGAATTCTGGAATATTAATGTATGCTGATGATGTAAAGCTGTTCCATAGCTTTAACTATTCCTATCAATGTTCCTTACTCCAATCAGATCTTGGCAATCTTTATGATTGGTATATGATGAATCTAATGGATCTGAATTTAAAAAAAGTGTAAACACATGATGTTCTACAGAAGAAGTCCAGTAATCTGTAGATAAACAATAAATGAATATCAACTTGATCTAGTCAAAGAATTTCTTGATCTGGGTGTGTTGCTTGATTGCAAGCTATCCTTTAGTTACCAAGTTAATAAGGCAAAAGGAGTTCTAGGTTTCCTCAAGTGCTGGGGAAGAGAGTTTAATGATCCTTACGTTTCCAAGCAATTATTCATATCTCTCGTAAGACTAATCCTTGAATATGCTTCCGTGCTTCTGGGATCCTCAATACGAAGTTCATATAAAGAAAATTGAATCGGTCCAGAAACAATTTCTCCTATTTTGTCTTCGTAATCTTCCATGAAATCCTAATATTAATTTACCATCACCAGTCGATTACAGCTTATTGATCTCTCTTGAAAGTAGGAGAAAATATATGAATATTTAATTTGTAATTAATTTAGTAAACGGTTCAATTAATTCTGAGTTCCTGCTTCGATCTTACGAATTCGTAATCCCAAATCGTCGAACTAGAAATTATACTCCTTTAAAAATAAAATATTTTCGAACCAATTATGCCAACTTTGATCCCATGAGACGTGCATGCAATCAATTCAACAGTTTTTATCCATATATTGATTTCTCATTAAATCCAATCCGCATTAAGAGGAGTATTTTTAACTTAGTTAAATAATAAGTTTTTGTTATTGAATGATTATGAAAATATTTAATTGTAATTAGCTTTAAGGATAATATATGTGCTAGCCTGTAAGAAATTGTAATTTCATTGGCTATTAAATAAATAAATAAATAAAAAAAAACTTATTTGTGTCGAATATTAACTTGATACTTACATTCGTCCCTATAAACATTTGGAAGAAATCTTTCTGGAAGAAATTTACGCAATATCTTCTTTCTATTATTTGAACGAAAATTGTCAAAGCAATATTTTTCTAATATTGCATTTTTATCAGTTTAAAGAAAATTAGGCAATAAATAACTAAAAATATATAAAATTTAAAATTTTTTATTATTCTTATACTCTAAATATCGCCGTTTTTCAGTGGAGTGATTATCACCTCCGCAATATTTTTTTTTTTTATTAATAATTTAATTTTTTAACAATATTTCAAATTTTAACAATAATATTTAACTTTTTATCAATAATATTTAAATTCTAAATTATACACCCGCTAAGCCTTTGGCTTGACAGCAGGATAATAAATTTATATATTATATAAATAAAATATGTATGATCATTGCAAACTTATGAAGAAATTTTTTATGAACTTTTTTCCTTTTGTACTCATTTTTTGTGTTTATCGATATCTTGTTTGGTATTGTTGGTAGAGTGACGATCAGCGTATTACTTCCATATTTATTGCAGAGACGTTTGACTTTGAATCTTCTCAGCATCGCGTGTTGTACGCATGATCTATTTTATACAAAAAGTTATTACTGAAGAAGTCGATTGCCAGTGTAGTGAAGAATATGCTTTTTATGTTTAATATTTTTAACTCCTTTTCGATGTTATTTGAGTTAATAGTGTTTAGATATTTTGCTCTGTTGTTGTTTGTGTGTATGTTGTTTAGTGCATTTTCTGATGTTGTATTGACGAAGACGTGTGTACTGTAGATCCTATTGTTGGAGTTGTTAACAGCAGAATTATTTGTTGAGTTAGAAATGGCATTGTTCGCACTGGTGCATGTGTTGTTTATTGTATTTTCTAATGTTGTGTCGATTGGGGTGGGGGTGTTGTGTATCCTGTTGTTGGAGTTGTTGACAGCAGAATTGTTTGTTGGGTTGTACGTTACATTATTTTATAGTGTATTGCTGAGAAAGCTGAGTACAATGTTGGGTTTTGCTTAGCTGCTCATTAACATAATGCGAAAAATATCCGAGTAATTTATTGATACTCTTAACTTTTTAAAACCCAAACTAGTTCTAATTTATGATTTTATATTTATGAGAATTCTGTTAATCTTTTGGCTATCACTTCTTCCAATATTTTCTCGATTGTTGGTAGTACAGCAATATATCTATAATAGTTGTAATCAATCGTTGATCCGCTTTTATATATAGGCCTAATGATTGAAGTTTACAAAAGACTGGGTTGCACTTTCGAAACTTTTGTCTATTAATAAAGTTAGTATTAGTGTGAAGATATTGGTATTTATTTTTAAATTTTTTGACCTTATGTGATCTACTCCAGCACCCTTTTTAATATTTAGTGTCTTTAGTATGTTAGATATTTCACTTTCGTAGGTTTGTAATAGATAAATTGAGTTTTGTTGAGTTGTTTGTACAGTTTGTAGTGTTTGTATATCACAATTATGTAATATTTTTTTCCGTTTTCACTAAAATTTTTGGCAGAACAATTTACAATGTTCCCGTTATTTTCATTTTTAATCATTTTTATTTTCATTTTCATCAATATTATTCGATTTCTTTCCAATGATTTAATTGATTAATTGCCAAGTGGTATGCATATCACTTGTTTTCAATAAACTTTTGACTGTAATAACTGTTTTTAGGTTGAATGATTTTTTTTTTTTTTTATTCACTTGGTTTCTAAAAATTTTGTATTCTTTATCAATATTTTTGCTATTTTTATTATTTTTCCATTTTTTATAAGGTTTATCTCGCATGTCGCAATATCGATTATTAATGATATCCCATTAAGATCATTTGGAAAAATACAATACTGGAAAATTAATATAATACTTTTATTTTTCAGCCACAATTTTTTCAGTTGCCGAAAAATTGTTTAAAAATGAAAAAAAATATTGAAAAATTTGATTTCCTTTAGCAAAAAAATGGATATTTTATGTGAACATTTCAGTTTTCATGCTTTATGATGTTAAGATTTATGTGCATGCATGTTTTACAAGATGTAAAAGTTTTCTTTATTATATTATTTCTATATTGATTTAGTGATAATTTTTCTTTATATTTATTACATCTTCCAGAAGATTATCTGGCGGTATCTCCTTTTTTTCAAATATTGCATATTTTTATTTTAAGCGTGTTAATTTCTTATTGCTTAGATAAATCGCCTGTGACACACAATCTCCCCCAATAGGGGAAACTTCCGCCATATCAATATGATTATCGCCGC
Organism: Protocalliphora azurea; assembly: GCA_932274085.1. Lineage (NCBI taxonomy): Eukaryota > Metazoa > Arthropoda > Insecta > Diptera > Calliphoridae > Protocalliphora > Protocalliphora azurea. The sequence goes on from OW026520.1 coordinate 21,329,181, forward strand.
AATAAAATTTTTCACCTAAGCAATACGAATTCGAATCACCTACACATTAAAATGCTTGTGGGGTTATGGGATGTTCATAAAATTTAGTACAAAGATTGACACCTACACAGAACTCTTTTGGACCGAATTTCATTAAAAAATTCTTATTTTTAAGGTATTTTCGAGAGTTTAAACTCTATTCCGGGTGGACATTTATATGACAGCTAGGTGAAATAATAGACCGAACACAATCAATTTTAACAGCCTTTGTCCATGCATTATAAAATTCGTACGTGCCAAATTTTATTGAATCGATTGAATATTTTCTATGTGCTGCAACATCAGCACAAACGCATAAAATATATAGCCATAGGAGGTTGGGGTATCTGATATAGAAATTTTTGATTTTAGGATTTCGTTTTTTTTTTTTTTTTTGATGGCACACTTTTTCTAAATATGTAGTCACACGAATACATGTAAAATCAGTTCGTGTTAATGATTTCACGCAGGGCCCGTGGTTGGTTGGTTGGTTTACGTAGTAGCCCGTAAATTTGCGGGCAATCAATTAGACTTGTTAGATTCCGTTTTGATGGACAGGTGAATGAGTTGGATTGAGTCTGTAATAAGATAGAAGTCTAGGGAAGAAAATTAGAACATAAATTAGTTAGATCCAGCCTGTAGCATTGAGATATTTAATAATGTCACTGAATCTAGTGTCAGATATCTCACAAAGGTTGTTTAATTGGTACCTTCCCAGAAATTTATGTCTGATTGCGTTCAGGGCTGGGCATTCACATAGAAGATTATATATTGTCACCTCCTTCTCGCGATTGCCACAACTACGACAGTATTCATTGTAAGGGAGACCAAGTCTGCTTGCATGCTTCCTATGCTACTTTTCTCGAGATGTCTTTTCGTTTGTAGCCAATGAGTTGCATTGAGCGTTTTTCGTTGTAGGTAGGTCAAGTTTCCTTCGCGACTTTACATTTGTCCAGATTTCGCCTTTTCTATATAGTGTTTTGGATTCTGTTTTTGACTGATCCTAACGGGATTGTGACAGGAACCGATAAGGAGGAATTCATAGCAGAGCCTGCCCGGGCTAATTCGTCTGCCTGTTCATTACCATAGTAATCCCTATGCGCAGGATTCCAGACTATAGTAATGTCATACAGTCGACTTAGTCCTAGCAGTTCCTCTTTACAATGTCTGACTAGAATAGAGGTAGTTTTGGGTGATTTGAGCTATAGAATTGCCGCTTGGCTGTTGGCAAATAAACCAATATTCCCTTGAATATTTCTATCGCGAATTAGTTTATACGCTTCCCTGACCGCTAGTATTTCCGCTTAGAATACGCTTGCTTCTTCAGGGAGGCTATATGAGTATCTAATTTCAAGATCGTTAGAGAAGTCACTAGAGCCGACACCGCAGTTCATCTTTGAGCCGTCAGTGTATATCTTAGTTCCATACTGTTCAAGAAGAATTCCTCTTCTCTATTCGCTCCTGGTGAGGGATAGGATTTTAATAGTATTTCTGAAGTCCATCTGGGGAATCATATAGTCGGTAGGTTGATTGAATTGCGGGGGTATTAAACTTAATATCCTTGCATGCCCATATGTTCTTGATCTCCAGCTTTCCGTTGCAGATAATCTTCTCGTACTATTGACTGATGATTTAATAATGTGTAGGTCTATGGGTGTTAGGTGCAATATAGTGTTCAGAGCTTCTGATGGACTAGTATGTTATGCACTTGTAATGCCAATGGATGCAGATCTTTGTATCCTGTAAAGTTGATCTACCACGTATTTCTTATTAGTAGCGGTCCATCAAAGAAGAGATGCACGTACCATTGCAGTGTATAGCCATTTCGTCTTTTTTTGACTCAAACTCCATTTCACACTTTACATCTTTCTATAAGTGTAGTATACTAACGTAGCCTTACTAACCCTATATTGAATATTTAGCATCCATGAAAGCTTGGAGTCCAAAATAATCCCCAAGTACTTTGCATTATACGTTGAAAAATATTACAATAGGACTGTTCTCTGCTTTTTATTTTCACTTTATTTCAAATTAAATTATTAAATTTTATTACATTCAGTTAATATAAGAAAAACTTAAACATAATTCCCTATAATTCTCTTAATATAAATGCCATGAATCTAAATATAAAAAATACATGTTACACATATGATCCTGAACTTCCTGTTCGCTTTTTGCATTTATTTTACAAAGTAATTCTTGTTATGCTCTATATTGTTCAAAAAAAAAAAAAGAAATAATAAATAAATACATAATTAAAGTAAACACATCAATATAAACGCTCATAATGTTTAATGCTAAACAACAAAACTAATGCCCAATATCTTAAATTTTGAAACAATATTTAATAAGAAACCCTACTTTGATAATTTTTTTACAAGAAATTAAAAATAGTATATCATTTAATGTACATTTTAATTTCATTACTAGCGTGAATATTAAAGATTTTTCCTAAAACCCCCAAACACCAATTATGGCTTTTTATATCTAAATATTTGACATAATTCTGTAATATTAAAATATATTTTCATCTCTCCCTAAAGTAATTAAAATGTCTCTTTTATATTTCTAATATACTTCCTTCAGGGCAATAAGAACTTACAAGACTGTAAAATTTTACAGACATGACAACTTAACAACTCAAAATAATAGTCTTATTTTTTTCTGCATGTGCTCGTTTCCTTACAAAAATTTATTTGTGGTTTTAAAATTGTGCCAACAATAAACAAATAATAACAACCTCTTGTTTAAGAATTTTCTATAAACATAAAAACATTTATATTTCTTTTTGAAATACACATAAAATTATTTCCAGGACTTTTGCTTTTAAACACTCATACTTAAGCTTCATTTTGGTTTCTGTTTGCTGTATATATATTTTTTATAAATTATAACTTTTTAATTGTTTCCTCTGCAGTTGTTAAATGTCAAAATAAACAATATAGAAAAAAATGTTATTTAAATTAAATACATACTCTTATATGTATATAAATAAATGTACTATATATACATTTCGTTATTATTATGTATTCATCCACCAGGCTCTTAATGTTTGGGAAATTGTAATAAATTACGAGAAGTGGTTTTTTAAAACAACAAGAACTGAATTATATTTATATGCATAAATATTGAAAAATAAACATAATTTTGTTGCTGCACTTAAAAACAATTAAATATTCAATTGCCAGCTATAAAAATGCAACAATAGTAATTGAAAATATGGAAAATTAATGAAAGCACACAAAATTTGCTGCATATTTTTAGGCAATGAAAATGTTTAATTTATATTGCCTAATATTAGGCTAATTTTGATGAGAGATTATAACTTATGACAGCTATTTCAGTTAAGTTGTTATGTTTATTAAATACAATTTTGTTTAATTGCGCAAAACAATATTTAAAATATTTTAGAATATTTTGAACTTTTTTTTTCTTTTTGAAATAAGCAATTTTTATGTTATAAATCATTTACGAAAATTATGATTAACATTTGTTTCTACATACATATAAGGGTATTTTTTCAAACTTATTTACTTTTGGGGTTCAAAAAAATTTTAACATTTTTTAATCGCACATCTACGCTGTTTGGTACCAATATTAACTGAATTTAGCGATTGCGTGAATGACCCTTAGCGAACAACGTTAGTATTATATAGATCTAGGATAAAAAGTTATAAAAAATTATCAAACTTCTATTTTCAAGAACTTTTTAAAAATTACCACACACAAGAAACCTACATCAATATGTCTTTAAATATAAATTAAAAGTGATACTATATTGTTGATGATACCAAAGTTAATCGCGATCATAGCGATTTATTAACATATCATTAAACAAAATTTAATCAAAAAATTGTGCATAGATTTTCTCGTTTCTTAATTTTATAAAATTTTTTAATATTATTTTTAATATTTGACAATCAAAAAATTTTTGAAAATAATATTAATGGACAAGAAATGACCGTTTATGTTATGACAGTTAAAATTCAGAAAATTAAAAACCTTGTAAAAATTCTACTTTAAGTTCGATATAAATAATAATTGCACATATGTTATCTACACAGACGTATATAAAATACAAATTAAAGGAAGTTCGGTAATTTTTATCTTATTGAACATAATCGCAGCCACAAATCTGTTTAAGCTTCCCTTTAGAACATAGAGCAAAAAAAAAAAAGTGTGCACAGATTTTTTTTTTTTTATTGCATTTAATTCGCTGATGTATTTTTCATACCCAACCACGAAAAAGAAAAAATAATAAATAAAAAGTTGCATATATTAATTATATAACTATAAAATAAAATTTCCAATAAAAAAAAAAACTACACACCCAAAAATATTAAAAGTTGCACTAAATTCAAACGCGTAACTATTTTTGAGTGCTTGATTCCGAGCATCGTACAAGAAGTAAGGTAACGACAACTCTACAACAACTATAACACCAAAATACTCTATATATTTTGTCAAGGTAGATTAATCAGGTGACAGCTGGGGCTTTTTTATTTTTGACGGCAATATTGCGGCTTGTGTTATAAAATCTGTAGAGTCAAATTGTTGTTTCTGTTTATAATCTTTCTTTACATTTTTGTTTACCTTTCCATCTTATTACTGTTTTTTTTTTTTTCTTTCTTCCGTGATATAGCAAATGCGTTTTTGGTTTTTGCAAACAAACATGTTTCTTGACAAAAACCACAACAACACAACACAACAACCACAACAAAAAATGTAAACAAATATCGTTACCTGATCAATCTTCCTTGATTCCGATATAAGCCATCATAATAGCTGCAGATTAGTATACATTTTCACCGGTTTCAATTAGCGCCTTGACAGATGTTCACAGTTCACGTTTTTTCTTCCCAAATTTTGGACACCCCCTGTAGCGTTATTATTGAGGGCACGTTAACGAGATATATCTCGTTTTATAATTACAAAAGCCATAAACCTCCATTCTCTATTATGCAATACTCAAAAAGGCGAAAATTTTCTAATCGAAAAACTGCAAAAAATTCAAATTTTGGTTTCACCATTTGAGCATAATGGAATTTAAAGTTTAAGTTTGTCATTTTATACGAAAGTCTTTAAATGTATATCCATGACCTCAAATTGAAAAATATTCGTAATTGTTAAGATTAAAAATAACTTTTGAACATATATGTCTGTCCGTCTGGATATTTGTCCATCTTTAGGTTGAAATGGATTTTTTAAGCCCATAATCTAATAAAATCCAAAACAATTCAATAAAATCTTGGTACTGAAATTCAGTAAAATCCGTTCAGGAATGGTGGAGTTACAAACGATTTTCTAGAACAGCCTCAAAAAAATTTCCAATTTTATTTGACCAAATTTAATAATCTAGAAAAAGTCTAGACTACAAACCATTAATCCTGAGTTCGTAATTCCGGGAATCCATGTAAATTTCTGTTTTCCTATAATATATATATATATATATATATATATATATATATATATATTTATATATATATATTATTTACATTTGAGATGCTTTTAAGTTTTTTATTATAAGAAAATATCTTATATCTAAAAAAAAAAAAAACATAAAGGACACTGGTCAAGTCTGTTTTAGCAGCTATTTTATTCTTTTGTTCAATTCCTATAAAATTACTGAAACTTATCGTCAGTGTTGCTAACTTAGTAATTTTAGTGAAAGTTCTACCACTTTTTTAGACTAAATTAGCATGAGAAAAAAATATTGTAGCACCTGGCATTTTTTCCAGTACTTTTCGAATTATTTTCGGCATTTCTTTTTAGCACTTTTTGAGTTATTTTTTTTTTATTAATTTATAGTTTTGTTCTATAAAAACATTATTAGCTTCTTTAAAAAAATTGGAACTAAAATTTTTTGCTTTTAACGATGGTAACTAATGCAATATTTAAAGAGCTTTTTTAGCAAAATAAACTTTGTAAAAACCAATACAATTAAACAGCTAACCTATCAAATAAAATTTTGGAAACTAAGTAAACTATAATTCTTTTGCTATAAGAAATAATTATAACAATATAACTTATTAATTGTTAAATATAGTTTGCAATTTAGTTGTGAACGTAACTGAATGGAATTCGTAAATTAAAATAAAATAAAATTTTAATTAATTTGGAATCTTCTTGAAAATTAAGATATCTGTACATAATTAAACAACTTTTTATTCAATTTAAAGTTGTGATGGATTTCGAGCGATTTTAAAAATAATTTTTGGAACAATGCTTTATTTTTCCTTTGCAAGATACAGCACTATTGAAAACTAAGGAAAAATTTTCGTGGAACACTTAAAATTTTATAATGAAATCTAATAAAAAGTGAGTTTTCATCAATAAAGACAACGAAAAAATAAATACATTACACATTTTTTCGATTTCAATTAGTTTCGTTTTCAAAATCGATTTCCTGAATGTGATATTATGGTCCATTAGCTCGTGAAATTCTAACCCAAAGTTAAAGTCTCTTGTAGGCAAAATGATTGGTTAGTGTGAAAAGAATGTCATTTTATATATGGTTATTCTTAAACATAAGTTTACTTAAAATTTAATAAATTAACAGCCCTACACATAGAAAATAATTCCAAATAATTTTTTAATAATATTGAAATTTAATTATATATTAATTAATGTAATTAAAAAAAATTACAGAAAAAAGAAAAATTTGTCAATAAAAGAATATAAAAATTAATTAACTTAAATGAAATTTTCAACCATTTTCAATCATCCTATTGTTTAAAAAACTGTAATACGATGCATAAACATATTGTAAGGATTTGCTCAGTTTTCAGAGACGCGTTTAATATCATTTGGTAAGAACGAATTTTAAATATATAATGAGTTTTTATGCTCTGTTCTAAGAATTATTATTATTATCATTATTATTATTATTATTATTATTATTATTATTTCTATGTAAAAGGTCGGTTAATATTGATTGTTTTTGACTATTTGTTTGGACATCTGTCATATTCTTTAATGCTTTTATTGGTATAGCATCCTAGGTCGTAAAGGCACTCTGTTATGATTATAAGAAGATATTTATTGGAATAAGTTCAAAGGTTTAAAAAATCCTATTTATACGTAATTATCGGTGATTTGAATAGGATCTGAATGATGCCAAAACGAAATTATGTTTCAGCATTCATTTCCCCCAATAAGATTTGGATTTTTATTATTTATTTGTTTAATTTTACTTGCATTGTGTAAATGTTTTTAATAATTTAATAAATGACTATAATAAAATTCATACATTTTTACTCACTGTGGAATTAAATTGATTAAATTTTTAGTTCATTTTAGGCAATCATAATTCTGATTAATTTGATTAAGAAAATCAATTGAAATTTAAACCAAAATCAATTATACTCAGGTAATTAATATTATCATTTTGGTTATTGCACCAAAATCAATTAGAAATTTAATTTCTGTGCACGATGTTTTATTTTAATTCTTAAAATATTATTGTGAGTATTTTGTTATATTTTTAAATCATTTTTTTTTTTTTTTTTGAGGACAAAATTTTTTGAGAATTTTTTGTTTTTACCAAATTGATTTTTGGCTAAAAGTCTGTTTATTTAGTTAAAATTATCATTTTATATTTTTTGAATATCATTTACTTACATACTTAATTAAAATTTCAAACTTTAATAGAAATTTTATTTGGTTCACTGTTTAGCAACTTCGTGAATATAATATAAACTCAATAGTCCACATTATTCGGTAATCCGGACAGCTAGCTTTCCATTCCATAACTCTATAATCCAGATTAAATAATAAAAATTCTTTTATTCTTTTAGTATATCTTGGTAAATCTAATAAGAAATAATATAATTACTACATAGAGTTGATTCTAGTTAAATTCCTTCATTTCCATTTAATATCTCCGCCAAAATTCTTTAGTAAAAAGAGTACAAGCAACATCAAAAGTTTAAAAAAAAAAAAAATAATAATAATAATAATAATAAAAATCTTAGTCTCCAAGGCTAAGAAATGTAAGAACAAAATTTAGATATTGTTATAGTGATAGTGGGTGATATGTATGTTATTTGATATGGAAATCTTAAACGGTTACGTAATGGCACGATATCCCACTCCTTGGATCTTCCTTATTTGATTATAATTGAAATGAAATGTATATTATTAATTTTTTAAGTACACTAATATTATAACTGTTCTCATGGGAGTTATGAGTCATATTTTAATTTTCTGCTTTTTTTTAAGCTTTTGGTATTATATTTGGTTTCTTTCTGAATAAAAAAAGCTATCAAGTTTATATCTAGTATATGCAGAAATCCCACAAGTCCTCTAACGTATTAGCAAGTTAAATGCTAGTACTAAAATAATTTCATAATTAGTTACCAAAAAGTGTAATTAACATCTATTTTGAATTAGTTAAATAACAGATAACATATTTTGTAAATAAATAAATTTACAAATAAATTAAAATTTTAAAATTATTAAAATTAAAATATTTTTAAAATTTGTTTAATTACAGCCAAAAGTAATGATATTTTAATGTAATTAAAACTATTTGAATACCTTGCAGCAAAAGCATATTTTATGAATGCCTAAATTGTTTTTTATTTTTAATAGGTATTTAAATAATTTCCAAGCAATTATTTCAGCAATTTTTTTTAATGTTTAAATATTAACATGTACGTGGCAAGTAAATACCTATATATATGCCTTTTTATAATATTTATAAATAAATATACAAAAACAACATAATATTTTTCAATTTATAGTCGCTGTCAAAAGAAATAAACCAAAACTATTTAATTGAAATTAATTAATTTTAACCAATTGCTGATAATTGTGAAAAGTGTCCATTTACAATATTTTCTGCAATAAAAACAAGCAATTTATTATTATTTCCAACAACAATTTCGAAAAAAGTAAAATAATTACATAAAGAAATTTTAATAATTATGCCACACAACTTTCCATTAACTTCTTGGTAAGCAAAGCGGCTACAAGTATAAAGAGGGGAAGTCATTTGTTAATAATAAAAATATTTATATACCAGCATTAATAAGTAAATAAATTTTCATATATTATAATAAAAATAATAATAATGATAATAATTTGTGGTTCAACATAATCGTCACAATGTGTGGCTTATTTGTTGCATAAATAATAATATTTCTGCTTGCATTTTTTAAATAAAAACACTATGGCTGATGATTTCGGCTTGGCATACAATTAACAATTATACAAAAAATATTGTGCATAAATGCGTGTTTTATTGTTGCTGTTTGTTGGTTTGTCTGTTCGTCTGTCCGTCTGTCTATGTAAATTACTATCAACTATTTTTTAAACATATCCTTTACATTTAACATGTGCATAAGTGTTGGTATGTTAATGCAATATTTTTTTACTACGATTTATTTTTTATTTGTTGCAAATAAAACATGTAAAATTATTTTTATTTTGCCAGAAATCGTGCTTGTCACAGCTGCATAAAAATTGTAAAATTTAAGTTCATATAGATTTTATTTATTTCTTTTTATATATATATATATTTTATTAATAAATTTTATAATTTTCCCACAGTTGTTGGTTGGAAATTTGAAATAAAATTGATTTATTAACTTGCTGAATTTTTACACAAAAAAATATTAAATATTTTATGAAAAATATAACTACCTGATATTAACGTTACACACTATTAGAGAATATTATACAAAAAGTCATTAGCATTTTCCTTTTAATAAAAAAATAGTATCTCTTAAAAATTTATCAATAGTCATTACTTCAAAGTAATTCTAAAAATATAATTTCTTTTAAATAATATTCAAAATAAGTCAAAATAATTCACTCATAACTATTTGGTAAAACAACTTTATAAATTAAAGATAAGCAAAAGTTAACAATGAATATAAAAGTATTATTTTAATTCTATTGTTTATAATATAAACTATCTTATAAATACTAAAAATAAATATCTATAGTAAATCTTTAACTTTATACTAAGTAACTCTTTTGTTATTTAAGACTTAAAAAAAAATTAATAAAATATTTTGTCCACAACAAAACATAAAAATAAAAGAATTTCTGAAAATTGTATGCATGAATAAGTTTTAAAGAATTACCAACAACAAAATAAAGATAATGAATTCATAAAATGATACAAAAAATAAATAAATTAAAGAAAAACTTAACAAAAATGCAAATAAAATAAAGAGTTTTACATAAAAATGCAATTGAAAATATATAAAAGTGTATACAAACTGTAGCCTACTGTCAAGGCTATAAATACAAATAAAAATAAAGCATATGTTAAGGAGTCAATTATAAATACATATAATAATTTAAAGGTTTTATTTAGTAGCCAACAAAACAAACATACATAAGTATTTTTTTGGTAGATTTTATTATTTTTATTGTTTTACATTTAAAACAAAGTATTATTTTTATTGCTTTGTATACATTTATTTTTTGCATAATACTGAGTATTAAATCCTTAAAATATTTGTTTGTTTAAGGGATTTTGTTATAACTAAAAAAAAAAAGGAAATTTTATTTATTCTTAAATTTCTAAAAAGGATTAAGAAATTATTCTTAATATAACATAATAATATTATACACTTAATTTTCTACAGAAAATCGTCTATTCTGTGACCATAAGATACGGAAAATTTGATTTTCTATAGAAAAAAATCTGTTCCAAACGATATTCTGTAGAAAAAGATTGGCACAAAAATATTTCTATTGAAAAAAATTTGTCTTCAAATATTTCTAGAGAAAAATGTTCATAAATGCAGATTTCTGCAGAAATTTGTCAGAAATCAATTTCCATAGAAAGGCTTTCAGAAATTAATTTTGATAGAAAAAAATTTTTCACAAATTAATTTTGATAGAAAAAAATTTTTCACAAATTAATTTCTATAGAAAAAAATTTTTCACAAATTAATTTCTATAGAAAAAAATTTGTCACAAATTAATTTCTATAGAAAAAAATTTGTCACAAATTAATTTCTATAGAAAAAAATTTGTCACAAATTAATTTCTATAGAAAAAAATTTGTCACAAATTAATTTCTATAGAAAAAAATTTGTCACAAATTAATTTCTATAGAAAAAAATTTGTCACAAATTAATTTCTATAGAAAAAAATTTGTCACAAATTAATTTCTATAGAAAAAAATTTGTCACAAATTAATTTCTATAGAAAAAAATTTGTCACAAATTAATTTCTATAGAAAAAAATTTGTCACAAATTAATTTCTATAGAAAAAAATTTGTCACAAATTAATTTCTATAGAAAAAAATTTGTCACAAATTAATTTCTATAGAAAAAAATTTGTCACAAATTAATTTCTATAGAAAAAAATTTGTCACAAATTAATTTCTATAGAAAAAAATTTGTCACAAATTAATTTCTATAGAAAAAAATTTGTCACAAATTAATTTCTATAGAAAAAAATTTGTCACAAATTAATTTCTATAGAAAAAAATTTGTCACAAATTAATTTCTATAGAAAAAAATTTGTCACAAATTAATTTCTATAGAAAAAAATTTGTCACAAATTAATTTCTATAGAAAAAAATTTGTCACAAATTAATTTCTATAGAAAAAAATTTGTCACAAATTAATTTCTATAGAAAAAAATTTGCCACAAATTAATTTCTATAGAAAAAAATTTTTCACAAATTAATTTCTAAGAAAAAAAATTTTCAAAAATTAATTTCTATAGAAAAAAATTTTCACAAATTAATTTCTATAAACAAAAATTTTTCACAAATTAATTTCAATAGAAAAATTTTTTTCATAAATTAATTTCAATAGAAAAATTTTTTTCATAAATTAATTTCTGTAGAAAAAATTCTGCCATAAATGCATTTCAATGGAAAGAAATTTTTCACAAAAAATTCTCACAAATGCATTTCAATAGAAAGAAATTTGTCACAAATTAATTTCTATAGAAGAGTAATTGTAATAAATGAATTTCAATAGAAAGAAATTAGAAACAAAATGATTTCTTAGACAAAAATTTGGAAAAATGCATTTCAAATGAAAGAAATTTTTAACAAGTTAACTTCTATAGAAAAACGTGAATTTAAAATAATAATAAATTGTCAAACTTAGAATTCAAAACTAATATTAAAAAGATTTCGCTCAAATAAAAAAAAAAAAAAGAATACAATTTGTCCCAAATTATTTTCTTTAGAAAAAAACTTGCATATAGTTTGCCCAAAAAATTTTCCAAAATATTTTCTCTAGGTACAAATAGTCGCAAATTGTTTTACTTAAGAAAAAATTCTTTAAAATTTATTTCCTTTAGAATAAAATTTGGGACAAAATATCTTCTTTGGAAAAACCTGCACTTTCATATATATTTATTTAAATTTAGATATTTTTTTGTAAATATTTTAGTGTATAATCTTATTATTTTTCTCTTTTACTTTACTTACAATCTAGAAAAAAAAATATATTACATAAACTATTGTTATTTAATGTAATACAAATAACTTTTGTTTTGCTGCTGCTATTGTTATTGTTTGTAACAACTACATAGTCTTAACTATGTTAGTAGTGAACAAACAAGTAAACTTTCGAAATAGTTACAGCTCCCACTCCTAAGTTGCGGCAGTAACTAAAGCCAAATTGTAAAAGTCAAGTGGCTAGTTTTACATATATGCAACCAAACGTAAATATAAAACATGCTACGCAAGATTTTATTTTAGTTTTAGTATAAATACAAAAGGATTACGAAACTCATATACTAAACAAGCATGTGAAAGTAAGATTCAACAGAAATTTACATACGAGGATAGAATAGAAAGTTAAACATCTATTGGTAATGAAATAACTTTCAAAGCGATCTTGCTAGTCTGTCCTCGTAGGCGAGTAGCCCTCTTTCCTTAGTTTCTCGGAATTGACGTTTCTATTTTCTGTTTACAGCTTCAGTCATCAGTTTTAGTTTTCTCATATTTTGAAGAGTTAGTAAAAAGTTGTTAAAAAGTTTTATTTTTTCTGCTTCATATCTGCAACACACATATGATATTTATTCAACAGCAAAACCAACAACATTATACATAACTTTCTTTCGGAAAATACAAGAATTTGAATGTGAAAATTTTGTTTTCCTCTCTGTTAGAATACTCATAAAACAATGGTCTGCTTTCGATTGTTAACGACTTGTTATTTTCATTATTGTTTAAGAAATTCTGTTACCCCAAACATTTAAAAAGTTTCAACAAGTTATGTTTTTGCCCGAAAGTGGTAATTAAATTTATGAAATTTTATTAACAAAACTTGAAAACTTGAGGTGTTCTGGTAGAGGAGAACAAGGAAATGGAATCCAACAACAGGAAATTAAAGTATTTTTGTGGATATTAAAAAAGAAAATTAGTTTACAACTTTCGTTTTCTCATACAACTTCAATTACAGGTATGAAACGTATAATCGGTCCAGACCGACTAAATGAAAGCCTACACCAAATAGTATGTGCGATACTTGTATTAAGTAATAATCATTTGACAAACTTTTTATACCCCACACCATCATAGCTGATTGGGGTATTATGTGTTTGTGCTGATGTCTGTTACGCACAGAAAAAATCATCCAACACCCACCTTAAAGTATACCAATAAACTTAGAATCACTTTTTGAGTCGATCTAATGATGTCCGTCTGGCTGGCTGGATGGCTGGCTAGCTGTCTATGTAAACCTTGTGCACGAAATACAGGTCGCAATTTTTAAATTAATTCAATGTTGGTATCAAGTTTATATTCGATACAAATAAGTTTTATATAAGTAAAAATTACAGTGACAAATTTTGTGATGATCGCTCCATAATTTGTCACAGCTCTCATATAAGCGCACTTTCCGGAATCACCCTAAAGTGCATAAATTCATATAAATGTTAGTACTAATGTAATTATCTGTATCCGTATATTTTATTTTACACTTAGTAAAAGCATCGGTCCACAATTATCCACATGTCTAATATAATACCCCTCCACAAATTTTGATGGACATACACAATGGTGTGGAGTATCATATGGTCGGGCTTGACCGACTATATCTTTCTTACTTGTTTTTCTATAGAAAAACCATTCGTAGAAACGCATTTGTCACAAATGTTTTTTTTTTTGTAGAAAACAAAATTGCCAGAAATAATTTTCTATAGAAATATCTATACAAAAATCATTTGTAACATTTTTTTTTTTTTACAGAAAATCATTTGTAACAATTATTTGTTATAAAAAATCATTTGTGGCAACCTTTTTCTATAAAAAATCAGTCGTGATATACTGTTTTCTATAACAAATTATTTGTGACAAATATTTTCCTTTAGAAAATCATTTGTGACAAATTTTTTCCTATAAAAAATCATCAAAATTCAAAATGTTTCCTATAGAAAATCATTTATGACAAATTTTTTCCTATAGAAAATAATTTGTGAAAAATTTTTTCCTATAGAAAATAATTTGTGACAAATTTTTTCCTATAGAAAATAATTTGTGGCAAATTTTTTCTTGTAGAAAATAATTTGTGACAAATTTTTTTCTTTAGAAAACAATTTTTGACAAATTTTTTGCTATAGAAAATAATTTGTGACAAATTTTTTCCTTAAGAAAATAATTTGTGACAATTTTTTTCCTTAAGGAAATAATTTTTGACAATTTTTTTCCTTAAGGAGATAGTTTGTGACAATTTTCTTCTTTAGAAAATAATTTGTGACAATTTTTCTTCTTTAGAAAATAATTTGTGACATTTTTTTCCTTTAGAAAATCATTTGTGCCAAGTTTTTGCCTATAAAAAATCATTTGTGGCAAAAGTTTTCCTGTAGAAATTCATTTGTAGCAAATGTTTTCCTGTAGAAAATCTTTTGTGACAAATTTTTTCCTATAGAATATCATTTGTGGCAAATTTTTTCCTATCGAAAATCATTTGTGGTAAATTCTTTCCTATAGAAAATCATTTGTTATAAATTTTTTGCTATAGAAAATCATTTTTGACTAATTATTTCCTGTAGAAAATCATTTGTGAAAAATTTTTTTTATTTTCTGTATAAAATCATTTGTGACATTTTTTTTTCAAAATAGAATTATTTGTAGTAATTTTTTTCTGGAGGAAATCATGTATCTAAATTACTTTTTTAGAAACAAAATTCTCTTAAATTATTTTCTTTAAAGGAAAATTTTCCTTAAATTAATTTCTTGAGAAAAAAAAATTATTTTATTTTGTATAAATAGAAATAAAAACAAGTTTTTATTTTTATTTATACAAGTCTTTTGCGTTTCATTTTATTAGTAATATCGTGCCACATATTGGTTTTTCTCTTTTTTTATGTAATCAATATACAGTCAATTCTTCTATGAAAGAAATTCATTAAATCGTTCCCAAAGTGCAAGTGCTTCAAACTTGGCAAATTAAAAATACAAAAAGTTAAGAAATTGACAAAACATATTTTTATTATTATTTTGTCATTTTTGTATTACTCTGAGGCTTCTTTTTTATTTGGTGCTTGTGTTTGGGCTCACGTAATATTACTCTTATAACAAACTGTAACAGACAGTATTTATTTGTTGTCGTTTATGTCCCAAAGGAAAATTGTTTAAAACTGTCTCGTTATTATGCTGTAGCAATAATAAAAGAAAAAGCTGCCATACATTCTTGCAAATACATATTGAGCTTTTTTTTCTCTGAATCATGTATTTATTTGGTGTCTCCATTTTTTGGTCAATACATTTGTTGACACTCTTTTTGTACAAATAAAAATAACAATATATACAAAAGAATAATATTAAACAATAGGAAAACGACTGATATGCAATGAAGCCGAATCTTGCAATATATACGTTTCCAATGCTACAATTCTTCTTTCATAGACAGAATATATATGAGAGTTATGTGGGTTGAGAAAAAGAAGTATAAAAAATATAGTACCAAATATAAATGAAACAGACAAACGTATGGACAGTTAAATAAAAAATTTATATGTGGAAAGAGTCCAAAATTGAGAAAATAAAAAAATATGCTGACATTTGAATACTTAACACAGGCATATATTTTAGTACAAAATGGTAACAACAGGAATCGTTCTATTTTTTATTATTTTTTTCCTTTTTTTTACTTCCAACAACATCAGCAGTATAACAATATACACAAAGAGACCAAGATCTATGTAGCTCTAAAAGAGGGAGGACAATATAATAGTACAGATATAACTTTTAATAAACATGCAATTGACTTGGCAATTAAAAATTTAAATTTTCTTTATGTCTCTTTTGGACTAAGGAATTTTTTTTCTAAATTTTGTTTTAAGCAACTAAAATAAACTTCTGCTACATGTTCTTCTGCCCATAAAGCTCCCTTGACTTTTAGATTTCCATTGACCATTTAGCTTGTTACTGAAACTTTCATTTTTCTATTTGTCTATTTTCTAGCTGCATTTGAATAGTTTATAAAGTTTTAGATTCAACATGGTAAAAAGTAAGAAAAAAATAGAAAATATTGCTGATATTGCTACTTCTCTATATTTTTGTGTTAATTGATTTATCAATGTTATAAAGTGGTTCCGCAACGCTTTTTTGGAAATAATTTTGTAACATGTGAACAGTTAGAGATATCAAAATAATGTTTCACATGGACAGAGCTGAGGTGTTTTCGAGTTAATTTGAAGGAGCATAGATCTCTAGATATTCGTAGATCACCAAAATTAGTCGCCTCGTTCAAGTAGAGTTTTTTTTTAATTCGTCAAAAATTCAATTAAGACTTGAATGTATGAACCTCTACAAAAATGTGCTAACATATATAGCGTATCGTTTTTAGTTTAAAAGATATTTTAGACCGAAATAAATTTTATTCTCATTTTCGGCCGTTTTTTTTTTTTTTTTTAATTTGGGTCTTAAAATTTCTTTAAAATGTCCAATGGATTTTTTACAAAATGCTAAATAATATTGCTGCATGAATCATATAATTATATTTATTCGAAAAAAATTGTATTAATCTGAAGTTGAAACTTTAAAAAATTTTAATATTTTTGGAGTTATTTTCCAAAAAGGAGGTAATATTCTTCAATTTTTTTTTTTTTTTTTTTTTTGCTACGGCCTATAGAGGTTTTGTAAAGGTTTCAAAATAAATCTTAACTTTAATGCATACAAGCAAAATTGGAGGCTCTACCGGCAACCGTTTTCGACCCAGGCCCTATCCAAACTTTATCATTTTTGAAAAAAATTTTTTTTAATTTTTAGTTAAATTCTCAAACACTAAAGCCGAGATGAATAAAATAATATATTGATTATATACCCCCATATGTTGGTTAAATACACAAAAAATATTTTCTGGGCCATGCCTTTTGTAACATCTGGGTGATTATTTCAATGAAAAATGTAATTTTTTGAAAAAAAAAAGAATTTTGGAAAAGGATTTTTTGAAGTGGGAGTTTTTTTAATTCTCTTATTTTAGAAAAAGTTTACCTATGTTGTGCCAAAATCTCATTGGAATACCTCCACTCGTTTTAGTTTTATTTGGGTCCAAATATTAACATTATTTTTCAAAAACGTACATAAAATCTAAATTTTAAAAATCTAAATTTGAGAATTTTGCAAGAAATTTATAAAACCTTCTCAAAATTGATAGGGCAATGGGGGGGAGGGGAACCGTCGCTTACCTCGATTTCACTTTATGCAT
Organism: Protocalliphora azurea; assembly: GCA_932274085.1. Classification (NCBI taxonomy): domain Eukaryota; kingdom Metazoa; phylum Arthropoda; class Insecta; order Diptera; family Calliphoridae; genus Protocalliphora; species Protocalliphora azurea. Next base: position 21,346,842 of record OW026520.1, read on the forward strand.
ATTTTAGTTAAGATTAATTTTCACACCACTACAAAAATTCTATAGTGCGGAACAAAAGAAATATTTTAGAAATTGAAGAATATTACCACCTTTTGGAAAACGCCCCTGAAAATATTAAGTTTTTTTCAACTTTTTTTCAACAGATTAATATAACTTTTTATCGGATAAATATATTTATATGATATTTGTATCAATGTTATATGAAATTTTTTAAGAAATCTAGTAGATACTCTCAAAAAATTTTAGGTCTCAAATTAAAGCTCCAAATTTAAAAAAAAACTGAAAATCTAATCAAATGTGCTCAAAAATATCTAAGCTCTAAACGTTTTTTAGTTATCTGCAATGGTTAGGTGTCTGCAACGGTTTATAAGTTAGAGAGCTATTAAAAAATAAATAATAATAATAATAATAATAAATAACAATAATAATAATAATAATAATAATAATAATAATAACGTTTTGGGACCACTGTGTATTAAATTCAGATATAAAGTAAATAGTTATAAAATCTACCAACAAAAATTCTTATGTCGTCTGAATTTTTTTTTTTTTTTTTTTTTTTCTTTAGTCTTCTATCCATATATATATGTTATTGGTAGCTATTGTAGTGTTTCCGGGGTATATTGAGAGAAGAGTTTAGTTTTTAGCAATTTTGCTTTGTTGCCAAAAAAAATATATAAAACAAGAATATACAAATTTTTAATAGTTTGCAGAAATAATAAAAAGAAAAGAAAATTTCAATTAAAAATTTTATTTATATTCTAATAAAATAAAGGTATTGCTTTTGATCAAGATATTAAAATATACAGTATAGATATGTACATACGTTTATAATTTAGTCACTTTGTACAAGAAAATCATTTGTATAATAAACTTCACTCTTTTTGTATGTTTTTTGATTATAAGTATTTGTTACAAATAGAGAAAAATGCACTTAATACTGATAAGGATATAAGCAATTTACTAGATTTTCTATGCAAATGTTGATATAATATCAAACGGTACGTATGAGTAATAGTTTGCTTATATATATTTTTAGATATTAATCATACGCAACAGTTCCATTTTGTTGGTAAAATTTAAAACAAGTAAGAAAGTTTTCGCCGTCCCAATCGACATTTGTATAAATGCATCATATGTAGTCATTTTAGGCAGTGTGCCTTATATGGGGACTATAGTCTGTTATGTACCTACTTGAAATGTAACATAATTATTTATCGTACTTTCGCTGACTAAATTAATATGTATTGAGAAAAAAAAGAAAACGAAAGTTTTGATGCATTTTTAATAAAATCAACAGAAATTGCACATAGGGAATTTGGTACACAGAAAAAAATTATGGCTAAAATTTTTCTAAATAAATCATATTTCGATTTAAAATAAATTTAGTAAAAAAAATTATATTTGGTTTTAATATTCTATTTTATTGCACAGAAAAAATTATAGCTAGCATTTTTTAATTAAATCATCATTTAATATTAAATAAAATTTTATAAGAAAATGTGTTTGACTTTAATATATTATTTTATTGCTTGTAAATTCATTCTAAACTAATACGGAAAACAATTTCTTACTTCTTGAAAATTAGAAATATAAAAATAAATAAAATTATAAAAAAATTTAACACAAAAAAATAAAAAAATCCATCATTTGCAGGATTCCAGAAGTAAATTAACTTAATTTTCGTATATATTTGAATACCAAATATGTATAGTGATTTATTTTTGTGTATCTTCTAGATGAATCAAAAGCATATGAAATATGCATATATGTAGCAATATATCGCATAAATAATGGGGTATATTGTATATTGCTGTATAATCTCCAAGTCATTTAAACTATGTCCTTTCAGTTGTGTGCCTGAACATGTAGCTCCCTCTCGTGATATGATTATGCGAAAGTAACTGGACTTCCTTAAGATAATTTATTGTGTTTTAATTTTTGTATTTCAAATCATTTAAAAGTATTTTGCGGAAATGGTTTTTAGCGGAAGTGGTCCTTAAGAAAATTATACATATTTGCAATCGTAAATTGCCCTGTTGTACGGTTTTGGCGGTACCAAAGAAGAATTTGTTGGCGCATTTGACATATCCTATCTATTTTGGTTTCATTGACACTTATATATTTCACTACGTTAGAAGGTATGTAATTTGAATTCATTTAGAAAATGCTTCAATTGATAACAATTGCGTTTCTGTTCTAGATGGTTTTTGTCGCTAACGAAATTTGAAAATAGCATCGTATCTTCTTTTATTGCATATATATATTTTTATTCATATATGTATATTTTATATACTACTACTACATGAATACATAAAATATTAGTTATTACACCATTATTTTTCACCAGCATAATTTCATATTTTCTACAAACTATATACCGTGTATTATCGTTAAACTATATTTCATTTAAAAATTCTTCATTATATAGTTAGTATTTTATAAAAGTTTCACTTTTCTACACCAAATTTTCATACATGCATTTACAAGATAAAATACAATACTAACATTCAATCTGAATTATTGTATACATCATAGAAAAAAAAACTATTAAATAAAAAATAAAAATTGTTTGAAAATCTGCAAAAAAATCATTTTTATTGATTTTAATAAAGAATTATTGAATTTCTTAAGAATTTTTAAATATTCAAATTTATAAATAGTAAAAATATTTGAATAAGAAAAAAATTAAAATTTTTTCAATAAAATGTTTACGAATTTGAATATTTGATTTTACTAATTTAGTGATAGGTCCGATTTCAGTAAAATATACGAAGGCGGATCAATAAGTTCGTGACTTTGCGAACTTCCGAAGTAGTTATATGAAATGCATCAAGTACCATCTGTTAATAGACTACTGTCAAATTTTGAGAAAATGTCATCATTTACTTTGCGTAAAAAATAGGATTTTTCGAGGTCCATAAAATAGGCATTTGTTTGGTCAATAATTTCATCGTTGGAGCCGAATCTCTTTCCGCTGAGCCATTTCTTTAGGTTTGGAAATAGGAAGTAGTCACTAGGGGCTAAATCTGGAGAATATGGCGGATGGGGTACGAATTCATAGACTTTTGCCATTGAGACTGCACACGTGTGCACCCGTGCATTATCTTGATAAAAAAGAACTTTTTTTTGCCATATGGGGTTGCTTCCTTTTTAAATCCTCATTAAATCGGTCTAATAAGTTGGCATAATATTCATAATATTTGTGAAGAAGATAATTATATTTATTTGAAAAATTTTATTGTCATGGGAATAATTATATTAATATGGTTTAAAAACAGAGAATATGGTTTAATGATATTTTTCACATTAATAAAAATTTTTTTCTGTTAAAAATTTTTAAAAACATATAATTTTTGCTGTTAACTATATTAAAATTTTTATTGAGTGTAAACATTAAATGTGAAAATTTAAAGAAAAACATTTTTGTCATAAACACAAAGTTATTAAAATACAAAAAAATTAACAATGAGAACATAGTATTGTTTTAGTGATAATACTGTAACCATGTTTTTTTCTTGTGTATATATGTTCTAAAAGTCCAAAGCATAGATCTATAAAAGGAATGCGGTTTTGGAAACTTTAATGTTTTCCATAGAGTTTGACAACGGATTTTTTCAGACCTGCTATAAATGTGAACTTTATGGGTAGAATTAAAAAAAAAAACATTTTTTTTTTTTGATTTTCGCCAGCTTTTGATAATTGCGGGATTTCATTATAGATAAAATATTTACGGTTTACAAAAGTATGACCTTAATTAAAAAAAGTGTGGGCTTAGGTAGGAAACAAAAATTTGGTGAACAGTTAAAAATTATTTATGTCAGAGGTACACTAATTTGAGCCCCCTTAGCTCTTCTCTTGAAAGAACTATAGGATCACCCTTCCAAGCTTATACCCTTCTCTGCTAAGCCTATATGAAGTGTTATGTAAATTGAACCAGCCGATTAGACGTTACACATATGTGTAACGATGTTTTAGGATATAAAAAGTGCATATAAATTTCTTGATTATCATTTCATTACTTTTTGTTATATTTATGTAAAATATGTACAAAATCTGAGAATTTTCATGAATTTAAAATAAAATTCTGTAAACTTTCATTTCGTTAAAATTATCACCATATATTCCCCAATACACTTGATAATTTAACAATATTATTTACAGAATCCAACATTCATTCAGTTTTACCAATTTTTCATTTTGTTCTCTTCTGTTCCAGTTAAAACCCTTAAGACAATTTAAATATTTAACAGCTACGCTTGTTGCCGCTAAACAATTTGTACATATGAAAATGTATATACAGTATCGAGCATAAAATATGCAACGCTATATGATGTGAACTTTTTTCGCACATGTTTTGCTTATAGCGTAACCCGATATAAAAATACTGTTGTGCTCTTAGTATTTGTGGCCATAGACTGAATATTTTTATACGTAAGAATACAAATGAATATTTTTGTACGTAAGAAAAATTACTAAACGTTTAGTAAAAGCAGCAAAAATAGTGCAACTCTAAACAAATCAATATGATTTTTTTTAAATTTTGATAAGAATCATTATTGGAAATGTTTGGAAGCTATAGTATTGTTAAGTACCATGATTTGCTATTCTTTTCGATTTTATTTTCTTAATAATTTAGGAAAATTTTCCATGGAGATTGATATTTTTGGAATTATTATTTTTTTATTAATTTGAAATCTTACAAAAGTTCTCTATGAAAAAGCGGTCAAATATTCATGATAGTGTGGCTTAATTTGATAATTTGGACCGAAATAGCACGACCAGTTTCTATCGTTGTTGTGATGGTATCAACATATAAATATAAATAATTTTTTCGCAATGAAACGAAACTGCTTAATACCCTATAATGCAATAATGTTCAAATATTCCTTGATTTTGGTTTTGGAACAAATTCTAATACAGGGAAAGACAATTAGGAATTACACCTATTTTGACACTATTCCCATGTCAAATATTTCAAATTTTATCCTTCGTGGTTATTGGAAATTAACATTTAAAGAAATATATCTATCTACACAGTCTAAACTCGAAATATATGTGTTTAAAGTTAAATTAATTCAAGTTGTCGTAATAGGATGTCACTTCCATTAAAATAATAAATAACCTGCCTCCAAAAGTAAAGTTGCTAGCTTGATTTTAGTAAAAAATATGTGGTAAGTTAGAAGCATTTCCCGTTACCATATTAATATAATTAAATCAACTGTAGCTGTAGTAGCTTTAAATGGCCACATGTGTTCATTCGAGTAATATCAAATACCTACTGTTACATGAATTTTATCAACATTTTTCATGTATGATCTTTTCAATATTGTGTATCTAGAATAATTTTTAAGAATCCTTGTACCAGAACTACACATCAATATTATTTCAGTACCATCTTCATAATGTTGTTCTAAAATATTCCTAAAATTCTTAAAAATAATGTAGAAAGAATATTTTTTTAACATCATGAAAATCCTTTGTAGTTAAAATTACCTTAAATTTATGTATATCGATAGTAATTGATGATAATGCAATAAAATTATAGTTTTCAGCATTTTTTAATTATTATTTTTTTTATCAAAATTAAAAAAAAAAACTATTTTTTTAAAGTTAATTTTTTTTTTTTTTTTTGTTTTTGCTCGCATTAATTTACAAACGTCTTAACAAAATCTGTAATAACTATTTCTACACGCAGGAAAACATGGTTACAGAATTATCACTATAACAATATTATGTTATCATTGTTAATTTTTTTTAATTCCGATAGATCTGTCTTCGTGATAACAACGTTTTTGGTAAAATTTTATCATTTAATGTTTACATCCAATAAAAATTTTAATATGTTTGACTGCAACAATTATATGATTTTAAATATCTTTACCAGAAACAAAATTTTATTAATATAAAAAATATAATGACTTCTACAATCGTTAATTATTTGCAGTATTTTTCCTTGTTCTTAAACCATATTCTGTTTTTAAACCATATAAACATTATTATTCTCATGATAATAAAATGTTTCAAATAAATATAAAATTTATGCTTTTCACAAACTTGGTGGAAAAATTAAATACTTGTTTGTTTTTAAATATATATTGTTATCAATTTTTGTATTTTTTTTTTCGTTTATTTTAATTCTCATTTAGTTAATATATGAATAAATATAAATAGATAAGGTTTGGTTATACTTCAAGCATTACAAGATATTGATTAACTACAATTAAAGGGTTTAGTTAAAAAAGCATATTTTACATTGGAACCACATATGATGGTACAAATTAATATAATTAATGAAGAAATAATATGAAAATATTTTTTCTCTATAATTTTTTTTATTTACAATAAAAAATGTATAAAAATAATTTTTTATCAAAACGTTTTATTTTAACATATGACAGGATTGAATAATAATATGAAAAACTGAAATAATATGATAAAATTGGATAACTATATGATAACATGGGATAATAATATAATAAAATAGGATCATAATATGACAATGTGGTATGATAATATAATAAGATAGAATAATAATATAATAATATCAAATCATAAGCTGACAGAATGGGATAATTATGTAGTAAGATTGTTCAATTATATGTAAAACTAGAATCATAACATAAAAACCAAATCATAAAATGGCAACAACTCCAGAAGAAAGTCGAAAAATTCTTAGAATTGCATCAAATTCTACCATGCCGGTATCAAAAATACGTGAAAAATGTGAAGTCAGTGCCAGTCTAAGAACAGAGCACCATATTTTAAAGCCGTGTCCATACATAGTCCGACGAAAACTGCCAAAAAAAACGGCCACTTAATAAAAAACGCAAATCACAACGTCTACAGTTTGCTAAAAATTCAATGACATGGTCCGACAAATGGTTTAAAGTTGTATTTTCCCATGAAAAGAAAAGTTTAATATTGATGGTCCCGATGGGTATAACTATTATTTCCATGACCTAAATAAAGAGGAATTATTTTTGAGCCGCAGACACAGTCGAGAGGGCAGAATAATGGTATGGGGTGCCATTTCGTATTATGGTACCATAGAATTCGTTTTTGTATCCAACAAAATAACTGCAACGACTTACAAAAACATTCTGGAGGAAGCATTTCCAAAACTTAATGATTTCTTTGGACCAATTACTTTGGACGTACCAACAAGACAACGCTCCGATTCATACCGCCAGAGCAGTAAACTAATGGATTAATCAACAGGTGTTCAACTTTTGGATTGGCCACCATATTCACCAGACCTGAATCCAATGGAAAATGTCTGGGGTTGGCTTGCAACAAAAGTTTATGAAGGAGAAAAACAATATGAGACGATGCAATAATGGAAGCAGGGAGTTCAATTTCGCTAAATTACTTAGAGTCATTATACAACTCGATGCCAAATCGCATTTTCGAGGTTATTTCTAAAAATAGTGGCAGTACTCATTACTAATTGAATGCTAGAAGATAATAACTTTCATTTTTATAACCTAAATTTTAAAAATATATTACAGTTTGCTTTAAAATATTCCTTATTCAAGTGACACACGAAAAAGTACCACAGAAATACATGTTTTTAAATAAATGCATAATTTTAGAATAACAAAATATGTATGTGTTTTATTTCTTCAGGAAACTAAAGATAAAACACTTTGAAATTTGGTTGCGCAAAAAATTATTTTTTTCTGAACTTTAATTTAGTAGATATACTTAATTGAAATTAAAAAAATGTGATTCCTTATTCAAGTGGCAGGCAGTGTATGTGGATTAAATGAAAGACATGTTTTTTTTTTAACTAAACCCTTTAATGGTAGTTAATCAATATCTTATATTGCTTGAATCATACCGAATATAACCAAGCCTTTTCTATTTATATTTATTCACATATAAACTAAATGAGAATTACAATGAAATTGGAAAACAAACATTAAAAGCAAAATAATAATAAAAAATCAATACAATTATTGAATTGTGAAAAAGATAAGTATTATATTTATTTGAAAAATTTTATTGTCATGGGAATAATAATACTCGTAATATTAATATGGTTTAAAAAAGGCATATGGTTTAAGAACAAGAAAATTTCTACAAATATTTTATGGTTTTAGAAGTAATGATATTTTTCATACTAATAAAATTTTGTTTCTGGTAAAAATATTTAAAAACATACAATTTTTGCAGTCAACCATATTAAAATTTTTATTGAGTGTAAACATCAAATGACAAAACTTAAGCAAAAACATTGTTATCATGAACACAGAGTTATTAAAATTCAAGAAAATTAACTATGAAAACATAATGTTATTGTGGTGATAATGCTGTAATCATGTTTTTTATCAGCGTACACAAAGAAAAAAATTGCAACAAAATTAGCTAATTTAATAACATTATAGCCCTAATTAATGCGTTCAAAAATCGTATAGCCTAGCGTTGAATTTTTTATGCTCGATACTGTAAAACAAAAAAAAAAGGCTTTAAAAAAAAACAAATATATTTAATACCAACCAAATAGTCATAGACAACAAAACCAATAAAACATGACTCTGAGGGTCTTAAAACTTGAGGTCAATAAGAGTGAAATGTATAATTTTTTTAGAATTTTTGCCTACAAAAACATAAAAACGAAACTTTGGCAAAAAAAAAAAAGAAAAAATCTGAAACAAAAAATCCAGCAAAAAATTCTGAACAAATTGTATGTTTGCAGTCATACACTTTTGCCTATTTGCCTCAAAATTTATGTTGTTTCAACAACCGCCTCTGTTTACGGCTGGTTGCAGGATTTTTGTATTTAGTACGTTTGTTTAATGGTTTCTCTTTTTTCTGCGGGTGGTTATTTAGAGTTTGTTGACCAGTTTTTGTACGTTTTCCTTTTTAGACTTTTATTTTGAGAATGAAGTTGATTTTGTATTTTTCGCTGTTTTTTTTTTTCTCTTTTTCGTTGGCCCATAACTTTTGTTGAAAACATCCTTGCTGCTATTCATTTGAATTGCCATTTCGCTTGCTGTAATCGAATGTAATTTAAGGCATCTGTAAATGCTTGTTTAGAAACCATTTTTTCCCCGGTTTTTGCATGTTTTTCGATTTGGTTAGTGCAGTTCTCAGAAATTATGTACCATTTTTGAAAAAACATTTTTACTGTTGAGAGTTGTGTATGCATGTTATCGTTAAGAGGCCATGAGTGTTTTAGTGAAAACTTTCTAAATCAAAGAACATTAATCGATTTGGAGAAATATGAGGAAAAAAATAACGAGGAAAAAATAGCAAGGAAAATGCTGTTTAAGAAAATATAGTCTGTTGCAATAAATGGTAGATATTTAGTGATTTTGTACCCTTTTAGATGTAGAGAAGTACATAAATATGAAATCTTCAAATGTGAAGTAGAAGAACTTCAAAATATTATTGAGCCTATGAAAAACAAGGTAAATAGGAGAAAAAAATATTTTTTCGTTAAAGATACTTTAAATCAGTTGTACTTTTACACTTGCTGTTGCTGATATTTTATGAAAATGTTTAAGTGCATTCATGCCATAGATTTATTCTATATAAATCATTTAATAAATTTTAAATAAAAATTTACGGATGAAATATTTTTAAGATGTGGTGCCCAGCTAAATATTTTGCTTAAATTTCTTTTAAAAATTTCTAAAATATATAGGTTTTTGTTAAAATTGTTTTTCTCATTAAAGTGTTTTCAAAATTCCCAGGAATCCCGAACGTAATTCCCGGGAAAACGGCACATGAAAAATTGTAAGCTTAATGGGAATCCCGGAATGCATTCTCTAGTTATAGTGTAAAAATTTCAAAATAGGATCTCTATGGGGTCAGAAGTTATAACCATTTGTCTATAGTAGTTAGTACAATCTTACTAACAAATTAATACTTTTTTTAAGTGTTCTGATGCCTTTTTTTAAATTTAGTATCAATATAAATATAAATATAAATATAAATATAAATATAAATATAAATATAAATATAAATATAAATATAAATATAAATATAAATATAAATATAAATATAAATATAAATATAAATATAAATATAAATATAAATATAAATATAAATATAAATATAAATTGTAAAGGATAAATATAAATAGTAAAGGATAAAAACAAGCAGTGTTGATCATGCTACATGTTAGGGTTGTCATTCAAACAGAAATTATTCGATTATTCGGGGAATAAATTTTTTATTCTTTCCGAACGAACAAAGTTTTTAAATTTGGAATAAAAAATTATTCGATAAATTCATAACGATTAATCGAACGATCGGATAAGTTTTCAAAACGAGTTTTTGTCAGATTATTATGCCTTTTTGAAATTATTAGTGCAAAAAGTACTGTTCAGTTGGAAAATCCTGCTGCAAATGATTGAAAATTTCGTTAGAATATATAAAAGTGTAAAGCACTTTTTAATAGATTTCGGGTTAAAGCCTTTCACGGATACTGAAGTCTCAGTAATATTTGGAAAAAAGATAGAAAAATAGAATAGAATTTCTAAAGATTTAATGAAACGTTTTAAAGTTAAATGGGAGACGTATAAGTTATTATTAAATTCTTGAAATTTTCCAAAGCATATAAATTTTTTAAATATTAAAAAAAAGTCAAACAAAAGCATATGGAAATGCTTTCTTTTTGAGAATCTTTCATTTATTATTTAATTCAAAAATTAGTTAAATGATACAAGTGATGGTTAAACGATGGTTTAATAATATTAAAAACATAAAAATAGATTTTATCAGTACCGATGATCATTGACTTTATTTATAAATCTAAAAAGAACAGAAAAACTAAATTTGCTTTTATTGCCACCATCAATGGTAAGTAAAAGAAATTTGCTATACATCCGTTTTTATTAAAAATAATGATAATAATAGTTTTAAAGCCAAAATGCTTTATTATGTTCCTTACGAATGATAATTTTAAAAGAAATTTAATTTAATGATATAATTAGTCTGTAATTTAATTATGATCTCAATTTTTTCTGTTCTATGTTAATGAATTGTTATTTTATGTTAATAAAACCAAAAATTGATTTAAAAATTCTGGTTTTTGCATTTTTTTTTATTGTTTTAACTTGTAATATATTATACGAAAAATATATTTTATTCTTTATTCATTCGATTAATCAAAGAAAGTTCAATTTTATACGATCACAGGAATAATTAAAAAAATTATGAAATTTTATACGATCAACTTTAATGTCGAATAGTTGACAACTTTAATGGGCACTCATTATCAGAAGAGGGCCTTATATGGGACCTATGATAAATTGTGGAACGATCCTTATGAAATCTATTACAATAATTTATACCTGTATGAAAATTAATTATGTGAAATTCTCTTTCGATATTGGCATTTTTCTGAGATTTATGTACGTTTAAGTATTTTTCGGGAATGTGAAATACATGGGTGCCATGGTCAGTTATGCTTCGATCATTATGAAATTTAGTGGAGCGATCTATACTTGTACATAACTTAGTTGTATTAATTTTTTTTATCGACATTGAGATATGTCAGATTTGTGCAAGCTTAATTAATTTTCGGAAATGGGGATTATATGGGAGCCATACTCAATTATGAAACTATTATTGTGAATCTGTGTATGAAGATTTACACCTACGTACAACTCAAATATATACAATTTTGTATTGATGTTAACATTAATGTGGGATTTATGCACTTTGAATTAATTTTTAGGTAGCGGAACCTACATGAAAGATGTGATGATCAATTATGTACCAATTTTGATAAGATTTTTTTACAACGATCTATATTTGTACAAAGCTTATGTGTGCTGAAATTATACACAACATATTTTATGTATTGGCTATAGGCTATAGGTGAAATAATGAATCGATCATGATCAATTTCAGTAGATTTTGCTTTTGAAACACCAGGTATCAAATTTAAGAAAGTGGGTTACAGTGGATCAAAGATCTGTTAATATATTCCTGAAACTTCTAAAATAATATTAAATTCATTTCGTGATCAGGAATTTAGTATATGCGACTTATATACTATATATGCGACTTATTTCAATAAGTAATGGTTTGTTTTATTAAAATTTTAATAGGTATATCAACATGCTTAAAAAGCACTTAATATCTAATAGAAAATGTATTAGTTAGTAAAGAAAAATTATTGTAAATTCTGAATCCATTAAGATCCCATTTTAAAATGTTTACACTATCAAGACAAATTAATTTTACATATCGTATAAAAAAATAATGAAAATGAAAATACCCTTCTTCAGGATAAAGGATATTTTTTAATTTAGAAATTTTTTGAAATCTAATAATATATATAAAAGTTATTCCAGCTTAAATTTTGCTAATTTTTGACAAAAAAGCTGGAGGTATCCAACTGGATAACTGGTGCAGGCTAATACGCCATATGAAGCGCATAGTGGAGTAGATTATATGTGCTGAATTTCATTAAAAGCGATGATGGTCAAAATCCGCACTGGAATTACCCTATACAAATATAAGTTCCTTACAACAAAATTCGAAAAATAATTCAATTGGCAACAACTTGTACCGCCACATGTTTCACCTCTCATTAAACTGTTAAACCCATTATTTGCTAAACAAAAATATTAGAATAAAATAAAACCTTGTAGTAATAAATAAAAATGAAATAAAAAAACACTAGAAGTTGTATTGAAATTGCCACAATATCCCTAAACGTGTACACAAATTGTTGCAGACCAACACTTGCCACACATAGAAAAAACACATGGAGCAGTACCAAAATACACAAATGCAGATATATGCCAACAAATTTCAAGAAAAAAAAAAACACAATAGTGGAAAAGGATACTAAAAAGCGTTAAATCCACCAGGCATACGATTTCGGTTAGTTGAGTAGTTGTAAAGTTTTTGGCAATATATCAATATGTTTAGATACGAATACTATTTGGTGTATTTGAAGTTGGCTTAACAAAAACATTGGAATTGTAAACCTGTCCAGTTTTCCTTTTTTTACAATATTTTTACTTTTATATGTGTATTTGAAAAATATTGAAGCAAACATAGACACATACTGAGAAATAAAAATAAAAAAAAACAAATAAATAAAAGTATTTTATGAAAGTGTTTTTTTTTTTTATATAAGTAAGTGTAATAGTAGGGCTCGATTGGTGAAATGTGGCAGTAGTGATGGTGGTTTAGATACAAATACTTCATTTTTTATTATGTCCTATATACATTTTTTTTTTCTCTATTTTTTCCATATTGGTGACAAGGGGATTTCAAATCAATGCTATATTCAATTCTAGTTTTTCTCATTTTTTTTTTTTTTTTTTTTTTATTGGACTTTATTCATTATTTTTTGCTGTATGTGTGAGTGTATTTTGCCTTAACAGTTCTATAGAAAATTGACATTTTGTTCAGCTTTCAATTTCCGTAGTACCAGCAGCAAAAATATATAAATTACTTTCATCAGTTTGGGGGTGTGCTGAAAGATTCCCTAAGGTTATTGTTTAATTAGAAAAAAGTAAAACAAGATTGAGAGATAAAGTTAATGGAAAAAAAGTTTAAAATGTAAAATATACTTTTAGGGTATAAAGATAAAAGTATTCTTAATAAAATTGTAGCAACTGATATTGAAATATAATAAAGCAACCAAAGAGACAAAGTGTTTAAAAGAAATCTTTTACAATTATATTCACACCCACGTAAAAAATGATATATATTTTTTCAAAGCTAATAAAAACATTTACAATACTTTTAGCAAATCGAAGAATAAAAGAAAAACAAACCCTTTTGCTGAGCTAAATGATGCCTGACAAAAACCTACACATAATATTATTCATCACTAGAGGAAACAAATGTTTTCAAAAACGACCCTAGTTACAAAAAGACCCCGTTAAAATAGTCATATTAAATGATTAATTAAAAGTATTTTCCCTTTTTATCTTGACTCGCATTTAAAATTTTGTGTTGCCATTGATTTTAATTTCTTAATATGTTTACTAACAAATTCTACTTAAATAAATAATGTAAAATTTAAATCTGCTTTCACTAATAAAAAATCAATAGGAAGCAGATGTGTTCAAGACTAACATGTGTACCTGCCATGACGGCCTAACCCCACGGTAATCTTAACACCGGGTGAAGTATAATGCGCCCACCAACGCCCCTATATGCTTTGACACATATAGGTCATAATTCTAATAACTCGCTTTCTGGCAAAGATACTACCTCTTGTTTGGTGCCTGGAGCTGCCCTCTCCAGATCAGCCTTGTGATACGTGTTTTTTCAAGAAGACAACACGTGAAACCACAAAAACACCACGTGACTCTCCTCAATCAATAGCCAGTCCAGCACAACAACACCGACAAACTGTACCTTGTTGTACGAGGGACTACTGACTTCCGTGGCACCTATTTTTAAGTCCTAGGTAAAACCTCTTAGGTCCTGGTATATCTTATCTGTATTATGCCCAACTATAACTCTAAGACAAAGTAGGAGATCTTAGAGCGTTGAAAGACACCTATACATCGAGGAAGAGACTTTATCCAAGAAGACAAGCCGCCGTGGCGGTCAATAGGAAGCAAAAAATTCAGTGATATAATCTTATCGAAACAGGAAGAGAACTTAAAGATAAAAATATTTAAACTGAACTCAACTAGAACTGAACTAAATCTGAACTTGAACTGAACTAGAACTGAACTAGAATTGAACTAGATCTGAACTAGAACTAAACTAGAATTGAACTAGAACTGAACTATAACTGAGCCAGAACTGAACCAGAACTGAACTAGCACTGAGCCAGAACTGAACTAGAACTGAACTAGAACTAAACTAGAACTGAACACGAACAGAACTAAAACCGAATTATAACGGAACTAGAACTGAACTAAAACTAGAACTAAGCTAAAAATTAATTAGAACTGAATTAGAAATAAACTACTTTGTGCTGTACATATTTGTGTGTGTGTTGTTCGTGTTGTTTATGTTAGATCCATCTAATGACCAAACAATTCACCTCCATGTCAGCGACTAGGCTCAGTACTATAAGTGCATGGAACAGTGGGATCTATGGCCATGCGACCATTTTGGGAATTTCGGATGACATCCTTGACAATATTGATTATTGTATTCCCAAACCCTTTCTGGACAGAGGCTTCTCAGTTTCAATCTCAGCCGATCCCACTATAAAAGACGAATCGATTGAGGTTTACACTGATGTATCCAAATCTTCTGAAGGGGTATTTATTCCCGCATATAGGACGAACATCTGTTTTAAATTTCTGGATCACTGCACTGCTCTTCAAGCGGAGATCTCAACCATTAGGAGAGCGGTAAATTGGCTAATGTACTATAGAGTATTCGTAGTGAATATTCAAATTTGTACCGATAGCCAACCAGCGATTAAGTCTCTTTCGGGTGTCTGTTCGACATCCAGGCTGGTGCATGAATGCCGGACATCTTTAAATGAGATGGCGAGACATTCAAATCTAGAATTGGTCTGGATAAGGGGTCACTCAAGTACCCCGGGAAATATTATTGCGGATGAGTTAGCCATAACTGGTTCCCCTCTTCAAAGTGAAGGTTGGTACTGCAGTATTTGTCGAGAAAAGCTCAACAAAGATGGACAAATGAGCCCGCATGTTCTATGTCGAGACAGCTACAGTACGATCATTAACGGTCGAGTTTCATTCTGGGATTGCCAAGGCGTCAGTTACAAACACTTGTAGCCATTATTACAGGGCTCTGGATTGCTAGTGCATTCGCTAGGAGAGTAGGACTCCCTTTTAATGACTATTGTGGAAGTTGCTTTAACGAGGAACATTTTCTTTGTCACTGCCCTGCCCTTGCGAATATAAGGGCTACTGAATTTGGTAGTTCATATATGCACGGATTATCTGATCTATCTGTATTTAATGTCAGACGGATCAAATTTATTATTCTCGCACATGTGAAAACAGATTCACATAATCCATTAGAGTAACACAGCGGGACCAATAGGATCCAAGTGAGCTATATAGTTTACATTTGCGAATGTAAGGGCTACTGAATTTGGTAGTTCATATATGCACGGATTATCTGATCTATCTGTATTTAATGTCAGATGGATCAGATTTATTATTCTCGCACATGTGAAAACAGATTCACATAATCCATTAGAGTAACACAGCGGAACCAATAGGATCCAAGTGAGCTATATAGTTTACATTTACAGCTGCCTATCTAACCTAACCTAACTTTTTTGTATTGATGTTTGTATTGATTATATTTGTCTGTGTGTGTGTTCTTATTGTTTATGTATATGTTGTTTGTGTTGTTGATGTTGTTAGTATTACCGTTAAGTTGTGTGCTACTAGTATAGTTAGCGACTATATTGTGCACTAGTGCTGTTTGGAGTTGCTGGTTATGTTGTGTGTTTTTTATTAATAATTTTAAAATTTGTTTTTGATTTTGCAATAACGATTTAGAATAGATTGAGTGATTCCGTGACGGATATAGGACTCTGCTAAAGAAAAAATGCCTGTTTAAGGACTTCAAATATTGAACAGTTGCTTAAATGGTATAAACTATATGCTACTTTTCTAAGTTTTTTATCAAGGGTTTGTATTTGAGTAAGCCACTTAAAATGTTCATCTACGTATACTCCAAGGTATTTATACGTTTTAAATACTTATATTGTAGTAGTACAAGTATCTATAGTATTACCAATGTTATTACAGTTTTGAAGGAAATTATAATTATGAAACACGATGTTGGTATTTGTGTTTGCAAGGTAATGTGGTTTTATATGCATTGTTTTAGTTTTTGATGCATTAATTATGAGTACATTATCGTGAAACCATTTTAAAACTTCATTTAGTTGTGATTGCTTATTTTTTTAAATACTTTTTGGATTATAAAATGAACATCA
Organism: Protocalliphora azurea; assembly: GCA_932274085.1. Taxonomy (NCBI): domain Eukaryota; kingdom Metazoa; phylum Arthropoda; class Insecta; order Diptera; family Calliphoridae; genus Protocalliphora; species Protocalliphora azurea. Next base: position 21,363,718 of record OW026520.1, read on the forward strand.
ATACGATTTTGTGCAAAAAAAGCCGTCATAAATTTTATGACTTCTTTTTCCAAATTTAACTGACAACGATGAAGAAACAACAAGAATACTAACGAAGCGTGCTGCGGCATAGAAAAACGTATTCTATTGTCTAATTACTCTCCATAAACTTTAGTTTTGTTCTACCAAATAGAGAAAATTAGCTTAATTTCGGAATGCAAATTTTTTTTAACATCTATTGAAAATATATTTTCTTTTAGATGTGGCAAATTTCTACGTTCAATCATATTAATGTGTGAAATGATATTGCCAAATTGTGCTAAGATTGGTATATATAGATTATATCGCCTAGAGAAGCTAAAGCTTATAAAAATAGAAGTATTATAACCAAGTCTACCTATATAATTGAGAAAGTCCCTTCAAAAATAATTGCAACATACACCATCATAGGTGGTTGGGGTGTTATGCGTTTGTGCTGTTGTTTGTAACGCGTATAAAAAGATATACAACACCCTCCTTAAAAAATACCAATCGACTCTGAATCGCTTTTTAAATCAATCTAATGATGTCAGTCCATCCGTCTGGCTGGACGGCTGGACGGGTCGCAATTTTAAAAATAATTCAATGAAATTTGACATGTAGGACTTTTACAATACAAGAGCGAGACTCATTGAAATTAATTGTGATCGGTCTATTCTTTCACCTAGCCCCCATACAAATGTCCCCCCAAAATAAAGTTTAAACACTCAAGAATGCCTTAAAAATAAGAATATTTTAATGAAATTCGTTGCAAAGAAGTTCTGTGTAAGTATACATTTTGTAATTAATTTTATGAAGATCGGTCCGCAATTGCCCATAGCTATCATATATAAACCACTCTTCAGAAAATCACTTTAATGTGCATAAATCCCATACTAATGTTAAAATTCGGCGCAAATAAATTTTATGTAAGGAGAAACAACATTGCCAAATTTTATGAGAAACGGTCCATAATTTAACATAGCTCCCATATAAATCCACACCTAGGAATCACCCTAAAGTGCATAAAATCATCTAGATGCTAATATCAACGCATTATTCTGTATTTGTATATTTTATTTTTTATTTAGTAAATTTGGTAACAGGTGTAATATAATTCCCCTTCCCGAATTTGTATGCCCGTACACAATGTTGTAGGGTATCATATAGTCGGTCTTGACAGAATATATCTTTCTTTCTCGTTATATATTGTAAGTGAGATTTTCAATACTCTTGGTATAATACCGCTCTCAAAGCTTTTGTTTATAAATGTCTGTTTATACACAAAAGTTAATAAATTATATTTTAAGTCTTTCGGCCTGATTCCTTCAACTCGTAAAAGTTTATTTGTGTTCAGACTTTTTTAATATATTACACACTTCTAAATCACATGTAGTAGTCATAAACATTGAGTGTTGCATTCTTACTGGTTGATTTTGTCATGTTTTGAGTGTATTATTATAATCGTTATTGTTATTAAAATTATTAGCAAAGTTATTAACAATATTTATTAGATTTTCATTTTTGAAATTATTAATTATTTTTGTATTTGTTTAACTTTTCTCCCTAAAATTTTATTTAATAGTAGCCACGTAGTTCTCATGTTCGTTTTATTTTCCGTAAACTAGAACTGAACCTTTTTTTATTTCAATTCTTTATTTTAATTTTGCGTTTACTTACATAATTTGCTTATATAGTTATTGTTCAATGTAGTGTTTGAAGGTTAATCTAGATAAATCCAAAGTAATGGTATTTCATGTCGGTACAAGAATTTCGTCAAATTTA